>OY804598.1:55832357-56240440 GCA_963680895.1 Fragum sueziense | reverse complement strand
TATGCATAATTTGTCTAAAAAATTGACTTTGAAAGCTTAAAGGGACTCCAAATGACTTAATTATAGAACTGGAGGATTGCACATGCAATAGGCCTTCTCATTGGTAAAATCCTTCAAAAACTTTGGAAAACTCTTCGACTCAAAATATCGCTTTGAATTGCCCAAAGCGGTGTCGCGGACCCGGAATTCAGTCGCGATACCATATTTTTGGATGCCTGCAACTTCTGAATCAATTGTTAGAATACTGTTATATATGCATATTTCTATTGCATTAGGGCTAAATCAAACAAAAAATATCACTTTTGATATATTTGGGAAAAATATCCTCTCATCTAGGAGTAAGGTCACTCGGAGAAGTCCTTCCGGTCCATGGGGTGCTAAAATAGTTCTTTAAAAAAAATTGGCCCCTTTTCTGATGGTGCCTTGCTCTCTGCATGAATGATTTTGAGCTAAGGTTTTCATTGGATGCTTTTGAGTGACATGTTTTCTAATTTCTGAGCCAGAATCCATCTTTCTTTTTAGGACTATTTCGTGTGTTTGGGTGCAGGGATACACGTGACCCCCATTTCCGGTGTCTCTATTTTGGCGCGGAAAAAAACACGGTATGTATGTTTGAGTGAAAATTGTGAAAAAATGAATCACATGAGATGGGTCCATTTGCTGATAGTTTTGCAGGGCAAGGATGGATCTGTGCCATTTCAGGCATAGTTTTGCTCATTCTTATTTTGGAAAAGGTGTAAAAATGTGTTGAAAAAGGGCATTTTACATAGAGTTATATAGGAGCCCATCTCAGTGACCTTCCACCTAGATGTGGGTAGCGTTAAAATTTTTGACAGCTAATAGCTCTCATGTTTTTAGAGATAAATGATTGAAATTTGGACAGCATCTAGCTTATACTATGTAAAACTTGATTTTTGATGATTTAATCCTGTAAAGTATGAATCTTATTTTTTAGAAATTAGATTTAATTGGAATTATCAAAATTCTCTTATTTCTGTCTATGATTGATTGTAGTCAGCTTCTCCTTGCATCTAGACAGTCTTTTTTGCTCTAAATTAGATGCCATGTTGTCTGCAAGGTATTTCAGTGCATTTGGAAGGGTGTTTTTGTGAAATTGAAATTTTGATTAATTAATTTAAAAAATTTAAAAGATTTAATTTTTTTAAAAGATTGTTTAAAATTGCTTAAAATTGATATTTAGTTCAATAATTCCAGAAAATTTAACCATGGTAGACCAAGATTGATGGACTGAGCTGCTGAAAGTCCAACCAAAGAGACCAAGAAGTGAGTTTGGTGCTTTATCGAGGTTTTCGGACTCCGAAAGCGCTTTCGGTACAGATTCGGGTTCCGACAAACATCAATATTTGTAAGTTTTCTTTGTTAAACACCCCTCCCACCCAAATCTTGGTAATGTAATGTGGCACTAGGAATTTGTCTCTGTAGAAAAAGCAATTTTTTCACCATTTTGGTGTTTTGATTGCTTCTGTTTTGAAATAGACTGGAACACATGGTAAGCTGAACCAACTGTCACATCAATTTGGTACCACAGACTTAAATTCCTTAAAAATAATGTGGAATCACTTATTATCAAAAGATTAAAATTCACAAAAGTAGTCATTTGGACTGATTTCTAAGAAATAAATTGCAATTGGACCTATTGCTTGGTACAAAGCTTCTTTTTTCTCACTTACAAGGACCAGTGATGTGTATGTTTTGGCATGTACATCTGAATATGCATAATTTGTCTAAAAAATTGACTTTGAAAGCTTAAAGGGACTCCAAATGACTTAATTATAGAACTGGAGGATTGCACATGCAATAGGCCTTCTCATTGGTAAAATCCTTCAAAAACTTTGGAAAACTCTTCGACTCAAAATATCGCTTTGAATTGCCCAAAGCGGTGTCGCGGACCCGGAATTCAGTCGCGATACCATATTTTTGGATGCCTGCAACTTCTGAATCAATTGTTAGAATACTGTTATATATGCATATTTCTATTGCATTAGGGCTAAATCAAACAAAAAATATCACTTTTGATATATTTGGGAAAAATATCCTCTCATCTAGGAGTAAGGTCACTCGGAGAAGTCCTTCCGGTCCATGGGGTGCTAAAATAGTTCTTTAAAAAAAATTGGCCCCTTTTCTGATGGTGCCTTGCTCTCTGCATGAATGATTTTGAGCTAAGGTTTTCATTGGATGCTTTTGAGTGACATGTTTTCTAATTTCTGAGCCAGAATCCATCTTTCTTTTTAGGACTATTTCGTGTGTTTGGGTGCAGGGATACACGTGACCCCCATTTCCGGTGTCTCTATTTTGGCGCGGAAAAAAACACGGTATGTATGTTTGAGTGAAAATTGTGAAAAAATGAATCACATGAGATGGGTCCATTTGCTGATAGTTTTGCAGGGCAAGGATGGATCTGTGCCATTTCAGGCATAGTTTTGCTCATTCTTATTTTGGAAAAGGTGTAAAAATGTGTTGAAAAAGGGCATTTTACATAGAGTTATATAGGAGCCCATCTCAGTGACCTTCCACCTAGATGTGGGTAGCGTTAAAATTTTTGACAGCTAATAGCTCTCATGTTTTTAGAGATAAATGATTGAAATTTGGACAGCATCTAGCTTATACTATGTAAAACTTGATTTTTGATGATTTAATCCTGTAAAGTATGAATCTTATTTTTTAGAAATTAGATTTAATTGGAATTATCAAAATTCTCTTATTTCTGTCTATGATTGATTGTAGTCAGCTTCTCCTTGCATCTAGACAGTCTTTTTTGCTCTAAATTAGATGCCATGTTGTCTGCAAGGTATTTCAGTGCATTTGGAAGGGTGTTTTTGTGAAATTGAAATTTTGATTAATTAATTTAAAAAATTTAAAAGATTTAATTTTTTTAAAAGATTGTTTAAAATTGCTTAAAATTGATATTTAGTTCAATAATTCCAGAAAATTTAACCATGGTAGACCAAGATTGATGGACTGAGCTGCTGAAAGTCCAACCAAAGAGACCAAGAAGTGAGTTTGGTGCTTTATCGAGGTTTTCGGACTCCGAAAGCGCTTTCGGTACAGATTCGGGTTCCGACAAACATCAATATTTGTAAGTTTTCTTTGTTAAACACCCCTCCCACCCAAATCTTGGTAATGTAATGTGGCACTAGGAATTTGTCTCTGTAGAAAAAGCAATTTTTTCACCATTTTGGTGTTTTGATTGCTTCTGTTTTGAAATAGACTGGAACACATGGTAAGCTGAACCAACTGTCACATCAATTTGGTACCACAGACTTAAATTCCTTAAAAATAATGTGGAATCACTTATTATCAAAAGATTAAAATTCACAAAAGTAGTCATTTGGACTGATTTCTAAGAAATAAATTGCAATTGGACCTATTGCTTGGTACAAAGCTTCTTTTTTCTCACTTACAAGGACCAGTGATGTGTATGTTTTGGCATGTACATCTGAATATGCATAATTTGTCTAAAAAATTGACTTTGAAAGCTTAAAGGGACTCCAAATGACTTAATTATAGAACTGGAGGATTGCACATGCAATAGGCCTTCTCATTGGTAAAATCCTTCAAAAACTTTGGAAAACTCTTCGACTCAAAATATCGCTTTGAATTGCCCAAAGCGGTGTCGCGGACCCGGAATTCAGTCGCGATACCATATTTTTGGATGCCTGCAACTTCTGAATCAATTGTTAGAATACTGTTATATATGCATATTTCTATTGCATTAGGGCTAAATCAAACAAAAAATATCACTTTTGATATATTTGGGAAAAATATCCTCTCATCTAGGAGTAAGGTCACTCGGAGAAGTCCTTCCGGTCCATGGGGTGCTAAAATAGTTCTTTAAAAAAAATTGGCCCCTTTTCTGATGGTGCCTTGCTCTCTGCATGAATGATTTTGAGCTAAGGTTTTCATTGGATGCTTTTGAGTGACATGTTTTCTAATTTCTGAGCCAGAATCCATCTTTCTTTTTAGGACTATTTCGTGTGTTTGGGTGCAGGGATACACGTGACCCCCATTTCCGGTGTCTCTATTTTGGCGCGGAAAAAAACACGGTATGTATGTTTGAGTGAAAATTGTGAAAAAATGAATCACATGAGATGGGTCCATTTGCTGATAGTTTTGCAGGGCAAGGATGGATCTGTGCCATTTCAGGCATAGTTTTGCTCATTCTTATTTTGGAAAAGGTGTAAAAATGTGTTGAAAAAGGGCATTTTACATAGAGTTATATAGGAGCCCATCTCAGTGACCTTCCACCTAGATGTGGGTAGCGTTAAAATTTTTGACAGCTAATAGCTCTCATGTTTTTAGAGATAAATGATTGAAATTTGGACAGCATCTAGCTTATACTATGTAAAACTTGATTTTTGATGATTTAATCCTGTAAAGTATGAATCTTATTTTTTAGAAATTAGATTTAATTGGAATTATCAAAATTCTCTTATTTCTGTCTATGATTGATTGTAGTCAGCTTCTCCTTGCATCTAGACAGTCTTTTTTGCTCTAAATTAGATGCCATGTTGTCTGCAAGGTATTTCAGTGCATTTGGAAGGGTGTTTTTGTGAAATTGAAATTTTGATTAATTAATTTAAAAAATTTAAAAGATTTAATTTTTTTAAAAGATTGTTTAAAATTGCTTAAAATTGATATTTAGTTCAATAATTCCAGAAAATTTAACCATGGTAGACCAAGATTGATGGACTGAGCTGCTGAAAGTCCAACCAAAGAGACCAAGAAGTGAGTTTGGTGCTTTATCGAGGTTTTCGGACTCCGAAAGCGCTTTCGGTACAGATTCGGGTTCCGACAAACATCAATATTTGTAAGTTTTCTTTGTTAAACACCCCTCCCACCCAAATCTTGGTAATGTAATGTGGCACTAGGAATTTGTCTCTGTAGAAAAAGCAATTTTTTCACCATTTTGGTGTTTTGATTGCTTCTGTTTTGAAATAGACTGGAACACATGGTAAGCTGAACCAACTGTCACATCAATTTGGTACCACAGACTTAAATTCCTTAAAAATAATGTGGAATCACTTATTATCAAAAGATTAAAATTCACAAAAGTAGTCATTTGGACTGATTTCTAAGAAATAAATTGCAATTGGACCTATTGCTTGGTACAAAGCTTCTTTTTTCTCACTTACAAGGACCAGTGATGTGTATGTTTTGGCATGTACATCTGAATATGCATAATTTGTCTAAAAAATTGACTTTGAAAGCTTAAAGGGACTCCAAATGACTTAATTATAGAACTGGAGGATTGCACATGCAATAGGCCTTCTCATTGGTAAAATCCTTCAAAAACTTTGGAAAACTCTTCGACTCAAAATATCGCTTTGAATTGCCCAAAGCGGTGTCGCGGACCCGGAATTCAGTCGCGATACCATATTTTTGGATGCCTGCAACTTCTGAATCAATTGTTAGAATACTGTTATATATGCATATTTCTATTGCATTAGGGCTAAATCAAACAAAAAATATCACTTTTGATATATTTGGGAAAAATATCCTCTCATCTAGGAGTAAGGTCACTCGGAGAAGTCCTTCCGGTCCATGGGGTGCTAAAATAGTTCTTTAAAAAAAATTGGCCCCTTTTCTGATGGTGCCTTGCTCTCTGCATGAATGATTTTGAGCTAAGGTTTTCATTGGATGCTTTTGAGTGACATGTTTTCTAATTTCTGAGCCAGAATCCATCTTTCTTTTTAGGACTATTTCGTGTGTTTGGGTGCAGGGATACACGTGACCCCCATTTCCGGTGTCTCTATTTTGGCGCGGAAAAAAACACGGTATGTATGTTTGAGTGAAAATTGTGAAAAAATGAATCACATGAGATGGGTCCATTTGCTGATAGTTTTGCAGGGCAAGGATGGATCTGTGCCATTTCAGGCATAGTTTTGCTCATTCTTATTTTGGAAAAGGTGTAAAAATGTGTTGAAAAAGGGCATTTTACATAGAGTTATATAGGAGCCCATCTCAGTGACCTTCCACCTAGATGTGGGTAGCGTTAAAATTTTTGACAGCTAATAGCTCTCATGTTTTTAGAGATAAATGATTGAAATTTGGACAGCATCTAGCTTATACTATGTAAAACTTGATTTTTGATGATTTAATCCTGTAAAGTATGAATCTTATTTTTTAGAAATTAGATTTAATTGGAATTATCAAAATTCTCTTATTTCTGTCTATGATTGATTGTAGTCAGCTTCTCCTTGCATCTAGACAGTCTTTTTTGCTCTAAATTAGATGCCATGTTGTCTGCAAGGTATTTCAGTGCATTTGGAAGGGTGTTTTTGTGAAATTGAAATTTTGATTAATTAATTTAAAAAATTTAAAAGATTTAATTTTTTTAAAAGATTGTTTAAAATTGCTTAAAATTGATATTTAGTTCAATAATTCCAGAAAATTTAACCATGGTAGACCAAGATTGATGGACTGAGCTGCTGAAAGTCCAACCAAAGAGACCAAGAAGTGAGTTTGGTGCTTTATCGAGGTTTTCGGACTCCGAAAGCGCTTTCGGTACAGATTCGGGTTCCGACAAACATCAATATTTGTAAGTTTTCTTTGTTAAACACCCCTCCCACCCAAATCTTGGTAATGTAATGTGGCACTAGGAATTTGTCTCTGTAGAAAAAGCAATTTTTTCACCATTTTGGTGTTTTGATTGCTTCTGTTTTGAAATAGACTGGAACACATGGTAAGCTGAACCAACTGTCACATCAATTTGGTACCACAGACTTAAATTCCTTAAAAATAATGTGGAATCACTTATTATCAAAAGATTAAAATTCACAAAAGTAGTCATTTGGACTGATTTCTAAGAAATAAATTGCAATTGGACCTATTGCTTGGTACAAAGCTTCTTTTTTCTCACTTACAAGGACCAGTGATGTGTATGTTTTGGCATGTACATCTGAATATGCATAATTTGTCTAAAAAATTGACTTTGAAAGCTTAAAGGGACTCCAAATGACTTAATTATAGAACTGGAGGATTGCACATGCAATAGGCCTTCTCATTGGTAAAATCCTTCAAAAACTTTGGAAAACTCTTCGACTCAAAATATCGCTTTGAATTGCCCAAAGCGGTGTCGCGGACCCGGAATTCAGTCGCGATACCATATTTTTGGATGCCTGCAACTTCTGAATCAATTGTTAGAATACTGTTATATATGCATATTTCTATTGCATTAGGGCTAAATCAAACAAAAAATATCACTTTTGATATATTTGGGAAAAATATCCTCTCATCTAGATGTGGGTAGCGTTAAAATTTTTGACAGCTAATAGCTCTCATGTTTTTAGAGATAAATGATTGAAATTTGGACAGCATCTAGCTTATACTATGTAAAACTTGATTTTTGATGATTTAATCCTGTAAAGTATGAATCTTATTTTTTAGAAATTAGATTTAATTGGAATTATCAAAATTCTCTTATTTCTGTCTATGATTGATTGTAGTCAGCTTCTCCTTGCATCTAGACAGTCTTTTTTCTCTATTTTGGCGCGGAAAAAAACACGGTATGTATGTTTGAGTGAAAATTGTGAAAAAATGAATCACATGAGATGGGTCCATTTGCTGATAGTTTTGCAGGGCAAGGATGGATCTGTGCCATTTCAGGCATAGTTTTGCTCATTCTTATTTTGGAAAAGGTGTAAAAATGTGTTGAAAAAGGGCATTTTACATAGAGTTATATAGGAGCCCATCTCAGTGACCTTCCACCTAGATGTGGGTAGCGTTAAAATTTTTGACAGCTAATAGCTCTCATGTTTTTAGAGATAAATGATTGAAATTTGGACAGCATCTAGCTTATACTATGTAAAACTTGATTTTTGATGATTTAATCCTGTAAAGTATGAATCTTATTTTTTAGAAATTAGATTTAATTGGAATTATCAAAATTCTCTTATTTCTGTCTATGATTGATTGTAGTCAGCTTCTCCTTGCATCTAGACAGTCTTTTTTGCTCTAAATTAGATGCCATGTTGTCTGCAAGGTATTTCAGTGCATTTGGAAGGGTGTTTTTGTGAAATTGAAATTTTGATTAATTAATTTAAAAAATTTAAAAGATTTAATTTTTTTAAAAGATTGTTTAAAATTGCTTAAAATTGATATTTAGTTCAATAATTCCAGAAAATTTAACCATGGTAGACCAAGATTGATGGACTGAGCTGCTGAAAGTCCAACCAAAGAGACCAAGAAGTGAGTTTGGTGCTTTATCGAGGTTTTCGGACTCCGAAAGCGCTTTCGGTACAGATTCGGGTTCCGACAAACATCAATATTTGTAAGTTTTCTTTGTTAAACACCCCTCCCACCCAAATCTTGGTAATGTAATGTGGCACTAGGAATTTGTCTCTGTAGAAAAAGCAATTTTTTCACCATTTTGGTGTTTTGATTGCTTCTGTTTTGAAATAGACTGGAACACATGGTAAGCTGAACCAACTGTCACATCAATTTGGTACCACAGACTTAAATTCCTTAAAAATAATGTGGAATCACTTATTATCAAAAGATTAAAATTCACAAAAGTAGTCATTTGGACTGATTTCTAAGAAATAAATTGCAATTGGACCTATTGCTTGGTACAAAGCTTCTTTTTTCTCACTTACAAGGACCAGTGATGTGTATGTTTTGGCATGTACATCTGAATATGCATAATTTGTCTAAAAAATTGACTTTGAAAGCTTAAAGGGACTCCAAATGACTTAATTATAGAACTGGAGGATTGCACATGCAATAGGCCTTCTCATTGGTAAAATCCTTCAAAAACTTTGGAAAACTCTTCGACTCAAAATATCGCTTTGAATTGCCCAAAGCGGTGTCGCGGACCCGGAATTCAGTCGCGATACCATATTTTTGGATGCCTGCAACTTCTGAATCAATTGTTAGAATACTGTTATATATGCATATTTCTATTGCATTAGGGCTAAATCAAACAAAAAATATCACTTTTGATATATTTGGGAAAAATATCCTCTCATCTAGGAGTAAGGTCACTCGGAGAAGTCCTTCCGGTCCATGGGGTGCTAAAATAGTTCTTTAAAAAAAATTGGCCCCTTTTCTGATGGTGCCTTGCTCTCTGCATGAATGATTTTGAGCTAAGGTTTTCATTGGATGCTTTTGAGTGACATGTTTTCTAATTTCTGAGCCAGAATCCATCTTTCTTTTTAGGACTATTTCGTGTGTTTGGGTGCAGGGATACACGTGACCCCCATTTCCGGTGTCTCTATTTTGGCGCGGAAAAAAACACGGTATGTATGTTTGAGTGAAAATTGTGAAAAAATGAATCACATGAGATGGGTCCATTTGCTGATAGTTTTGCAGGGCAAGGATGGATCTGTGCCATTTCAGGCATAGTTTTGCTCATTCTTATTTTGGAAAAGGTGTAAAAATGTGTTGAAAAAGGGCATTTTACATAGAGTTATATAGGAGCCCATCTCAGTGACCTTCCACCTAGATGTGGGTAGCGTTAAAATTTTTGACAGCTAATAGCTCTCATGTTTTTAGAGATAAATGATTGAAATTTGGACAGCATCTAGCTTATACTATGTAAAACTTGATTTTTGATGATTTAATCCTGTAAAGTATGAATCTTATTTTTTAGAAATTAGATTTAATTGGAATTATCAAAATTCTCTTATTTCTGTCTATGATTGATTGTAGTCAGCTTCTCCTTGCATCTAGACAGTCTTTTTTGCTCTAAATTAGATGCCATGTTGTCTGCAAGGTATTTCAGTGCATTTGGAAGGGTGTTTTTGTGAAATTGAAATTTTGATTAATTAATTTAAAAAATTTAAAAGATTTAATTTTTTTAAAAGATTGTTTAAAATTGCTTAAAATTGATATTTAGTTCAATAATTCCAGAAAATTTAACCATGGTAGACCAAGATTGATGGACTGAGCTGCTGAAAGTCCAACCAAAGAGACCAAGAAGTGAGTTTGGTGCTTTATCGAGGTTTTCGGACTCCGAAAGCGCTTTCGGTACAGATTCGGGTTCCGACAAACATCAATATTTGTAAGTTTTCTTTGTTAAACACCCCTCCCACCCAAATCTTGGTAATGTAATGTGGCACTAGGAATTTGTCTCTGTAGAAAAAGCAATTTTTTCACCATTTTGGTGTTTTGATTGCTTCTGTTTTGAAATAGACTGGAACACATGGTAAGCTGAACCAACTGTCACATCAATTTGGTACCACAGACTTAAATTCCTTAAAAATAATGTGGAATCACTTATTATCAAAAGATTAAAATTCACAAAAGTAGTCATTTGGACTGATTTCTAAGAAATAAATTGCAATTGGACCTATTGCTTGGTACAAAGCTTCTTTTTTCTCACTTACAAGGACCAGTGATGTGTATGTTTTGGCATGTACATCTGAATATGCATAATTTGTCTAAAAAATTGACTTTGAAAGCTTAAAGGGACTCCAAATGACTTAATTATAGAACTGGAGGATTGCACATGCAATAGGCCTTCTCATTGGTAAAATCCTTCAAAAACTTTGGAAAACTCTTCGACTCAAAATATCGCTTTGAATTGCCCAAAGCGGTGTCGCGGACCCGGAATTCAGTCGCGATACCATATTTTTGGATGCCTGCAACTTCTGAATCAATTGTTAGAATACTGTTATATATGCATATTTCTATTGCATTAGGGCTAAATCAAACAAAAAATATCACTTTTGATATATTTGGGAAAAATATCCTCTCATCTAGATGTGGGTAGCGTTAAAATTTTTGACAGCTAATAGCTCTCATGTTTTTAGAGATAAATGATTGAAATTTGGACAGCATCTAGCTTATACTATGTAAAACTTGATTTTTGATGATTTAATCCTGTAAAGTATGAATCTTATTTTTTAGAAATTAGATTTAATTGGAATTATCAAAATTCTCTTATTTCTGTCTATGATTGATTGTAGTCAGCTTCTCCTTGCATCTAGACAGTCTTTTTTGCTCTAAATTAGATGCCATGTTGTCTGCAAGGTATTTCAGTGCATTTGGAAGGGTGTTTTTGTGAAATTGAAATTTTGATTAATTAATTTAAAAAATTTAAAAGATTTAATTTTTTTAAAAGATTGTTTAAAATTGCTTAAAATTGATATTTAGTTCAATAATTCCAGAAAATTTAACCATGGTAGACCAAGATTGATGGACTGAGCTGCTGAAAGTCCAACCAAAGAGACCAAGAAGTGAGTTTGGTGCTTTATCGAGGTTTTCGGACTCCGAAAGCGCTTTCGGTACAGATTCGGGTTCCGACAAACATCAATATTTGTAAGTTTTCTTTGTTAAACACCCCTCCCACCCAAATCTTGGTAATGTAATGTGGCACTAGGAATTTGTCTCTGTAGAAAAAGCAATTTTTTCACCATTTTGGTGTTTTGATTGCTTCTGTTTTGAAATAGACTGGAACACATGGTAAGCTGAACCAACTGTCACATCAATTTGGTACCACAGACTTAAATTCCTTAAAAATAATGTGGAATCACTTATTATCAAAAGATTAAAATTCACAAAAGTAGTCATTTGGACTGATTTCTAAGAAATAAATTGCAATTGGACCTATTGCTTGGTACAAAGCTTCTTTTTTCTCACTTACAAGGACCAGTGATGTGTATGTTTTGGCATGTACATCTGAATATGCATAATTTGTCTAAAAAATTGACTTTGAAAGCTTAAAGGGACTCCAAATGACTTAATTATAGAACTGGAGGATTGCACATGCAATAGGCCTTCTCATTGGTAAAATCCTTCAAAAACTTTGGAAAACTCTTCGACTCAAAATATCGCTTTGAATTGCCCAAAGCGGTGTCGCGGACCCGGAATTCAGTCGCGATACCATATTTTTGGATGCCTGCAACTTCTGAATCAATTGTTAGAATACTGTTATATATGCATATTTCTATTGCATTAGGGCTAAATCAAACAAAAAATATCACTTTTGATATATTTGGGAAAAATATCCTCTCATCTAGGAGTAAGGTCACTCGGAGAAGTCCTTCCGGTCCATGGGGTGCTAAAATAGTTCTTTAAAAAAAATTGGCCCCTTTTCTGATGGTGCCTTGCTCTCTGCATGAATGATTTTGAGCTAAGGTTTTCATTGGATGCTTTTGAGTGACATGTTTTCTAATTTCTGAGCCAGAATCCATCTTTCTTTTTAGGACTATTTCGTGTGTTTGGGTGCAGGGATACACGTGACCCCCATTTCCGGTGTCTCTATTTTGGCGCGGAAAAAAACACGGTATGTATGTTTGAGTGAAAATTGTGAAAAAATGAATCACATGAGATGGGTCCATTTGCTGATAGTTTTGCAGGGCAAGGATGGATCTGTGCCATTTCAGGCATAGTTTTGCTCATTCTTATTTTGGAAAAGGTGTAAAAATGTGTTGAAAAAGGGCATTTTACATAGAGTTATATAGGAGCCCATCTCAGTGACCTTCCACCTAGATGTGGGTAGCGTTAAAATTTTTGACAGCTAATAGCTCTCATGTTTTTAGAGATAAATGATTGAAATTTGGACAGCATCTAGCTTATACTATGTAAAACTTGATTTTTGATGATTTAATCCTGTAAAGTATGAATCTTATTTTTTAGAAATTAGATTTAATTGGAATTATCAAAATTCTCTTATTTCTGTCTATGATTGATTGTAGTCAGCTTCTCCTTGCATCTAGACAGTCTTTTTTGCTCTAAATTAGATGCCATGTTGTCTGCAAGGTATTTCAGTGCATTTGGAAGGGTGTTTTTGTGAAATTGAAATTTTGATTAATTAATTTAAAAAATTTAAAAGATTTAATTTTTTTAAAAGATTGTTTAAAATTGCTTAAAATTGATATTTAGTTCAATAATTCCAGAAAATTTAACCATGGTAGACCAAGATTGATGGACTGAGCTGCTGAAAGTCCAACCAAAGAGACCAAGAAGTGAGTTTGGTGCTTTATCGAGGTTTTCGGACTCCGAAAGCGCTTTCGGTACAGATTCGGGTTCCGACAAACATCAATATTTGTAAGTTTTCTTTGTTAAACACCCCTCCCACCCAAATCTTGGTAATGTAATGTGGCACTAGGAATTTGTCTCTGTAGAAAAAGCAATTTTTTCACCATTTTGGTGTTTTGATTGCTTCTGTTTTGAAATAGACTGGAACACATGGTAAGCTGAACCAACTGTCACATCAATTTGGTACCACAGACTTAAATTCCTTAAAAATAATGTGGAATCACTTATTATCAAAAGATTAAAATTCACAAAAGTAGTCATTTGGACTGATTTCTAAGAAATAAATTGCAATTGGACCTATTGCTTGGTACAAAGCTTCTTTTTTCTCACTTACAAGGACCAGTGATGTGTATGTTTTGGCATGTACATCTGAATATGCATAATTTGTCTAAAAAATTGACTTTGAAAGCTTAAAGGGACTCCAAATGACTTAATTATAGAACTGGAGGATTGCACATGCAATAGGCCTTCTCATTGGTAAAATCCTTCAAAAACTTTGGAAAACTCTTCGACTCAAAATATCGCTTTGAATTGCCCAAAGCGGTGTCGCGGACCCGGAATTCAGTCGCGATACCATATTTTTGGATGCCTGCAACTTCTGAATCAATTGTTAGAATACTGTTATATATGCATATTTCTATTGCATTAGGGCTAAATCAAACAAAAAATATCACTTTTGATATATTTGGGAAAAATATCCTCTCATCTAGGAGTAAGGTCACTCGGAGAAGTCCTTCCGGTCCATGGGGTGCTAAAATAGTTCTTTAAAAAAAATTGGCCCCTTTTCTGATGGTGCCTTGCTCTCTGCATGAATGATTTTGAGCTAAGGTTTTCATTGGATGCTTTTGAGTGACATGTTTTCTAATTTCTGAGCCAGAATCCATCTTTCTTTTTAGGACTATTTCGTGTGTTTGGGTGCAGGGATACACGTGACCCCCATTTCCGGTGTCTCTATTTTGGCGCGGAAAAAAACACGGTATGTATGTTTGAGTGAAAATTGTGAAAAAATGAATCACATGAGATGGGTCCATTTGCTGATAGTTTTGCAGGGCAAGGATGGATCTGTGCCATTTCAGGCATAGTTTTGCTCATTCTTATTTTGGAAAAGGTGTAAAAATGTGTTGAAAAAGGGCATTTTACATAGAGTTATATAGGAGCCCATCTCAGTGACCTTCCACCTAGATGTGGGTAGCGTTAAAATTTTTGACAGCTAATAGCTCTCATGTTTTTAGAGATAAATGATTGAAATTTGGACAGCATCTAGCTTATACTATGTAAAACTTGATTTTTGATGATTTAATCCTGTAAAGTATGAATCTTATTTTTTAGAAATTAGATTTAATTGGAATTATCAAAATTCTCTTATTTCTGTCTATGATTGATTGTAGTCAGCTTCTCCTTGCATCTAGACAGTCTTTTTTGCTCTAAATTAGATGCCATGTTGTCTGCAAGGTATTTCAGTGCATTTGGAAGGGTGTTTTTGTGAAATTGAAATTTTGATTAATTAATTTAAAAAATTTAAAAGATTTAATTTTTTTAAAAGATTGTTTAAAATTGCTTAAAATTGATATTTAGTTCAATAATTCCAGAAAATTTAACCATGGTAGACCAAGATTGATGGACTGAGCTGCTGAAAGTCCAACCAAAGAGACCAAGAAGTGAGTTTGGTGCTTTATCGAGGTTTTCGGACTCCGAAAGCGCTTTCGGTACAGATTCGGGTTCCGACAAACATCAATATTTGTAAGTTTTCTTTGTTAAACACCCCTCCCACCCAAATCTTGGTAATGTAATGTGGCACTAGGAATTTGTCTCTGTAGAAAAAGCAATTTTTTCACCATTTTGGTGTTTTGATTGCTTCTGTTTTGAAATAGACTGGAACACATGGTAAGCTGAACCAACTGTCACATCAATTTGGTACCACAGACTTAAATTCCTTAAAAATAATGTGGAATCACTTATTATCAAAAGATTAAAATTCACAAAAGTAGTCATTTGGACTGATTTCTAAGAAATAAATTGCAATTGGACCTATTGCTTGGTACAAAGCTTCTTTTTTCTCACTTACAAGGACCAGTGATGTGTATGTTTTGGCATGTACATCTGAATATGCATAATTTGTCTAAAAAATTGACTTTGAAAGCTTAAAGGGACTCCAAATGACTTAATTATAGAACTGGAGGATTGCACATGCAATAGGCCTTCTCATTGGTAAAATCCTTCAAAAACTTTGGAAAACTCTTCGACTCAAAATATCGCTTTGAATTGCCCAAAGCGGTGTCGCGGACCCGGAATTCAGTCGCGATACCATATTTTTGGATGCCTGCAACTTCTGAATCAATTGTTAGAATACTGTTATATATGCATATTTCTATTGCATTAGGGCTAAATCAAACAAAAAATATCACTTTTGATATATTTGGGAAAAATATCCTCTCATCTAGGAGTAAGGTCACTCGGAGAAGTCCTTCCGGTCCATGGGGTGCTAAAATAGTTCTTTAAAAAAAATTGGCCCCTTTTCTGATGGTGCCTTGCTCTCTGCATGAATGATTTTGAGCTAAGGTTTTCATTGGATGCTTTTGAGTGACATGTTTTCTAATTTCTGAGCCAGAATCCATCTTTCTTTTTAGGACTATTTCGTGTGTTTGGGTGCAGGGATACACGTGACCCCCATTTCCGGTGTCTCTATTTTGGCGCGGAAAAAAACACGGTATGTATGTTTGAGTGAAAATTGTGAAAAAATGAATCACATGAGATGGGTCCATTTGCTGATAGTTTTGCAGGGCAAGGATGGATCTGTGCCATTTCAGGCATAGTTTTGCTCATTCTTATTTTGGAAAAGGTGTAAAAATGTGTTGAAAAAGGGCATTTTACATAGAGTTATATAGGAGCCCATCTCAGTGACCTTCCACCATATGGCAGCTTTGGTTTTGTCCGTATTGCGCATGCGCATCATTGAAACAACTTTAAAAGCGCACTTTCCCGACAAAAACTGAGGAATACCTACCATTGACATATGTTGTGTCACTTGACCATATGCTTCCTTGGTAAAAAGGATTTCCTGGGTCACGGGGTGGAACATGCTTTTATACTAAAAATAGTGCTCATATACCAATTGCCATATTTTTGGCGGGAAGATTTCGCCTTTAAACTCGTTTCAATGATGCACATGCGCATTAAGGACAAAACGAAAACTGGTATATGATTTCAACACCAATTGTCCTTACATTTACAGAAAAAAATCTTGCTAATAAAATCATAGAAAACTTAATTCTGGTTAAATGACTACCAATGGGGTAAGAAAATATAATTTTGGGGATAGGTACAGAAACCTAGAGTTATATGTACATGTCGAATCGGTTTGATTGAACCAAATCACTTTTTATAGGATTTAGGTATCCATCTAACAATATAGCTCAAAATAATCATCCTTTTGCATGTTTTGAAAATTGACTTTTCCATTAGAGCCTTTTAGGGAGATTTCTCGCCTTATCCATAGAGGTCCTTTGGTTACCATGGCAACCATGAATGTCGAATGCGTTTTGTAGCTACATGTAGGTGATGAAAGTGTTCAAATGATATTATTTCAGCAAAATTTGAGTTTTGCCGTTTTTTATGGTAAGTGAACCTACCCCATTATATCAACGTTTCTACCTATATTTAAAGATACACATTTACTGTTACTTACTTATTTTCTGGATAATTTACTGTAAAAATAACTGTACATAAATGAAACATGGCCTTTAATTTTCATCTGTGCCAAATGTCAGCTCTGTCTGATCTGTATTGGCTTAGATGACGACGGATTTTAAACCCAATATCACATCATTTCGTAAACACTATCTGGCAGATAATGCCCACTTTGAATATTTTACATATCTTTACACCGCTGCATGATTATCGATTTATGTCATTTGCTGTATGAATCTTGTATTCTGTCTTATAAAGTCTATAAACGGTGCGACAACATGCTAAAAGCCAACTTCTGTGGATTATAAGGGATTTGGGCCTACGGATACTAATGTCACTTTAAGATGGTGCTCTCCCGCTTACTTTACTGCTGTCGGTGCTGACGCAATGTGATATGGAGGAGATGCTTTCTGAGACCCCAAACGGTCCCAAATCTGATATAGAGGAATTACTTAAAGAATTCGAAAAAGATGGATTTGGTGGGCTAAGAGAGTATGCAAAAGGTAAGCTTGAAGAATGGAAGAAAGTTGAGTTGGCTATAGCAGTAACTGGAAATAGCGGAGTTGGAAAGTCTTCCTTCATAAATGTCTATTTAGACCTGGCTGATGACGATGATGACGCGGTGCCAATTGGAGTGACTGAAACAAGTAATGAGATAAAGTTCTACAAAGACAAAAATAATCCTAAAATTACTTTTTTGGAATCACCAGGAGTAGGGTCACCTCGGTTTCCCCAAAAATCTTACTTTAAGGACACTGGATTTGACAAATATGACGTGATCATTTTAATAATAGCTAACAGATTCACCGAAAACGACAACTGTGTTGCCAGCGAATTACAAAAGAAAGGCAAAACCTATTTCATGGTACGATCAAAGGTATGGAATGATGTTCAAAACAGTAACCAAAGAAGGAAAAAGAAAGTTCCAGAGACAGAGCTGATTTCAGAAATACGCAGAGACTGTGAAAAGAATACCCATCATTTCGGGAAGACATGCTATTTATTCGATTATTTCAACAAGTCCAACCTACTGCTGGACTACGAAAAGTTGAGGCAAGATATTTCCGATGGGCTATCAGACATGAAAAAGGAATATGTAATTCGGTCATTACAGGCGATAACTCCTAATTTCATGAAACAGAAAGAACAAACGTTGAGAATTAGAATATGTGACCCGTTACGCTAAAAGGGACCTTATCGGATGTGTGAAAAATATCGACCCTAGTCTGTCTGCGCAGTCCGCGCAGCCAGACTAGGGCCGACACTTTTCACTTGTATGTAATTTTCTAAATCCGGAATGTTTTCCCTATCTTACTGTATGTTCATTTTTCACATATTGGATCTGGTTGGCCTGTGCTGGGTTTGGCAAGTTTGTAAAAGTTTGGATTTTTGAAGTACGGATAAGGTCCCTTTTAGCGCGACGGGTCACATATATCATGAAGCGTTAGGGTCAGGGGATGTAGCCATGATACCTGTCCCGGGTTTATCTTTGATTTACGATACCATATTACTGATGAGGCTCAGGATTAAAATTGCAAATGAATTAGGCCTTACTGAGAACTTTCTTTCAAATTTGTGGAAAAGCTCATTGTCCGCATCAGGCTACGATCTGATAGAATATGGTATGATAGAAGTTTTCAAAAAGGTTGCTGTAAGCAAAGTAACAGATAAGGCAGCCAAATTCGTGCCCTTCTTTGGTTCGGTACTTTCAGCACCTCTGTTCTTTGCTGGTACGTACCAGGCTGCAAATACGATGCTCGATAGAATGGTTGTTGATGCTCTAAAGATCAACGAGGTAGTTGGGGAGTATATTGCCTCGAAATTAGGATTATCCTACCGCGAAAGCAGTGTAAAAATAAACAGACTCAACACTCGTCCAAACGGGAAAATCTTAGACTGATTTAACTTGAACACTTCTGTAGAAATCAAAAGTGACTAATTAAATTTTGTGCTATAAATGGATTGGTTTTACCTGTATAGATCTATAGGCAACAACATTGTGTTTGTCCGAATCTACGTCACTATGTACTTGACAAAATCTACCCTATAATGAAATTGTATATTTCGGTATTTTCTCTTTATTTTCGAGCATTTGTTTTACAATATCCACATTCATACGGCGTGTAAACGACATGAAAAGGGGGATTTTTAACAGCTAATATGATTTGGCTTCGTCGCTAAGTTAGGGCGCATTCCATTGGGCTGTCCGTTACTGTTTCTAATGTTCTGTTCAAGTCATGCCGAATGGAATGCTCTCGGAACAGAACACATGCCAGTCTAAAAATAACTTTCATCGCCTGCTGGGTGTTGTGTATTGGACATAATTTGGTCTTAAGGGGGAATGCTCCAGTTTTTCGGAACACTCGGACATTACTGTAGTAAATTAAATGTTTCGTACTAATATGTTTTGCTACCATATTTTCAATAATATAACACATCATTACAATTTGCCATTTTCGACGGTAAAAGCGTATTTATTATGCGAAACTGATTTCCTCGAGATGGAAATGGATTATTTAGAGCAAGACAGTCGTAAGTGTGTATGCAGTTACCACTGTTTTGCGTCATTTTATTCATATGTAGCTGATAAAAAATGCTGTAATTCACAAATAAGTGCGCTGACCTATACATTTTCTTTTTGAATTATTATCAGGACATGTCGCTTAATACAATGAGGGAGTTTTATCAAATTCTATTATGTAGAACTTGAAATATTTCCAAAAATATGCAAACTTTGACATAAAACACTCCAGCTTCGTTGATCTAACCGAACACGTGAGCATGCTGTTTTATACATTTACGTGTTTATAATAGCACATATATTGGGTTTTCTGTTCGTATTAGATGTAAGACGTTACTTTTAAACCGTTTTGGGGACTAAACGATGAATATACAGCATTTTCTTAGCATTTTAGTGACCTTGGACAGGTGCAAGAAATTGTGCATTTATTCGATGTAGGGCCACAGTAGGGGTATGTGATACGAATGCCTATAAAATTCAAACAAGATCGCTGACCACCCATTTTTATTTTATTTTATTGTTCAGTTGGAAATAACGTGTAATTTCATCATACAGACTATAAATAAATTCTATTATTGGGAAAAAATTTAGGAAACTGGAGCATTCCCCCTTAAGGACAGATCATCCATTTATTTCCTACGGTAAGATTGTTTTTATTTTTTCTGTACTGATGCTTACATGTATGAGAAGTAAAACTAGAAAGACCTGAAGGTCTTGAGTCGCTCCACAGGCCTGAATTTCTTGTGGTTTACAATAAAAAATTTGACAAATTTATCTAAATGCTTAAACTTATATATTATTAAATTCTTGTGGTTCGTAGAGCAGAAACAAAGTTTAATACAGCAGTGCGGTCAAAGAAAAACTAGATTTCTAAAAACTTGTCGTTCTTAGAGCGAAATCAAAGTAAAAAGAAGCAATAATGTGGTCAAAGCGAAAAGAAGGTAAATGATTGACCAATATTTTGGGGATTTTTAGAGTGATGATAAAGTTGAAAACTGTAATTATGCCAAATTCAAGGGCACATAATTCAGTATGTTAGTTTATAATCAAGCTGAAAATTAAACTCGTGCAAGATATTATGGTCAGCATCATTCTGTCCAAATTTTGTCATTGTTAGTCTATAATCGTGGCCGCAAAAGTGAAAAAAGTGTCTAAAACTGAAATTTTGTCAATTTCAAGGGCACATAACTCAGATTGTAGCAATGCAATCATCCTGAAAATTACACATAAGCAAGATCTTGTTGTCAACTAGATTCTGTCCAAAAATCATCTTGATTGGTTAACAATTAGGGTAAGGAGGGGCAAAACGCCCCCTTAAGGAAAGAGCGCTGTAGCACAAAACAAACAAAGTATAATGTAAATGTTTCAACATGAAATTAAACTTTGCCCTTTGTCCAAAATGTCTATACACAAAACAGCTTTGTTATTTGATTTAAAAAATGACTGTCGTGAAAACAATTTTTCTCGAAATTTGGCCTTTTTGCCCCACCCTCGGGGCAAAACGCCTTTGGGGGTGGGGCATGAAGCCCACCACTGGGCTTTATGTCCCATATGAAAAATAAAAAAAATATTTTTAAAATATCTGGGGGAAAATAGGAATATAATTAGTTTGTAATTAATATACTAGGAAAAATATATTTTGGATGGGTTTTATCATATTTTCAACATTTTTTATCGAGCGTAAAGGCTAGATTTGGGCATAATTTACTTGTCTATAAAAGTGGTTACATGTTACTGTCCTTTGTCTGCAGCATCTTCATATCATTCAAATTAAAATATACTGATGTTATGTTCCTTATAAGGCCCCTTTAAAGTAGATTAAATGGTCTTATTGTCTCATTTTAACACAAAATCGACGTTTCATGGGCGTTTTGCCCCACATGGATCCATCAGGTGACATAAAAGTTTGATATATTCGCGAAAAGTCTGTCTTTTTTGCCAGTTTTTCTTTTGTAGACAACGAAATGTAAAAGGGTTTCGTCATATGTACCAACCTTGGTCATTCTTCGAGTTTAAAGGAAAATTTTAGTACTTCTGAATACCTACTTATCCATACAAGGGGCAAAACGCCCACTGTTTAGCCCTTGGAAGGGGCAAAACACCCAGTCTGGGCGTTTTGTCCCAAAGCAGCATAGGCGTTTTGCCCCAAAGGGGGTGGGTGATTTAATTTGGCCAGAGAAAAAAATGTGTTGATATTTTTTTCTTTTATCTTTTTGTGTAGGCGACCAATTGGACATATAAATATAAAATGCATTTTGGTTGATTGAATACTCGGACTGAAATAAGATACACAAGAAAACCCATTACCTAAATATTAGATCAAACATATTCAAAATAAACAATTATTCGCATACTGATAATTGAATAACGTTTAGATGTAAAAATTTCATGGGCATCTTTCTAAAAGAATACTTCAAGTGTAAAATCAAGACAAATATCAATTGAAATAATGAGTGACGAAATAATAGGGGTGGGCGTTTGACCCCACCTGGGCGTTTTGCTCCTCCTTACCCTATGGTTGTTAGAGTGAAAACAAAGTCGAAAATGGCAATTTTGTCAAATTCAAGGGCACATAACTCAAAATGTAAAATTCTGATTAAGCTGAAAATTACACCCAGGCAGGATATTATGCTGATATATATTCTGTCCAAGTTTTGTCTTGATTGGTTAATATTTGTAGATTTTAGAGTAAAAATAAAGTCAAAATCAGCTTTTTTTGACATTCAAGGGCAGATAACTCAGGTGATTCTAGTTCAATCCAAATTCTTTGAAGGAATCTGAGAGAGGGTCACTCAAGGATCATTCCTGTGATGTTTGGTTGAAATCCATCCAGTAGTTTCTGAGAAGAAGATTTTTAAAGAAAAAGTTTACGGACGCACGCACGCACGGACGCACTGACGCACGACGGACACATCGCCATGACAATAGCCCGCTGGCCTGAAAGGCCAGTGGAGCTAAAAATGACTTAAAAACTATAGGTCACCAAGCGAATTAAAAAGTTATTGGATTTCAAGGGAGACTACTCTTGTCTAAAAATGCAAAAATGGGGTGTCACTTTAATACCGACAAAAAAGGTGTTCGAAATGACTAGGATTACACAAATAAGTCTTTATTGTGTTCAATATATTTCATTCTGTCTAAATGAGTATTAATTTTGGTAAATTTAGTGATTATTTTGAAATTTTTAGTAAAACATTCTTTCAAACGTAGCTGAAATTTCTCTTTTTTCGCAACGTTTCTGATAATAAAAAATATTTCAGCGGTAAGATTTTTTCCTTTTTTGGTATAGACATAGTGCTTGGTTATACCTACAAAAACAAAAACAGAAAAATATATCAAACCAAGCGTTTTTCTTAGTTATAAGTAAAATTTGGTTTACTTTTTGCAGCTCTGTCCGAAATTGTTTCACTACTTTTATCCATTTTCCTCCTTATTACCGGCTTACGATAATAAAAAGTGTCGTCTTTTGTGTCCATCTGAAGCAGACTAGCTCATAAAGACGCCACTTTACTTTTGTTGCTCCGTTTCTTATCGCTAACGCCACATGTTGAACGCGTAACAGAAAGCGAAATGTGCCATCCGAGTACTATTACACTTTAATTGACCAAACAGAGAAAATGATATTAGCCGAAAAGGGTATTGTCATTTATCAATCAAACTTTAACTTAATGTAAGAAATATATTTGCTGAAAAGGCCAATTACTGAAACAGCGTTATTTCGTTATTTAGGATATGCGCAGTAAGTTGCGCAGTAACAACTAGAGGATCTGTCCTTAAAATGCATTATTAACGACACT
The DNA here is from genome assembly GCA_963680895.1 of Fragum sueziense. Lineage (NCBI taxonomy): Eukaryota > Metazoa > Mollusca > Bivalvia > Cardiida > Cardiidae > Fragum > Fragum sueziense. Next base: position 56,217,433 of record OY804598.1, on the reverse strand, counting down.
TGCTGAAATAATTTGATATAAATTGTACGGTTTGATTAGAAATATTAATTCATTTCAACACTCCACAGTTGTAATCGAAGGTTGCCGTGCTAGTGACGTCACTGTTCTGCTTGCACCACCTTTTTTTCGGGAACGGACAGAACATGTTCCGAACACTGTTCTGTGTCATTCCATTCAGTACTGGACTGTTCGGCATACTCCGAACAGCCAATGGAACGCACCCCTAGCCTAGTTCATAAATATTCATTATGCGTTTTCCTACGCTTAAAACTTTGGATTATGACTTTTCCACAATGACATTATAACACATTAAGAATGTCCGTTTTATCACTTAGAGTGTTAAAATGGAGATAATAACAAATGAAGAATGCAAGTACTTTGGGGCTGATGCCCCTCGATTTTTACCACACATGTAGTCCGTAGCACATCGGATTTTATTTGCAATGCAATGCCTCTAAACTTGTTATTACAAAAAAAGTGGAAGTGGAATCCACTAAACACGACGGAGAATCATGTGGAACAATAGTTTTGACATTTTTCTATAATCAGGTTACTTTTTGACCGATTTGAAAAAAAACTGAACGCAAAGATTGCGAGATATTGTCTGAGATTGTTAAAGAATGCAAAGGATCTTTTCAACAGCATCAGAAAAAGCTATAGACGATCAACCAAAATTGTTGTTGCTCGCCTTAAACTGGATTGAAGCTGGCCGATACAATGCTAATTCAACTGATCGTTCGCTTAGACACTGTCGCATGTGCAACTCTTTTGATAAAGAAGACGAATATCACTTTAAGCTAAATATGATGCCACGATACTTCTAAATCAGAGCAACATATAAATAAGGGAAGACATTCTTATTTCGTTTTTTTCCAATTACAAACCCTATGTTGTGCTACTAATTTGAATTGACCCAATGAGACAATTCAAATGAGTACCCTCAACACAGGGTTTGATAAACAATGAAATATTGCATTCTGATGATCCTTTAACTCCTCTTATGATCTGTAGCTCTGATTTTTTCTCAAGAATTCGGAAGGGAGGACGTATATGCAGCTTGGTAAATGTATTTTGAATTACATCATGTGACAAAATCGACATGGGGTTAGGATTTGATTTTATTGGGGGGTTACGCCATTTTCAACCGCCAGGGTCATATCGCGGCGGCTGGAGCACCTAACCATGGATTCCTGTTATTTCTCAAACCAGTACTACCACAACACCCTTACCGAGCCCCCAGCTGCTCGCCCACTTAGGTTAACGATATCAATTGTCACATGGGGTTAGGAAGCTCAGCCATTAGAGTACAAGAACGGCATGAGTTCGAATCCCGGTAGAGTCACGACATTTTCCCCCACTTCTCATAAGTACATGTACAAATTTCCACATGCAATATTTTATCATCCAGTCCACAAAAAAGGCTTGCATTGTTTACATTACTGTATAGAGGACGAGAATCGACCTGGCAGAGCAGCCCATGCTAATCGAATGGAATGCTCTGCCAGGTGAATTATCGTCCGCTATACATATAGCTAAAGGGGTACATGCAAATCACAACAAATATTACATTATTTTTCTAGTTTTCTTTTTTAATTACATTTAAATATGGCATAATTACGAAACGTACAACTTAACAAGTAACAAAGATGCACAAAGACTAACGACTATATAACAAGAATATTCATACATTTAAGCCAGTATCTGGAAAACAGACCTTTGAGGTGTTTATTACCAACATGGATCAAGATCAGCCTGTGCATACGCAGACTGATCTAGATCCAAGTTGTTCTCTAATAGCTACTTTATGCTGTGTAGCAATTGTAAGAGAGTATCAGTGGTCCTGATCAGCCTGCTCTTGAGCCCAGTCAGATCTGAAGACATATTAGTCTGAAACATATAATAACCTATTCCCAAACAAGACCTGGTAAAGATTTTAGAATGAACAAAGGAAAATATTGAGACAAAAGAAGAAAATGCTGATGATCAGCATTTTCTCCTATTGCCTCAATATTTTCTGGGCTATATTTTACACAAGTTCTACATTTATCAACACTCACATGGTCGTCTGCAGGAGCTTTTGCATTGGAGCAGTCTAAAAATGTTGCCGTACAGAAAGGGGTTGATAAAGGTTCATTTTCCCGTTCTCAACCCAATTTCATTCAAACCATAATAAAAAGGAGAAAATACTGGTCCTCAAAATTTTCTTGATTTCTCTCAATTTTTTTTTACAGCCATCTTGATTACAGCCATCAAAACCAGGGGCATGTTCTGTAGAGCAAGATTTTAAAGGTATCTTTAGACTTATTAAAATGTTTAAGAAAAATTGTTTTTGAGATTCCAACCAAGGGTTCTAACTGCTTCATACTTTATACAAATGATGTCATTGTGATGTCATTTTTATAGACTATGGAGCATTCAGAAAACTATGGTTTATCAATTATGAAGCATTCAGAACAACTTGGTTAATTCTCTCTAATAATATTTCTAAACAAGAGGACCATCATGGTCCTATATTGCTAACCTGAACCAAAATGATATGAGCCACAATTTTGTTCAATTCAATTAATATTTATGACTTTAAGACTGAAAACGAACTTATGGTCAATAACGATGTGAAAATCGACCTCATCTGAGATCTTATGGTGCCAAAGATTGTGTCCAAGTTTTGTCTTGATCTATTGATAATTGTAAATTTTAGAGTGTAAACAAGGTCAAAAACAGCCGAAAAAGGCAATTTTGTCAAATTCAAGGGCAAGTAACTCTCGACTTTCTGATGAGATCAGACTAAAAATCGAACTCATCAAAGATCTTATAGTCCCCAACATTGTGTCCAAGTATTGTCTTGATTGACTTATAATTGTAGATTCTAGAGGGTAAACAAAGTCAAAAACAGCTGAAAAATGGCAATTTTGTCAAATTCAAGGGTACGTTACTCTCAATTTTCTGTAAAAGATCAAACTGAAAATAGAACTCATCAAAGATCTTATGGTCTCCATCATTGTGTTCAAGTTTTTTCTTGATTAATTCATAATTGTAGATTCTAGGGTGTAAACAATGTTGAAAACAGCCGAAAATGACAATTTTGTCAAATTCAAGGGTACGTAACTCTCGACTTTTTGATCAGAATAGACTGAAAATCGTTCTCATCAACGATCTTATGATCCCCAACATTTTGTCCAAGTTTTTTCTTGATTGATTTATAATTGTAGATTTTAGAGTGTAAACAAGGCCGAAAACGGCCTAAAATGGCAATTTTGTCGAATTCAAGGGCACATAACTCTCATCTTTCTGATCAGATCAGACTGAAAATCGAACTCATCCGACATCTTATGGTCTCAAACATTATGTCAAAGTTTTGTCTTGATTGATCAATATTTGTAGATGCTAGAGTGCTAACAAATTAAAAAGTAGCTATTTTTGATGTTCAAGGGCACATAACTCCTGACTTCCTCGTCCGATCTGACCCAAAATCCAACTCATCCGAGAACTTATGGTCATACATGTTTTGAACAAGTTTGGTTAAAATTGGTTAATACGAGGTATGTCCATAAAATACGTAGACAGGTCCAGAATAATAAGAAATAATTGCATGATCTATTTAAAATTTACACCAGCGTGTGCAGAATTTTAATATGAATATGTGTACCAATTTTTATGAAAATACACGCAACAGCTACAAAAATACACATGGAACAAACAAGTAAAAAACCATACACGGGGCACTTTGACGTCGTTTACGACGTCGACGTTACAACTTTTCAAAGTACTCTCCACCCGCGTTCACGCACTTCCTATGTCTGTCCACCCATTTGGCATACGTTTCGCGGAACCAGTCTTTCTTGTATGACCCTACAGAGGAGCGAACAAAGTACTTTAGTTCGTCTAAGTCGGCAAAACGTTTTCCTCTCAGATCCGCCTTTAATCGAGGACAAACTGCGAAGTCCATAGGCGATTCGACGCACCTCCTCAACATCCCGATCGCTTCGTCGAGGTCTTTCCGGTCTAGTCTGGCCACAAATATCTTCCAGTCCATCCGTAAACCGTCTATGCCATTTAAACACTAGCGCTCTGGACATGTCAGCCTTGCCTCGCTGCATAAACTTGAACGTTTCCGTTGGTGTCATGTTCGCACCGATACAGAATTTAATTACGGCGTGTTTTTCTTCCGTCATAGCAGCCGGTTTTTTATTGCTTATAACGTCTCCTGGCAAGTTGTTGACGTTCAAAACTTCCGGTAAAACGTCAAATGACGTCACTGCTGAAGTGAGTGTATTTCCCGCGTATTTTTTTAAAAAAACTTGCGACAAAAGACTAATTTAAGTAATTTTATGTCTTTTTATTTTCAAATATCTGAAGTGCCCCGTGGTAGCGTTATGCTGTTGCTATGGTGACGGTTTTGCTTGTACGTACTTGCGAAAACTATTTAAAATGTAGCAGAAGTATTTAAGAATAAACGGACCTTTGAATTGATAGTGTTTTGGGATCGATAAAACTACTATTTGGTGGAAAACTTTGGTTGTCTACATATTTTATGGACATACCTCATCATTGTGGATGCTAGAGTGTTAACAACAAATTGTGGATGGACAGACAGACAGACAGATGGACAGACGGACGACGGACAAAAAGCGACCACAATAGCTCACCTTGAGCACTTTGTGCTCAGGTGAGCTAAAAAAGACTAAGGAGTTCCTAAAGCAATATATCATAGCGTAAAGGTGCTACCAATTAATCTGCTTAAAAATCTCACTCTAAAGAACACGTTATATTTCCTCACTAAAATCTTGTCTAAAGATCCCATCTTTAGGCCTGTTTAAGAAAAGCTTGAATTCTTAGTCTTCAGAATGACTTGTCAAAAATCATAAACTAATTAATAATATGTTATTCATAACAAAGAAAAAGGCCAAGGCAAGAAAATTTAAAAGGTGGGGTATAAAAATGAGTTAAAATGTACAAAAGACATTTTCAGTAATTAGATCAAGTAAACAGTAAGAAAAATTGTAAAAGCACATGTAAAGAATTTGACTAGAAGATTTGACGAGACAAAATCATTTGGCTAAAACATCATTCATTTATTCTTTATAAAACATTTTAAACAATATTCCTAGAAACTATGTTAACATTTAAGTTATAAATGCATTTATCCTGTGATCACTTTTTAAGACACATGACCCTTACATTCTATAAAAAATGTTGAAAATGGAAAATTCTAGGGACATTTTCAATTGAGGGATTCAATTCATTATTAGATACCAATCACTTAGTGCATCTTCGATCGTTATCTATGGCAACGGAAATTAACAAGTTACCCTCATCAATTTCTAAGTGTCATCCATGGCAATGAAAATTGGCGAGGAATACTCTTAATCAATTTGATGATGGATACCATTCCCTCGTCAATTTCTGTTGCTACAGGTGAAACCCTAAGTTGCATAGTATTTTATAGACGATGAAGGAAATACCTTAAAAATTTGAGTCAAGTCTTTATATTTCATATTGCAAATGTAAAATATGATATTGCACTACAACATGGATTTCTGAGCACATTTTGAGATTCTAACAAAACAAATACTATTTCTTTCACATTTATGCTGATCCCAGAATAATCAGAACAAATTGGTGAGTAGCATAAAACAATATTTTGATGATCAAACTCATTGAAGCCTCTTAACCCATTACCAAACGACAATATTTTAAAATGGTCCAAATTTAGAGATCTTGCAGACAACAATTTGAGGTGTATGAAATGTTACATTTTTTTGGTGTTTTGTGTAGAAAACATTGTGGTAAATGAAGAAATTGCTTGTGGCAAGCAATTTCTTCATTTTCCACAATGTTTTCAAATACCATTATATTGTAGGGAGTCAAAAAGAGTCATTGTGTGGTAATGGGTTAATGAGACAATTCCTACAGCATAGGGTATTAAAATTGACACGCTATCGCAAAATTATTCCTCAGGGAATATAATGAATACACTATAATTAACACTTGATTAAATATTTCGGTAAAACTTTGAAGTTTTTAAGAGATTGAAAAACATAATTGCACTACATAATTAGTGTGATAAAGTTTTTCAATCTCTTGAAAAACGCAATTTTTTGTCGGAATATTGAATCCAGTGTTAATTATAGTGTAGTTAAAATTGACAATTCATGATTTTGGGCTTTCAAATACCTCCAACCCTGTTATTTAAACTCTTTTGTGTATCAAAACAATAACAGTAACAGTCAAGAATATTGCACTTTACAAAATATAAGTAAAATATACAACTAACTCTTTCCCAGTAAAGACCTGGTGCCAGTTTCATCAAAATATTTAAGACGCTTTTTTGACTTACTGGTGTCTTACAACTAATTTAGGATAAGAAACGCGTATCGCCAATCTATCAACACCTGCGTTATGGGGTTGTTGTTTTTACCGATATTTAAGACATCTGAAACAGGCCCCTGGACTTGATGTTTCTAATAGAAAATGCATAGAAAAAATATTGAAGCAAAAAAAGAAAATGCTGATAACCAGCATTTTCTCCTTTTGCATCAAAGTTTTCTGTGCCATGTTGTGAATAAACCATATCTCCATCAATGTTATCCATTTTCTTGTTTGCATCAGAAAGATTGAAATTTTGTCATTTGGGAAAGAATTTAACAATAACACTTTGAAGAAAGCAATATGAGAGTGTGAATATTATGACAAAAATTATGCTTGTTATAAATTAAAGAGTTAATGCAAAACTCCTTGCAAGTGCATGTAATGTTCCATACAGTTACAACAATTCTGCACTAACCAATCAAATCTGCAAAGCTCCAGGTAAGAGGGGGTAATGGCTTTTTGAGTAAAAATATCTGTAAGTGTTCATAAAACCCTATGCTGTGGGTACGCATTTGAAACGGCTAGTCGAGACAATTCCAATGAGCACCCACAAACATAAGGTTTGAAAGAGAAATAATGAAGTTAAATTATCTTTACCCCCTCTTATCTGTTGCTCTAAAATCAGAATATAGTCAGAGTAATTCCAAAACCTTGTAACTACAGCTTGGCTGAAGCTGTAGTTACCAGGTTTTAGAATAACACTGATGCTATCCAGATACAAAAGGACAATGGTGGTCCTAGATTGCTTACCTACCACACACAAATAATTTGGCACCAAGTTTGTTCAGAAGGAATTACTTAACCCTTTTAGGGTGGTTTAATTCAAAAGCTGGTGCAGATGACGAAATGGATATTAAAAAAGATTAAAGGTATAGCGTGGATAATAAATAGCATGGAAAAGATAGAGGCATACAGAGAAAATGCTGATTGTCAACATTTTCTTTGTTTGTCTCAAGGTTTTCCTTAACATTTTATGACAAGGGTGTCAAAACCATGTTTTGTTTTGGCAAGTGTTAACCCTTTTCCATATAACAAAATTATCAACTTATCCAAGTTGCAGACTAAACTGCAATTCTCCTTAGTAAGATCTATCTACCCATTAAGTTTCATGATCATGGCTACTTTACTTTCAGAGATATGCTCTGGATAAGTATTTTGTACACAGACAAACAGACACATGGACAGACAGGCTGATTTCAGTATATCCACTGAAACATTCGTTTTGCAGGGGTATGAAAACCTTAGTTTTTCGGTGGTATAAAAACATTTGTTTTGCAGGGTATATTTATCTAAATTGAAAATGTATTCTAGCAATGATGAAAGTTAAAACATTCCATCTGGTTATAAACTAGACATAGAAAGAGAGAATTGGAGAACAAGTTAAAATCGTAATATAAAATAACATTAAATGAAAAAGCTGTTTGTATAATAATATTGCACTTTACATGTACATTGTAAGCTAAGAACAAGTGAACGTTAAATAGACTAGATATCAATACAAACATATAAATTGACTAGCACAAATCTATGCATTGATGTAAGAGTGTGATAAGAATATTATCAAATTGTTAATAATAATTTTAAACTTAAAGACATGTGTTTTTTTATCAATTGCACCATTATCAATTTGAGGCAATTTAATTACTATCAGTAAAGACTGATGTAAAAACATCAAAATTGCCAAGTGGGGGACATCTCATATGCAGACGTCCCATGTTAATAATGTTGATACACTATGAGCATACATGTGATGGTAAAAGTCAATTGAGTGGTCATCAATATTTTGATTGGCCACAGTGAATTGTCATTTTCAAATCTCTAACACATGGTCGACACTGTTTTATTGTTGACTGTCCTTTTTTTCTGGTCCCCTGGTTGAACTAAAAAACAGTTTAGGCCCAAACCTGAAATGTCGAAGTAAAACAGCATGTGTTGGTGAACAGTTGTTGATGTTATAAAGGGAATCATCATAAAGACATGTAACCAAACTAAATCAACAGGTTTTCATTATTCATAGACTAACTGTCCTAGTCTAAACAGCCTTCTTTTGCTTTTTTGGGGCAGCATGACATGGGTAAAGAAGTTTTGTTTAAGAAAAAATTGTTTAACCCTTTCCAAAAGAGCTCAATTTTTTACCAGTCCAATAGCGATAAATTTTGAGCTAAAGATAGACTGGTTTTGCTGTTATGTTTTGATAAACCGTCAGTGTTGTTATAAAGTCTGGTAACTACGGCTTGATTCAAGCCGTAGTTATGCCATTTTTTAAAAACACCGACAGAAATAATAATGTTTGATCGAAATCACATCATAGTTAACTGGATAAAATTGTTCCCTATTTGAGAGAAGTTGTACACAAAAAAATAATTTTTTATCAGAAGTAATGATTATCAGCAATTTCTTCTTTGAATGTTTTCATTTTTTGTCAACTAGGGACATCAAATCAAGGTCTTGTTTCAGAAAGAGTGTTAATTCATTATTATATTAAAAGATAACATGTATTGAACAGGCAAATTAAAAAAGTTAAAAGGAAAACTTAATCAAAGCATCACGCTGGCTACCTCGAACTTCGAGAGGCCAAATACATTCATTTCGAATATACATTTTGATATCCTCAGCAGCTTTTAAATCTACAGAACTGCTATTTGGGAAAGGGTTAAAACACAAGGCTCACCTTAAGTGTATTGTCCCAGCTTCCCGTACAAAGAGCTGTCCCATCTGGGGACACACCAAGACAACTGACTCTATTCTCATGGGCATATAAAATTGTTACACGGTTACCCTTTAGAACGTCCCATATATTTACTGTATGGTCGTTGTAACCTCCAAATAGTAGACGTCCTGAAAACAGACAAATTTAACGTTTTTGAAATATGGTCTTTCACCATTAATTTTATTTATCAAACTACAAAATTTAAGACTGATCCAAGCAGAAGACAATTTCAAGTCAATGAAATGTAACATATCTTTGTGTTTATGGGTAGAAAACATTGTGGGAAATGAAGAAGTTGCTTGTCACAAGCAATTTCTTCATTTTTCACAAAGTTTCCCAATGCCTATATCTTGTAGGGAGTCAAAAAGAGTCATTATGTGGTAATGTGTTAAATAAGATATAAAGAACTTTTTTGCAGCAGGTCACCTTTTTCCAAGATGCAGTATCATATGGCAAATCCTCAACAAGAGCTTCGCAGAGCGGCGCATATACGCCCGAGAGGGGCTTGTCAGTAAAATTGGCCATTTTTTTTTAATTCAAGGGCAGATAATTCAAACATGAAGAGTTATCAAAATTTTGCTTGCACAACACAACACCATAGAGATTCATTGTGGTTTGGTTGCATTCTGGTTGAAACTGTAGGAGTTAAGCACGAGAAAATGGGTGTTTTTGAGAAAATGGGCATTTTTCCTTAAATTCAAAGGCAGATCATTCAAGAACAAAAACAGTTATCTCAATTCCATATGCAGAGTGCATAACTAAACACCATGGAGATTCATTGTGGCAAGTTTGATAAAATTCTGATCGAAACTGTAGGAGGAGTTGCGCACACAAGAAAATGGGCATTCTTTTTAAATCAAGGGCAGATAATTCAAGAACGAAAAGAGCTATCTGAATTCCGTAAGGAATGTACAAACTAGACACCATGGAGATTAATTCAAGTAAGTTTGATCAAATTCCGATCAAAACTGTAGGAGGAGTTGCGCACACAAGAAATTGCTAACGGACGGAGAGACAGACAGACGGACAGGCGGGGTCATAACATAATACGACCCTTCGGCGTATAACAAAAAAGAACAAGATCATCTGACTAGGAACCTTTTTGCAAGTTTGTCCAAGTATAAATGAAGAAGGAATTGTAAGGTGAGCTTGATATCACGATGTGGACAAACAAACATATAGACAGAGAAGATGACACCAATATAACACCACCTTCTGCAGCTTGAAAATAAATAGGCAACATTCTTTAGAATCTAGTGATATTAATTAATTAGAATCTAGCATTATTCATTGTGAAAAGATCAGAGAACAAGATCATTTAGTGAAACATTAATGCCCCCAAAATGGATATTTTTCTAAAATGTTAAGGCTTTGTGTTATATAATGATAATGGTTAACGGATGACCTTGAGCTTGAGAAAGGTCATATTGCATGGACCAGATAGATATCATTGAAATGAAGATACATACCATATTTCAACGAAGAAACATGCTTCAAATCTAGTCCATTTTATTTGCACAAATTTTATTGTTACTTGAACTAGTCTATTGCAACACAGTGATGCTTTTTGAAGCCTTTGAAGGAAAACTCTTGGGAAATCATTGCAGAAAATGAAGAAATAGCCCGTGAAAAGCAATTTCTTCATTTCCCACAATGTTTTCTACCCAAAGGTCATAGAACTGTTGTCTGCAGCATCTTTTAATTTGGACAAGTATGAAATTTTGCTGTCTGGTAATGGTGTAAGATAGCAATGATAGTAATGAATTAAAATCTTACCGCTTATTGAGAAGTCTACAGAGTTACATCCAAATATAATACTCTCCTTCTTGTAACAGTTGGCCTCCCTATCTGCCCTCAAGTCAAATAAACGGCACTGAAATTAAAATGGTCTTTACCGTAGATAATCAATTTATCAAAACCAGAGCAATCACAAAATGTAATCATATTTCAAACTGCACCTTGTCCCAAACACATTGTTGTAAGAATAAGATTTTGCAACAAATGGCAATTTCTAAGTTAAGTAACAATCAACTAACACAAACTCATTAAGATGTGTTTTCTGAAACACCAATGCCCCCAAAATGGCCATTTTTCTAAAATGTTAAGTTTTCTTTGAGTAAAGGGTTGATAAGGGTTAACAGATGACCTTGAGGAAGAAAGATATCATTGAAAGAAAGTTACACACCAAATTTGAGCTTTGTTTGTCAAATACTTTTGGAGAAAAGGCCAATGTTAAGTTTTCGGACAGACAGACGGACGGACAGACAGACAGACGGACACGAGTAAAACAATATGCCCCCCGATCTCTCGATACAGGGGCATAAAAATCATTGTAAATCATTGCAAATATTTTGGAAAATAAGTCTTTATACTATTGTCTTCTATAGCAACATTTGTAGTATATGATGTCTGAGCTTCAACTTTTCTCTAGTTCTTCAAAACTTCTATACTTACAGTTGCATCATCTGATGCTGTGGCAAATGCGTCTCCACTCGGATAGAATCGTACATTGTTGATGTCAGATTCGTGTCCCTCAAATACTTGTACACATTCTCCATAGCGCATATCCCATACCATGGCTGTCTTATCACACCCCTAAAATATATAACCACATTCATTAATTATACAAATGGGCTTTATATTATATCTAGATGAGTTCAGAAAGAAACATACTTTGTTCATGTCAGGCCGTATCTGTCAATCATCTGTACATATTTCCCAGAACCCATTTCCCAAACCATGACTGTAAGAAAAGTTGGTTTCCTTTTAAAGAAATTCATAAAAACACAAGACAATAACATACAGAAACACAATAATTTTCATTTCTTTATGAGAGATACTTATTACATTCTCTTTTTTGTCGATGGAATCTTAGGCAATTAAACAATGTGAATTGTTTGGAGACGAATAGGCAATCAAAACTTACTTCATACAATAAGACCTGAACTTATACATATAGCATAAGAAAACAATATACCCCAGAGACAAATAGATTTCCAGTTTCGTTGGGCGAGATGTCGATACTCATCACATCTCCAGCGTGTCCGTGAAAGCTCTGGATCAAAGCACCACTCTCAACATCCCATAATGCACAGGTACTGTCTCCACTTCCTGTCAGAATCTGAAATCATTTGACGATAAACCACTTAAAAATTTCCTAAATATCATAATAACATAACACAGAAAATATTGAGGCTAAAGGAGAAAGTGCTCAATAAAAGCATCATTTTCATTTTCCTTAATATTTTACCAAATACTTTTTATTATGGATGTCAAAACCAGACCTTGTTTTGAAAAGCTTAAACGCCACAATTCAAATCACATAATACATTTGCTTCCAATTTTCAAATAGAATCAGGTTTATCAAAGCTTTTAACAGTATTTCAGTCATACCTATACATGTACATTTTCCATCTAACAATGGATTCCTAGTTGTAATCGGAAATCGATTGTTCAGGTTACCATGTAGATCTATGTAGATGTAGGTACAATCGACACTTGTTGTGTCAAAGTCAGAGGGGACGTCAAAATACATCGACATATCCGGAGTTCGACTCATCCGATTTTGCCCGGCTTCGAGATATTTGACCATTTTTTAAACTTATCAAGTACTAATATCATTGAAATATAGTAGGAAAAGGAAAGAAATTGCTCGTGTCGAGCAATTTCTATCCTTTTCCTACTATATTTCAATGGCTATATTCAGTTCGAAATTATTTTGTTTTGAAAAAATTATGTCAATAGCTGAAGACGGGACCAGATTTGAACTTCGACTTAAGCGAAAATTCGACTTATCCGATGTCGACATAACAAGTGTCGACTGTATTTCTATCAACAGTACTACCACAACAGCCTTTCCATTCTCTAGCAATGAAACCTAGATGTTTTGATTATTGGTAAGAGACAGTATGGCTATGTCTAAAAGGAAATTCCCTGTTATCGAGGATCAATTAAAGTGTGACACACAACCAACAGGGCTATGGCAGCCGCCCTCTTAATTCCCACAATGTCACTTTTGTATAACAAGCATACTTCTTTATAAGAGCCAGTAAGAAATTGTCATATGCAAGTCATTCTACCCACCTGTTGATCTGAACTAGTAAAAGTACAACAAGACAAATAACTAGTGTGTGTAGGTACTGCTTTCTTCTTGCTACAAATATAATCAATATTGTCGTACACTCTGACACAAAACAAAACTTAATAAAGTCATTCTACCCACCTGTTGATCTGAACTAGTAAATGTACAACAAGACAAATAACTAGTGTGTGTAGCTACTGCTTTCTTCTTACTACATATATCCACATCCTCAATATTGTCGTACACTCTGACACAAAACAAAACTTTATAAAGTCATTCTACCCACCTGTTGATCTGAACTAGTAAATGTACAACAAGACAAATAACTAGTGTGTGTGGCTACTGCTTTCTTCTTACTACATATATCATCAATATTGTCATACACTCTGATACAAAACAATAACTAACAAAGTCATTCTACCCACCTGTTGATCTGAGCTAGTAAAAGTACAACATGACAAATAACTAGTGTGTGTGGCTACTGCTTTCTTCTTGCTACAAATATAATCAATATTGTCATACACTCTGATACAAAACAAAACTTTATAAAGTCATTCTACCCACCTGTTGATCTGAGCTAGTAAAAGTACAACAAGACAAATAACTAGTGTGTGTGGCTACTGCTTTCTTCTTACTACATATATCATCAATATTGTCATACACTCTGATACAAAACAATAACTAACAAAGTCATTCTACCCACCTGTTGATCTGAGCTAGTAAAAGTACAACATGACAAATAACTAGTGTGTGTGGCTACTGCTTTCTTCTTGCTACAAATATAATCAATATTGTCATACACTCTGATACAAAACAAAACTTTATAAAGTCATTCTACCCACCTGTTGATCTGAGCTAGTAAAAGTACAACAAGACAAATAACTAGTGTGTGTAGCTACTGCTTTCTTCTTACTACAAATATCAACATCCTCAAAACTTAGTGGGTAAATGGTACACTTGTTGTCCAAACCACTGAAATGTAAGTAAGTGGGTTGAAAATTCACCAGTTGCATAAAGAATTTGAATTTTAACAAGAGCCGTCAGAGACGGACAATGCTCCCCGAATAAGGCATTGTCACAATAAATATATGCCATGCAGAGCTAATATAAAGCTAACAAATGTTAAGCCCACTTTTTCCATGACATATTTTGTATACGCAAATTTTAAATAGTTTATTGTCAAGGGCATCTGATTTGCTACTCAAATATGAAATTTCATCAAATTCTGACCATTAGACTAGGAGAAATTAGAGAAAAACTGTATTTAACCTTAAGTCCCCTTTTTCCATGACGAGGCCTCAAATCCAAAAACCGGGAAAAAGTACATCGGCATTATGTCATAGGGAGTTCACATGGTAAGTTTCATTTGATTTGGCCCAAGGGTTATGGAGAAATCACTTCGGATGGACGGACGGACGGAATGACGGACGGACGGACAGACAAAGCGGCGACTATATGCTCTCCCTTCGGGGAGCATAAAAATTCTTTAATTCAGCATTCCTATTTCAATAATTACACCAGGTCAAGTAATTTTCTTCTATTAAATTGTAATTTCAAAATCGTTATTTGATTAGTATAAACTATTAATACCAAGTATAAAATAAGAGACTTCTAAATAAGCAGTTGCAAGTTAAATTTCTAGCCAACCCCTATATTTCAGATGATAATACAAACAGAAGTCAGTGTCCATATAACCTAAACTATTGAGAGGATTCTAAAACTTTATTCAATCAATCAATCAATCAACCAACCAATCAATCAATCAATCAATCCATCAATCAATTTCTGTATATGACTCACCCGCATGCAACACAGTTTCCAGATGGACCGTAAGCACACGCCATAACCCATGTTGTAGACATGGTCACTGCATGTTCCTGTAACAAATGATTAACAAATATAAGTGACTGAAGTATGTACACAGATCTACAAATAATATTGATATATGCAAACCTTGACCTAATCCTAGCAATAACAAAGATAGGACCAATGTTAGGGTTTTTCGATGTCTAGGAAGATAGGCTTATAGTTGAACTTTGGTGCAAGATGCATTTGTGAAACACAAATACATGTATTTTGTAATGTTCAGAAATATTCTCAAAAGTTGATAATGCCTAAAGCCTCTCTTACAACCTGTCGTACGTCTTTTCAAATAGTACCTTTTTAAACACTGCAAAATCGCATTATTTATAAAGACGCACGACTAGTTGTAAGAGCGCCTCATGAGAATTTCCGGTCAATTCTTTGCTGCGTGCAGTCTGTGTCGTGGTTGCGTCCTCAAAAATCGTATGTTGCTTGTGCGTGCATCCCACGACTAAAGATGCAGACCGCACGCAGGAGCATGTACGACCGGTTGTAAGAGAGGCTTTACATACCTTATTCGTTGTAAAAGCATCCCAAACTAACATCTTTCCATCCTGAAAAGAAATTATATATGTATCATTAAAACTCATGTCAAAGTTGTACGGAACCTCCTTTTACTTCAAGATAGCCAAAGTTTGACTAATCAAATTTTGTTCCATTTCAATTAAAATGATATTGAACAATTTTGTTGCTAAGCAAGTATGTTCATAGAAAAAGAACAGAAATTGATCAAGACAACATATATCAAAAGACTAATGAATGTTATGGTCTTTTGGACAAGGTTGACTCGTTCGTAAACAGTGAACAGTGATGCCTTTTGATGCACCTATTTTAACTAGGGAAAATAATGAAGATATGGAAGCAAACACTTCATACAAAAATTTTCTCCTGTTTACTCAATATTTTTAATTTATCACAAAGAGTTTTCATCCTGACAGATCAATTTCATTGTCTACAGCACCTATGAACTACATGAATTTGGACTCCCAGTCTTTTTTCTCCTTCATTGCATGGGTCCGTAAAACGGACCCGTTCCCAATGCCAAAAAGGGTAATTTTTTCCCAAAATATGGAAAGGAAATTCCCAATTCAAAAGTTCAACATTGTCTTTTAAGAAAAATTTGCTCAAATCCTTTTATTTGTCAAGCTAAACTATCCAGGAATGACTGGAATTCCTTTAAGTTCGTTTAAATGTATTAATCTTACAGATACAATTTTTCTTTTGCATTATGCAGAGCTCCAGATAATTTTTTGAGGCAAGGGGTATTTACCCCTCACAATTTTTTCCAATGCGTATTTCCAGATAATTTTTTGAGGCAGGGCGTATTTACGTTCTTGTTGGGGAAAGGACTAAAATAAACAGGAACACCCGACCGGAACGACCCACTTTTATTTTCGGGTTCGAGGCAATCTAACCACGGTATGTTTCTGACCATCGAGTTTTTTTCTGAACAAGATTACCATCGTGTGCTATCTTTGCCTGTAGGGCCATTTCAGAACGAATATCAGCAAAAATCGCCTAAAGTTACGATCTGCTCAGCAGTGGATTTACTCGTTTGCTGGTTTGAAAAGAAAACAAACACCTTCGAGTTACCATTTACGATTTACGGATTGACGCAATGGTCTGTTAAATCGGGTAACGATTTGCTTTCACGGAGATAACCGATTGATTGAAATTCAAACAAATACAACACTCGGCATCATTCGGTAGATCTACGGAATAGCCGATGATCGCTCGGCTGGTCACAGTGGTGACGTAATTGGTATTCCCCAATTATTCAAGACTGTGATTGGCTGATTAACCCTTTCCCAAACGACAAGATTTTAGGGTGGTCCACTTCAAAAACTGCCACAAATGACAAAATGGATGTTGTTAAAAGCAAGATTTCTGTAAAATATGGCATAGAAAATATTGAGACAAAAGGAGAAACTGCTGGTTATCAGCAGCCAGTTTCTTCTTTTGTTTCAATGTTTTCCCAAGCCTTTTCTGTATGGGACGTCAAAACCAGGTCTTGTTTGGGAAAGGGTTAAAGTTGTAATAGATATCGGATAGCTGACTGCCGTAACCTATTTTTACAGACAAGAAGTTTGTGTTAATTGTTGGAATTTCCTAGTGTATGTTTTTTTCTCGACATTTTCCGATCTTGATACGCTAACTGGCAAAATTTATCAAATGCGTTTTCATTATTTTGAATGCGTATTTGTACGCATTTTTATAAAAGTTAATGCGTATTCAGACCCAATCAATGCGTATTTTACGCAAATACGCATCCTATCTGGAGCTCTGATTATGTGATGATTTTTTTCCCAATTCTTGAGAAAACTATGCATTTTTCCAAATTTGTCTGGTACAGGACCCGTTCCCAATATCACGAGAAAAAACGCTGACTCCCCTAACGTTTAACAGTCTGTGAAAGGGTTCAACTTCTTTATAGACATACAAAAAAAAACTATAAGTGCCTGTTTTATCAATATTGTCATAAATAAGGAAAATCAAAGCAGCGTACCTGTGAAGAACTAACAATGTGCCTCTTATCCAGGGACCAGTCCATACACAGAACTTTACCCTGATGGCCCTTCAGATGGCGTCTTTGTTTCATTGTAAAATTGGTGATAGCTTCCACCTTCCCAGCTGCCTTCGACACTGAAAATGATCATAAAAGCTTGTTTTCATTTTAAAATGTAGAACTTGCTTTTCCTTCCTTAATAACTTTCACAAAGTGAATTAGCAAACATAATAGCTGCTCTAAATTGAATGCTAATTGATCATTTCCCAAACAAGCCATGGTTTTGATGTCCTCAATAGAAAACATTGAGACATTTGAGATCACCTGAGGCAGCATATTGAGGCAAAAGAAGAAAATATTAAAAGCCATCATTTTCTCCATTTGCCTCAATATTTTCTTAATTGTATTGTACAGAAACTGCATGTTAGTCAACAATCATTTTGTTATCGGCATCAACCATCATATTGGACCACCCATCTACATCTCGCGGGCTTTCCGCAACACGGTTCTAACTCACTTTTTCATTATTTTACAGGAGAGGCAAAAAACTATTTTATTTTTTTACAAGGAAAAATTTTGTTCAATAAGAAACATTTCTGAAATTGTTTTTCTATAGCAGATAATATGTTATAAATGAAATCTATGTGAAGTTTGTTCAAAATATTGTATTTGAAAAACTTTGAGTTAGAACCGTGTTGCAGAAAAAAATGATAAAAATTGACAAAAAAGTTACCCGCAAAACAGTTCTAACTCATAAAAATTTCATATAGCACTATCAATTTGGCAGGTATTTATGTAGGAAATCATGCCTATGTCTTATCCAAATAGTTTTAAATGTTAATTCTGTGTTTTTGTTTGATGACACAAGAAAAATCGTAGCCAAAATCTATGAAAAGAGCTTCGATAAGTATCAAAGCGCTGACTTATGCATAACACTAAAATGAACTTGTCTTTCATAATAAAATATTTAAAAATATAAGCTTTTTTCAAGTCTAATATACTTACAAACATATGTAAATGAGATTATTTAGTCTAGAATATTATAGAACAATATTTTAGAAGTATAAAGAAGTTCAAAAGCTAGATTAAATCCCCTCGGTAGAATTTGCAGGGCGGAAAAAATGCCCTCAATCGAATTTTTAGGGAGGACAAAATCCCCTCAATGAAATACTATGGAGGACAAAATCCCCTCAGTAATATTGCAATGGCGGACAAAATCCCCTTGGTAGGTGGAGTTGAATTTTGTTGGTAGAATTGATGCATGTTCATAGAGCTAAGCAAATGAAGGTCACACATATTTTCTTCTTTTGCCTCAATGTTTTCTTGATCAAATACTACTATGGATGTAAAGACCATTATTGCTTGTGTTAATGGAAAACTGTAATAGGACATGTGTATAATATATCACAGAAATATTAAGACAACAGGAGAAAATATCTCTATAATCATTTTCTTCTTTTGCCTCAATGTTTTCTCGATTAATTATAACTATGGATGTCATGACCAGAATATGAATAGTTCAGAAATATGTTGAACACCTTTAAAAAGTGATCAAGGGATTTCGTCCGCCCTTGCATTTACATATTGAGGGGATAATGTCCGCCCCTGAAATTATATCAAGGGGATTTTGTCCACCCAAGAAATTATACCAAGGGGATTTTGTCCACCCCAGAAATAATACCAAGGGGATTTTGTCCACCCCAAAAATTATACCAAGGGGATTTTGTCCACCCCAGAAATTATACCAAGGGGATTTTGTCAACCCCAGAAATTATACCAAGGGGATTTTGTTCACCCCAGAAATTATACCAAGGGGATTTTGTCCACCCCAAAAATTATACCAAGGAGATTTTTTTCACCGCAGAAATTATACCAAGGGGATTTTGTCAACCCCGAAATTATACCAAGGGGATTTTGTCCACCCCAGAAATTATACCAAGGGGATTTTGTCCACCCCTCAAATTATATCAAGGGGATTTTGTCCACCCCAGAAATTATACCAAGAGGATTTCGTCCACCCCTGAAATTATACCAAGGGGATTTTGTCCACCCCAGAAATTATACCAAGGGGATTTTGTCCACCCCAAAAATTATACCAAGGGGATTTTGTCAACCCCAGAAATTATACCAAGGGGATTTTGTCCACCCCTAAAATTATATCAAGGGGATTTTGTCAACCCCAGAAATTATACCAAGGGGATTTTGTCCACCCCAAAAATTATACCAAGGGGATTTTGTCCACCCCAAAAATTATACCAAGGGGATTTTGTCCACCCCAGAAATTATACCAAGGGGATTTTGTCAACCCCAGAAATTATACCAAGGGGATTTTGTTCACCCCAGAAATTATACCAAGGGGATTTTGTCCACCCCAAAAATTATACCAAGGGGATTTTTTCCACCCCAGAAATTATACCAAGGGGATTTTGTCAACCCCCAAATTATACCAAGGGGATTTTGTCCACCCCAGAAATTATACCAAGGGCATTGTGTCTACCCCTGAAATTATATCAAGGGGATTTTGTCCACCCCAGAAATTATACCAAGGGGATTTTGTCCACCCCAAAAATTATACCAAGGGGATTTTGTCCACCCCAGAAATTATACCAAGGGGATTTTTTCCACCCCTGAAATTATATCAATGGGATTTTGTCAACCCCAGAAATTATACCAAGGGGATTTTGTCCACCCCAAAAATTATACCAAGGGGATTTTGTCCACCCCAGAAATTATACCAAGAGGATTTTGTCCACCCAAGAAATTATACCAAGGGGATTTTGCCTACCCCAGAAAATATACCAAGGGGATTTTGTCCACCCCAAAAATTATACCAAGGGGATTTTGTCAATCCCAGAAATTATACCAAGGGGATTTTGTCCACCCCTAAAATTATATCAAGGGGATTTTGTCAACCCCAGAAATTATACCAAGGGGATTTTGTCCACCCCAAAAATTATACCAAGGGGATTTTGTCCACCCCAGAAATTATACCAAGAGGATTTTGTCCACCCCAGAAATTATACCAAGGGG
The DNA here is from genome assembly GCA_963680895.1 of Fragum sueziense. Taxonomy (NCBI): domain Eukaryota; kingdom Metazoa; phylum Mollusca; class Bivalvia; order Cardiida; family Cardiidae; genus Fragum; species Fragum sueziense. Next base: position 56,196,874 of record OY804598.1, on the reverse strand, counting down.
ATTTTGCCTACCCCAGAAAATATACCAAGGGGATTTTGTCCACCCCTGAAATTATATCAAGGGGATTTGTCCACCCCAGAAATTATACCAAGGGGATTTTGTTCACCCCAAAAATTATACCAAGGGGATTTTGTCCACCCAAGAAATTATACCAATGGGATTTTGTCCACCCCAGAAATTATACCAAGGGGATTTTGCCCACCCCAGAAAATATACCAAGGGGGTTTTGTCCACCCCAGAAATTATATCAAGGGGATTTTGTCCACCCCAGAAATTATACCAAGGGGATTTTGCCAACCCCAGAAATTATACCAAGGGGATTTTGTCCATCCCAGAAATTATACCAAGGGGTTTTGTCCACCCCAGAAATTATACCAAGGGGATTTTGTCCATCCCAGAAATTACACCACGGGGATTTTGTCCACCCAAGAAATCATACCAAGGGGATTATGTCCGCCTGTATCCAATCTTTCTATCTATGTAGACTAAGAATTAGGCAGAAATATAGTCTATCTGTTATAAGTGTAGACTTGTATACAAACACTAAAATACAAATACACAGTTTTAACAATTATCAAACCATTTATCGTGAGCTATATGGGGGAATTAATGTCCTAACTCATTTATTCTTGAAAAATAAAGGAAAATAATTAATTTTATAGACCATATTACTATAATGGAATGAATCCAAAGAAAGCTTCTTATAAATCTACCAAATCAAACTTTTCTTGCAAAAAACAGTACCTCTAATTTACACTGAATTCATTAGAATTTAGAGTCCAAGTCATATCTTTCTCTTCCAAAATTTTCAGAATATTGGCTAATAAACAAAGATCATACTGTAAAGGCTGACTTTTAGTCTAAACTAGATATGTGTCACTTGCAAGCCAAGTTTATTCAAAGAATTTATTGCCAAAAGTGTTATATACATACAAAGAACTATTAAAGTTATTGTTATTTACCGAAAATTTACGTTGACTTTATAAGGATTATATTTAGCAGGAAAATGGTTAGAAAACAAGAAAATCAACTGAAAACCATTATTATATGTTTCTTTAACCTGCCATGTTATTTACTGGTGTCATTGATGTAATAATACATAGGAAGTGGCTAGAGATACAGGCCCGTATCTCTAGCCTATGGGGGCTAGAGATACGGACCCGTATCTCTAGCAAACCCCCCCATATTACACTAGAGATACGGGCCCGTATCTCTAGTGAAAACAAGGGGTTTTCGCTAGGGATACGGGTCAAACGACTTCCGGTCTTACATACGGGCTAACTTATCGCGTCAATTATGAAAAATCGATAATATTGATCCTTTCCCAAACTGCGAAATTTAGACTATAATCTATATACATTTTGAAATTACGGGCGATAGGCCTACTGCAGGGGAAATGTCGGAGGAATGAAGAAATTGCTGAAAGGAATGTATAAAAATTGAAACTTTATATTAAATCAATAGTCTATTAGATTTATCTCATGTTATTTTTATTATCTTTTGACAAGAAGGTGCTAACCATTAGCAACTTTATCAATGGCAATGGTTTCACACATGTGACATGTGTAGGGCCTATTAACCCTTTTGTTTGTTTTAATATTAGCCTAAGGGCTATTCTTGTTTGGCAAGAAACTGTAAAATGTCTTTCCTGAAGCGAGGCAAATTTGTCCGTAGATTTATCCATCCAATCATGCACAATATCAACCATGAGTCAACTCCTAATGAGATTCTCGCGACTTCGGAATTATTAGGGCGACTTTGGTAACATTCGGTCGGCTTTGGGACGTCGCCCGAATAAATCTGGATAGGCCTTCATATCGAATGTTAACGACAACTCATAAAAAAGTTCAACCTCGTGCGAATGTCTTCAGCGGTGAAATAGCCCCAGAAGCAATTAAGTTGGAACGAACAATACATGATTGGGAAATAGTTAGCTGTTTTTAACCCTTTCCCAAACAAAACCTGGTTTTAAAGTCCCTAATAGAAATGTCTTAGGAAAATATTGAGACAAAAGAAGAAACTGCTGATAACCAGCAGTTTCTCCTTTTGCCTTAATATTTTCTGAGCTAGATTATTCTCAAATTCTGCTTGTATTAACATCCAATTTGTTATTTTCAGAAGCTTTTGAGTAGAAAAACCCTAAAATTTTGCTGTTTGGGAAAGGGTTATTTACCGTTAACATGGAAATGATGGTCAAATGTACATCATATAACAAGCGATTGCCTGTGTAAAAAGGTCACCGTGAACGTGAACATAGTTAATGAACTGTACAATCATCCGGACTGCTTCAAAAGCGCAGTTTTTGAATTATTCGCAATATGAATTTTCACTTACAGAATCTTGCATGTAAACATAAATGTATAAATTTCACCATACATGCACATTTGACCATTTATAGAAGTTTAAGAAACACGCAAAGCATAAATGTATTCAATCAAACAACTTTATTACATTAGAAATACTTGTAATCTGATTAAAACTTGATATTTACTTTTCAATAGTATCTGAGACCCAATCATAAGGGGTCATTTTCAATGACCTTTCCCTCTGACCAATAAAAACGCTTTCAATTTGATTCTGGAAACGTTAATTTAGTGCAGAACTATGCATTTGCACGCGCTAGGTTTCAACCATACACAACAAGAATTTTGACTGGACAGATGAAAATAGATATTTTCGGAAATCCCGGGGTCAGTGAAGATGACCTCCAACTGGTCAGTCTTAGATGTTACTGTATGAAATAAGATGTGACTTAAATCTGCATATGATCAACTGAATCATATTTCTGACTACCGCGGATCCAGAGTTTCTGTGAGGCTCAGGGGATTCGAATGTACACATAGTACGAGTTTATTTTCCTAGTATCACACAATTTTGGCTGAATTTCTGCATAAAAGTGAAAGATTCGGCCGTTTAACAAACAAAAGGGTTAATACACAAGGCATAAAGTGTATGAATAACGAAATAAGTTATCTATGAAATTAATAATTTCTATTTTAAACCTTTATCAAACAAGAAGAAATAGTTTCAGCAATTTCCCCCGCAATATTTTGTAAGTGAGACATATGCCTAAAGACTATTTAATGTGTCGTCTGAAACTAATTTCAAAACGTAGTCTAAATTTCGCAGTTTGGGAAAGGATCAATATTATCGATTTTTCATAATTGACGTGATTAGTTATAGCCCGTAAGTTAGACCGGAAGTCGTTTGACCCGTATCCCTAGCAAAAACCCCTCGTTTTCACTAGGGATACGGGCCCGTATCTCTAGTGAAACATGGGGTTTTTTGCTAGAGATACGGGTCCGTATCTCTAGCCCCCATAGGCTAGAGATACGGGCCCGTATCTCTAGCCACTTCCTAATACATAAAAGAAGTTCTAACTCAGATTTTTTTCTGCAACACGGTTCTAACTGGGCCAGTTAGAACCGTGTTGCAGGAACACAAAATACCACTTTGAGTTAGAACCTTTTAAACAAATTCAATTTTCTCAATTAATATGAGGAATTTTTGAAAAATATTTTAAGGGATAATGTATTGACATTAGTTAGTTCCAAAAATGTAAAAAAGTGATTTTTGATAAAAAGTGGAGTTAGAACCGTATTGCGGAAACCCCACGAATTCTGTTGTTCAGGGTCGCAAGACTAGACATCTTCTATAACCCCCTCATGGTTAGAAACCCATTTCTGATCCGGATAGGTGGTATATTTGGCACTTCCCATGTATTCATCCAGGCGGTTCTTAAAACAGTTCATAGATGGTGCCCTTACTACTGCCTCTGGGAGTAAATTCCATTCCGAAACTGCCCTTAAAGAGAAAAAGTTTTTCCTGATGTCTTTCTTACACGTTTTTGTCTTTAGCTTCAAACTGTTGCCTCTGGTGTTCGTGTTTTCACTCATTTCGAAAAAGTTTTTGTACTCGATACCTTCTTTCCCATTTATCAGTTTAAACACTTCTATCAGGTCTCCACTAAAACGACGGTAAGCCAGTGATGGAATTTTTAATATTTCGAGTCTCTCCTTATACAGAAGGTGACGAACAGCGCTCACTAATTTTGTCGCACGTTTCTGCACTCTTTCCAAAGAGCCAAAATATTTATTGTTTAAGGAAAGGATCACTGATGAAACTGTGAGGATTTACTTTGTTGCATGATTAGGTAAATGCATTATAGTCTCTAGTTGCAGTTTAAAGGGTATGCGCTAATGTTCTGTTCAACAAATAAGTATCCGGATATACGTGTCCGTCGAATACTATGCAACAATGCGGAACTTAATTTCGATCGAAGAATTTGCAAAAATCTCCGACCAAAGAAACAAAAATCAAGACGCTTACTGTCGACATCTTTCAGCTTCGCCTTTTCCTCCTCTAACCGTTTCTTCAATTCGTCTGCTTCACGCTGTAAAGCCTCCAAAGAGTCTTGATTATCGACTTTCAAGCCCTCGGTCGCCATCTTGAATTATTTATTTACAAGTGGGGACTGGTATAAAACGAGCTCTATCCCCAACAGTCTCACACATAGATGAACCCTTTCCCAGCAAAAATTTAAGACTGTCAAATGACAACCAACAAATCACACTAAAAACACTGAAAGAAAATGTGAAAATAGATCTACTGGTTACCAGCATTTTCTTCTTTTCTCTCAATGTTTTCCAAAGGTCATTCTATTTTCCACAAGGTACCTTTTGGCATGACAAGACTTTTAGACTGCTCCAAAATGAGAGAAGTTATTCTACAGAAGACAAAATGATTTTTTTTGGAAATTTCCATTTGAAATTCAGTATTGATTCAAAAGATTATCAGAATTTTCTCCTTTTGCTTCTATATTTTTTGTGCTAGATCTATATTGCGCACAAATTTAATCTTTATTATTATATTATTATTATATCAACATCCTTCTTTTGCCTCAATACATGTAGGGCCTAGGCCTATTTTCTTAGATATTCTATTCTTAAATTTCACATTTTAGAAACATAATTATATTTTGTCGTCTGCAGTATCTTTAGCATTGAACTATTTTAATATTTTGCTGTTTGGGAAAGGGTTTTTAAACCGTTGCCCAAATAAGACCTGGTTTTGACGACCCTTACAGAAAAGGGTTGGGAAAACATTGAAACACAAGAACAAACTGCTGATAACCAGCAGTTTCTCCTTTTGGCTCAATATTTTCTATGCCATATTTTACATAAATTCTGTCTTTAATAACATCCATTTTGTCATTTGTGTCAGTTTTTGAAGTGGATCACCCTAAAATTTTGTTGTTTGGGAAAGGGTTTAAAAGTCAAATGAGGTTGACCAGACCTTTCTTGAAAGAATGGAAAATTCCGTCATATTTTTGGAACAGTGTTGAAATAGATTTTTCACTAAGTGGACAAAACCATCCTTCCCCTCTAGTGCCTTGTCATTGGAGAAGAGCTATTAGGTTACTCAAAGTTTAACCCATTACCAAACAGCAAAATTTTAGACTGTTCCAAATTCAAAGATGTTGCAGGCGACAATTTTGAATGAATGAAATTTTATGTTTTTGGTAATTTTGTGAAGAAAACATTGTGGGAAATGGAGAAATTGCTTATCACAAGCAATTTCTTCATTTTCCACAATGTTTTCTAAAACCAATATCTTGTGGGGAGTCAAAAAGTCACTGTGTGGGAATGGGTTAATGCCACATGTATTTCAGCGGGAAATCCAGGATTTCTGAGAAGGGGTTGTGAACATAAGAAGGGGGGCCATTTTCCTAGAATTACACAACTTTGACCGAATTTCTTTTTGAAAATGATCTAATCAAGCTTCGGAGGGGGGTTCATTCAACCCCCAAAACCCCATCTTGATTTGCCACTGCTATCAGATAATCAAAGTTTAATGTCATCTTTACCTTTGATGGTCAAAGGTAAAGGTGGCATTAAACCATTTCAAAAACGGCAAAATGTGGTGGTATAATTCAAAAACTGATTCAGACGACAAAGTGTGTGTTGTTAAAGATTGGATTTGTGATTATCAGCATTTTCTTCTTTTGCCTCAATCTTTTCCCAAGCCATTTCTATTTAAAACATCAAAACCAGGTCTTGTGTGGGAAAGGGTTAAACTATAATTATCCGATAGCACTTCTCATTCAAAGGACTGGAGTTGCTGGGAATGGAACCTCTGACCCCCATGTTACAAGTCTAGCATGTTACCACTACATCAAATCCGCCCACAGTGTCACATGGGAGAGAGCAGATGGACGGACAGAAACCAATATACATGTACATAAATTGTTTATTCCTCTAATTCATAGGCGGAGTGTATAATAAATGAACTCAGATTTTTCTTTCTCGGAGAAAAGATTGATTCAATGGGGTTTAACACGTCTTTCAACTGTCATGGTCATATGAAGCACTGACTTAACCATGGATTCGTGTAATTTCTCTCACAAGTACTATCACAACTAACACACCAAAAGTATGTATTATTTGCTGAGCCTCAAGCTGCCAGGGCACATGGGTTTATGATTATCCAACCATTGGTGGGTGACAAATGTCAGAATGACATGGTCTTTGCCATAACCAGGATCAAACCAGTGACCTCGTGAGTGGAATTAAGATGCGCAACCAACTGTGCTATGGCCACAGCCATCTGGGTTTAAAATAAGGAACCTGAAGGCATGAATGTAGCAAAAATATATAAACTTTAATAAAATTCAGCAATAATCTGTTTAATGTGTACACTGACATTTTATTGAGCAGAGCTATAGATAAGAGGGGGTATAGCTCACCATAAATGACCTGGCAGAGCATCTCTAGCTATAACATAGGGATGTTCTGCCTGGTCATTTATTGTAAGCTGCAACTTTTCGAAATGCAATATTTCATTTATTGGTCAACAAACCCTATGTTGGGGATACTCATTTGGATCGTCTCGTTGAGACGACTCAAATGAGTACCCACAACATAGGGTTTGGATTTCAAATAACAAAATTAGAATGCCTTTACACTCTCTTATCTGAAGTTCTAATTGGTATTCAAATACATGGTAGTCGTCATACAAAAATAGGGACTTTGCAATTATTTTGTGAATCCAATCAAATAATCCTTTCCCATATGGTGATATTTAGACTAGTTAACAATTAAAAGAACTTGCTGACAACAAATTGACTGTTTTCAAAGTAGAAAAATGTGTATGACATTGGATAGAAAATATTGAGGGAAAAGGAGAAAAATGCTTTTTATTAAAATCATCTTCTTTTGGCTCAATGTTTTCACAATCTATTCTATTAGAAACATCAAAACCAGCTCTTGTGCAGGAAAGGGTCAGGTTGTAAACCATGAAAATAAGCAGCACAATAACCAAATGGAATGTATAGTTATACATTAAGTTAGTCCACCCATTCAACAGACACTGAAATTTTTCATGCCACGTCATTAAAATTTGTAATGCATACAAACCTATGCAGGTAATATACATGTAGTAAAACATTCCGCCGTGGAACGTCCCATCACCTAATGTTTACAAAGTGGCTGAAATAATTCTGATGTGGCATGAATCTTATTAGGGCTGGACTACATTGTACCTTAATGTAATTCGTTCTATTGGCCCACATATATGAAATAAACATTTGTTCTATTATGCATTTACAAGTACAATATTAAGCTAAGTGCCCACAAACTGCATTTTTATATGTTGAATAGCCTTTCCAAAAACAGTGGCTCTTTTTCATGAAACATTTGAGAAAGGGTTAAAGAATTCTTAGTCTTGATATTTTAATTGTTAGCAGGGATCCTTCAATTTCTTTATAAATACATCTGCAATTTGGGACTATATGCATCGTTTGAATGTACTTTTTGTACAAACTCAATTTCACAAGTAGAAATAAGAGGGGTATCAAAAAGTTTTGAGCCTCGCATAGAAAGGCCCAGATATTATCAATATTATCTTGCATTCTATCAACATTTGAAATATTGATGTACATAATTACATAAAGTATTATACTATCCGAGTGGTAGAAATACCATAGGCTTTAAACTTTTTGAAATCCCCTCTTATATCAGGATTTGCCTGAAAAGGGTTCAAATAACTTGAAAAATTTTGAGCAATAAGGAACATAAGCTTAACATAAAATGGTAAGGTGATGAAATGATATTTTTCACACAAACACTGCTTTTTTGTAATTTAACTAGACAAACAAGTAAATGAACATTCTAAGTATTTACTTCTAACTAAGACATCTAACTAAGTGTATGTTAACCCATTCCCATATACATTGACTCTTTTTGACTCCCTAAAAGATGAATTAGGCTTTGGAAAACATTGTGGAAAATGAAGAAATTGCTTGTGACAAGCAATTTCTTCATTTCCCACAATATTTTTTTACCACCAAAAATGTAAAATTTCATTAATCTGAAATTGTCGTCTGCAGCTTTTTTGAATTTGGACATGTCTAAAATGTTGCCAACTGATAATGGGCTAACCCTTACCCGACAACACAATTTGAGACAGCTTCAATCTGAAAGCTGCTGCAAATGACAAAATGGTTATAGATAAAGATGTGTTCATAGGCACAAATAATATTGAGGCAAATGGGGAAAATGCTGCTTTTCAGCATATTCTTCTTTAGTAATCCAAAGTCTTTATTACTGGTGACATTAAGGGGGAATGCTCCAGTTTCCTTAATTTTTCCCCAATAATAGAATTTATTTATATTTTGTATGTTGAAATTACATGTTATTACCAATTGAAAAATAAAACAAGAGGGCCAAGATGGCCCTATATCGCTCACCTTAGAGATCATCAAGGTGATAATTTTTGTCTCATCTCACACAACTTCCGGACAATGTTCATTAAAAAAAACAATCTAAACATTGCTGGTAGTAGAGAGTTATACAAAATTTACCTTATGGATCTCTGATAAACAGAATTGGAGAAGATTGTATCATTATGAGACAATTCTACATACAAAATTTCAAAAGCCTTATGCCAAACAGTTTAGGAGAAAAAGATTGTACAAGATTTCCTTCTTTGTCTCTATATGAAATTCGATACCCACAACATAGGGTCAATTTTCCTTGTATCACAATAATTTGAAGTATTTTGGTAGAGGGCCTTGAGATGATTCTACTCACAAAATTTCAAAGCTCTATGCCAAACGATTCAGGAGAAGAAGATTGTACAAGATTTCCTTCTTTGTCTCTATATGAAATTCGATACTCACAACATAGGGCTAATTTTCCTTGTATCACAATAATTTGAAGTATTTTGGCAGAGGGCCTTGAGATGATTCTACTCACAAAATTTCAAAGCTCTATGCCAAATGGTTCAGGAGAAGAAGATTGTACAAGATTTCCTTCTTTGTCGCTATATGAAATTCGATACCCACAATATAGGGCCAATTTTCCTTTTATCACAAGAATTTTAGGTATTTCTGTAGAGGGCCTTGAGATGATTCTACTCACAAAATTTCAATGCTCTAGGCCAAATGGTTCAGGAGAAGATGATTATACAATATTTCCTTCTTTGTTTCTGTATGAAATTCGATACCCACAACATAGGGCCAATTTTCCTTTTATCAATTTAATTTTAGGTATTTCTGTAGAGGGCCTTGAGGTGATTCTACTCACAAAATTTCAATGCTCTAGGCCAAATGGTTCAGGAGAAGATGATTGTACAAGATTTCCTTCTTTGTTTCTGTATGAAATTCGATACCCACAACATAGGGCCAATTTTCCTTGTATCACAATAATTGGAAGTATTTTGGTAGAGGGCCTTGAGATGATTCTACACACAAAATTTCAAAGCTCTAGGCCAAACAGTTAAGGAGAAGAAGATTGTACAAGATTTCCTTCTTTGTCTCTATATGAAATTCGATACCCACAACATAGGGCCAATTTTTTCTTGTATCACAATAATTTTAGGTATTTCTGTAGAGGGCATTGAGATGATTCTACTCACAAAATTTCAATGCTCTAGGCCAAATGGTTCAGGAGGAGAAGATTGTACAAGATTTCCTTCTTTGTTTCTGTTTGAAATTCGATACCCACAACATAGGGCCAATTTTCCTTTTATCACAATAATTTTAGGTATTTCTGTAGAGGGCCTTGAGATGATTCTACTCACAAAATTTCAATGCTCTAGGCCAAATGGTTCAGGAGAAGATGATTGTACTAGATTTCCTTCTTTGTTTCTGTATGAAATTCGATACCCATAACATAGGGCCAATTTTCCTTTTATCACAATAATTTTAGGCATTTCTGTAGAGGGCCTTGAGATGATTCTACTCACAAAATTTCAATGCTCTAGGCCAAATGATTCAGGAGAAGATGATTGTACAAGATTTCCTTCTTTGTTTCTGTATGAAATTCGATACCCACAACACAGGGCCAATTTTCCTTTTATCACAATAATTTTAGGTATTTCTGTAGAGGGCCTTGAGATGATTCTACTCACAAAATTTCAATGCTCTAGGCCAAATGGTTCAGGAGAAGATGATTGTACAAGATTTCCTTCTTTGTTTCTGTATGAAATTTGATACCCACAACATAGGGCCAATTTTCCTTTTATCAATTTAATTTTAGGTATTTCTGTAGAGGGCCTTGAGGTGATTCTACTCACCAATTTTCCTTTTATCACAATAATTTGAAGTATTTTGGTAAAAGGGCTTGAGACCATACTACATACAAAATTTCAAGACTCTAGGCCTTATAGTTTGGGAGGAGAAGATTTTTTAGTAATTGTGGACGGACGGACAGACGGACAGACAGACGGACGACGGACGGTGAGCGATCACAATAGCTCACCCTCAGCACTTCGTGCTAAGGTGAGCTAATAAAAATGGATGGTCAGCGATCTTGTTTGAATTTTATAGGCATTCGTATCACATACCCCTACATCGAAAAAATGCACAATTTCTTGCACCTGTCCAAGGTCACTAAAATGCTAATAAAATGCTGTATATTCATCGTTTAGTCCCGAAAACGGATTTAAAGTAATGTCTTACACTTAATAAGAACAGAAAACCCAAAATATGTGCTATTATAAACGCGTAAATTTATAGAACAGCATGCTCACGTGTTCGGTTAGATAAACAAATCTGGAGTGTTTTATGTCAAAATTTGCATATTTTTGGAAATATTTCAAGTTCTACATAATAGAATATGATAAAACTCCCTCATTGTATTAAGCAACATGTCCTGGTAATAATTCAAAAAGAAAATGTATAGGTCAGCGCACTTATTAGTGAATTACAGCAATTTTTATCAGCTACGCATGAATAAAATGATGCAAAACAGTGGTAACTGCATACACGCTTACAACTGTCTTGCTCTAAATAATCAATTTCCATCTTGGGGAAATCAGTTTCGCATAATAAATACACTTTTACCGTCGAAAATGGTAAATTGTAATGATGTGTTAAATTATTGCAAATATGGTAGCGAAACATATTGGTGCGAAACATTTAATTTACTACAGTAATGACCGAGTGTTCCGAAAAACTGGAGCATTGCCCCTTAAAATAAGGTTTTCTTAGGGAATGGATTAAATAATACATGTACAATGTATATACACAAACAATGATATGTATGTAAACAACATAATATTCTTTGCGACATGATTACTTTTATGGTGGATCCATTTAATCACTAAACTTAAAAAATGTGTATTATGAGACTATTATAACAAAAAAAAACATTCATGGTAAAGGAAAGCAGTGCGGTTACCAACATTTTTTCCATTTCTTCAATCTTAAAGCACTTTCCTTACAAATCCTACAAGGTTATTACCGTAATGCCTTATAAAAGCACTTCTCTCGCTTTTCTAAACAACAAGACTTGTCCACGGACAACATAGCTTGCCTATACGGGAGCCTGTCACAAAAACAGCTAATTTTTCAAAAGTAAGTCAAACTCCAAGGTCAAGGTCACAAGGTCGAGGGTCATGGTCCCAAATGAAAGGTCTTGGTAGAAGGTATCCATGTGTGAAATATCAAAGCTCTATCAATAATAGTGCATGAGATATAGGCCAGGTTAAAGATTTTCAAAAGTAGGTCAAACTCTAAGGTCAAGGTCACTAGGTCAAAGATCATGGTCCCAAATGAAAGGTCTTGTCGAGATGTATCCATGTATGAAATATCAATGCTGTATCTCTAATAGTGCCTAAGATATAGACCAAGTTAAAGTTTTTCAAGTGAAGACGGGACAGGAAGTGACGCGACGCCTACACTAGGGCTGTGACATTAGCTCCCCGGACATGAAGTCCTGGCTCGCTAAAAATATATTTCAAAATATGTCTTTAAAATAATATTAATGTGTATTTATTCCGAAAAAAAAATAGAAAATAAATAAACATAGATTTTGATCATATGGCAAGGTTGAATCAATGAAGGTTCTTTTTTTTTGAAAATGAATATCAATAGGTTAGCGCAAAAATATTGCAAGTGTATTTCATCTTCATATTGCAATAATCTTTTGCACTGTTCAGTAATAAGATCATTCCTTCTTCTCAGCAGCAAATTTTGTTCACAACTCATATTGATAAACGTTTACATTTACATTGCAATAGATGACAGGAAGTAAAGGCATTTAAAGATGTGAAATTCCACAGACCATCTATTAACCCATTACCAGGCGACAAAATTTTGGACTGATCAAATTTGAAAGGTGTTTCAGACAATAATTTCAAGTTGATGGAATTTCACAGATCTTTCCTTTTCAGGTTAGAAAACATTGTGGAATAAGAAAGAATTGCTTGTCACAAGCAATTTCTTCATTTTCCACAATATTTTCCAAAGCATTTTTCTTTAGGGAAACAAAAGAGGTTAATGTGTGGGAATGGGTTAAGGTACAAACTTTCACAGATACTTTATCAAACCTTTTCTTGTGGGTTCTCATATAAGATTATTCAAACGATTACCTACAACAAAGGGTTATGAGCAGGTTTTGATTTGAAATGACATAGTATAACCAACTCCATAAAATGACGCTTTTTGACGCCCAACAAGATAAAGGCTTTGGAGAACATTGTGATAAATGATGAAATTGCTTGTGACTAGCAATTTCATCATTATCAACAATGTTTGTACCCACAAAGAGCAAGAACATGCAAAATTCCTTTCAACTGAAATTGTCGTCTGAAATGTCTTTGAATTTGAACAAGTCTAAAATTTTGCGGTCTGGTAATGGGTGAAATGCCATTACATCCTTGTTTCTGTTGCTGAAATCTAGTCTTCGTAAAACCCTGAGATCGTCTTGTCGTACATCTTTACAACAATAGGCCTTCTTAGCTTCAACGTTGGTCCTGAAAGATACCAAAAAGGAGATATGTTTGTTAATCCTTTCCCATAAAAAAGCTTGATTTGACATCCGTTACATAAATGACTTTGGAAAATATTGAGGCAAAAGAAGAAAATGCTGATAATCAGCATTTTCTCCTTTTGCCTCAATATTTTCTATGGTATTTAGTACACAAGTTCAATCTTTGTCAATATCTACTTTGTTGTCCACAGTAGCTTTTAAGTTGGACCCTAAATTTTTCCTTATTTGGGCGATTGATATTCTAGTCTTCATAGAACCCTTAGATTGTCTTATCATACATCTTTACAACAATAGGCCTTCTCAGCTTCAACGTTGGTCCTGAAAGAGATGAAATAGGAGATATGTATGTTAACCCTTTCCCATAAAACAGCTGGTTTTGACATCTCTAACAGAAACAGCTTGGGAAAATATTGTGGCAAAAGAAGAAAATGCTGATAATCAGCCTTTTCTCCTTTTGCCTCAATATTTTCTATGGTATTTCGTACACAAATCAAATTTTTGTCAATATCTACTTTTATGTTGGGCCCTTAATTTTTCTCATTTAGAAGAGTTTATCTGAAATTCATAAAATCTTGATATCGTTTTGTCATACATTTTCACAACTATAGGCCATCTCAGCTTCAATGTTGATCCAGAAAAATATATGTTAAAAGATAAGTTTTAGAGAAACTGTACTAGCATAACCAAATTTAGTTTAATCTTGATCAAGGGCATTGACCTTGCCATTAAAGTAAAGGACTTATTATTATGAAAAAACACAGGTGTCTTCCTACATAGAAGCCTGAAAGCCTTGCATTCAATATAATTTTTTCAAGAATGGTCTTTCTGATCCCAAGATGCCACATAATGTCACTAAATATATTCATAAGTTTCTTTGGGTTCTTTATAACATCCACCCTTCTTGATATCAATTGTTTTTTACTGATATTTACCCAGTTCTCCCCCAGGAATTGAGAAATCTTTCGGTAAAATGCTCCATTTCTGTACATTGGCAGCTCTAGATACGGCTTTCTGGTTCACTTTGTCTATTCCCTCTTGAATACCCTGGAAGAGATTTATTTCGTTTGTACATGTACAAGTTTTACTTTACATTCAGCATTTTATGTGAATTATTTCTGAACAAAGAAAATCGCTAGGTTCTTATGTCACAATCAGCAATCATTTCAGTAAAATGCTCCATTTCTGTACTCTAGATACAGCTTTTTCATTAACATTGTCTATTCTTGCTTGAACAATGTTTTTTACTCAAATTCGAATGACCCTTCAAATTTCATCAACTTAAAATTGTTGTCTGCAACACGCATCAAATTAGAACAGTCCAAAATTGTTCTGTCTGGTAATGAGATAAGATATGAATTTAAAACCCTGTTATCTTTCTAAAGATAGAGATTATAAGAGTCAGCACTTTCACAAATGAGCCACACAATATGCACACAAATGTGTTGATGACATCCACAAAACGACAAAATTTCAGGGCAGTCCAAATTGAAAGATCCTGCAGACGACAATTTCAAGTGAATGGGATTTTCAATTCTTAATCTTTTTGGATGGAAAACATTGTGGGAATTAAAAAAATTATATTCATTACTTTGTGGGTATTCAAAAAGAGTCATTGTGTGGAAATAGGTTAAAACTAGAAATCTATCACTGAAGGTGATAAAAATACCCCCGCCACCACCTTTGTTCGGACAAACGTTTTTGTTGATTTAGGAGCCATACTCAGAAATTGTCAATCCGATTTTATTGAAATTTGGTCCAATCAGGGGCCATAACTCAGAAAGTATCGGTCTGATTTCCATGAATTCTGCATCTTGCATATATACAGGTCCTACTGCATACCTGTGCCAAGTATGAAGCAAATCGTTCATTAACTGTAGGAGGAATTATCCGGACAAGCATTTTTGTCAAATCAGGGGCCATAACTCAGAAAGTGTCGGTCTGATTTTCGTGAAATGTGCATTTTGCACATGTCCAGAAGTTAATGCACACCTGTGCCAAGTATGAAGCAAATCAGATAGTAACTAAAGGAGGACTTGTCCGGACAAGCATTTTTTGGTAAAAATCAAGGGCCATAACTGAGAAAGTAATGGTCAGATTTTCGTAAAATGTGCGTCTTGCACATCTACAGGTCCTTATGCAGACATGTGCCAAGTATGAAGCAAATCGGACAGTAACTGTAGGAGGAGTTGGCCGGACAAGCATTTTTGGATCAAATCAGGGGCCATAACTCAAAAAGTATCGGTCCGATTTCTGTGAAATTTGCGTCTTGCACATCTACAGGTCACAATGAACACTTGTGCCAAGTATGAACTAAATCGGTCCACCAGTGTAGGAGAAGTTATCCGTACAAGCATTTTTGGTCAAATCAGGGGCCATAACTCAGAACGTATCGGTCCCATTTTCGTGAAATTTGCGTCTTGCACATCAACAGGTCCTAATACACACCTGTGCCAAGTATGAAGCAAATCGGACAGTAACTGTAGGAGAAGTTGGCCGGACAAGCATTTTTGGGTCAAATCAGGGGCCATAACTCAACAAGAGTTGTCCGCGAGTAGCTTGCCTATATGGGAGCTTGTCACAAAAACAGCTAATTTTTTAAAAGTAGGTCAAACTCTAAGGTCAAGGTCACAAGGTCAAAGGTAATGGTCACAAATGAAAGGTCTTGGCAGGAGGTATCCATGTGTGAAATATCAAGGCTCTATCTATAATAGTGCATGAGATATAGGCCAGGTTAAAGTTTTTTAAATGTAGGTCAAACTCCAAGGTCAAGGTCACTAGGTCAAAGGTCATGGTCCCAAATGAAAGGTCTTGTCGAGAACTATCTATGTGTGAAATATCAAGGCTGTATCTCTAATAGTGCCTGAGATATTGAGCAGGTTAAAGTTTTTCAAGTGAAGACGCGACGGGACGGGACGCCGACGCCAACACTAGGGCTGTGACATTAGCTCCCTGGACATAAAGTCCAGGCTCGCTAAAAAGTATCAGTCCGATTTCTGTGAAATTTGCGTCTTGCACATCTACAGGCCACAATGAACACTTGTGCCAAGTATGAACTAAATCGGTCCACAAGTGTAGGAGGAGTTATCCGGACAAGCATTTTTTTTGTCAAATCAGGGGCCATAACTCAAAAAGTATCGGTCCGATTTTCGTGAAATTTGTGTCTTGCACATCTACAGGTCACAATAAACACTTTTGCCAAATATGAACTAAATCGGTCAACAAGAGTAGGAGGAGTTGTCCGGACAAAGTTTTGGAGACAGACCAACCAACCAACCAACCAACCATCCAACCACTGGACAGACAGGTTGATTCCAGTATACCCCCTCCAAACTTCGTTTGCGGGGGTATAACAAGAAATCTATCACTAATGATACAATATAACAGGGAAATATTGGGGTTAAAGGAGAAAATGCTGGCTTCTAGAACTGTATGAACTGGTTATCTGCAATATTCTTCTTTCCCGATGTATTATTAGTTTCCACACTGAGGTGTATTACAAGTCATCATTTTTAAAAAAAAAAGATCATACCTTGGGCAACTTTGCATCATCTATTGCCTCGTTCACAGTTTAACAAGTACTACCAATAGTTTTACACCAGCTTAGACTTTCTGGGGATATTTATTGCATCTGGATTGACTTTCATCTAACTCATGAATAACATAATTGTTTACTTAACCTTGCTTTCAACAAAAAACTCATAGCTGCAGCTTGTTTTAAGATGCAGTTATGAGGTTTTTGTTGAAAAGCAGTGAACTATCATCTCACCTTGAGGACTTTGGGATCAGCTATTGCCTCGTTTACAGTTTTACAAGTACTACCAATTGTCTTGCACCAGTTAAGACTTTCTGGGGCTAAATTTGGTTGTGGTTCCATTGTGTCTAAATTCACCTCCGTCTGTTAGAAAGTAAAGTAAACTTGATTTGAGAGAGAGAAATTAACCCTAGAAAAGGCTTGGAAAAACATTG
Source organism: Fragum sueziense (assembly GCA_963680895.1). NCBI lineage: Eukaryota > Metazoa > Mollusca > Bivalvia > Cardiida > Cardiidae > Fragum > Fragum sueziense. The sequence goes on along the minus strand of OY804598.1, from coordinate 56,179,634 downwards.
AAACAAAAGAAGAAACTGCTGATAACCAGCAGTTTCTCCTTTTGTCTCAATATTTTCTGTGCCATATTTTACGCAAACCCTATCTTTAATTACATCCATTTTGTCCTTTGTAGCAATTTTTGAAGTGGATCACCCTAAATGTTTGCCGTTTGGGAAAGGGTTAAACTGTGAAATGCGGATCCATGATTATTTCTTCAGCAGGAGGCATGGAGTAAGAAAATAAGATCAGTCTGTACATATGCTACCTACTTTTAGTATAATTCATGATACCAATGATGATTCTTCATTTCACTGACATTCTTTTATTAAATTTCTCTAATTACATGTGGTGATGTATAGTTGTAGAAGTAAAAGCATAACTTTATGGACAGATAGATTTTTTCACATGTCACTAATCAACATGCAATTAATAAGACCGCATAATGATTTAACCTTACAATTTTTTGAATACTTCTCTATTTAGGACTTCAAAATAGGAATATTTCAGAAATGAACCAAGGTAAAAAATATTTACCCTCATTGTAATGAAAAACAGACAGGAATCTGCTGGTCACCTATCAACTAATGCAAGGCAATGACTCTTTGCACCTTTAATTTTCCACATAATTTTCTGCTATGTACTTCAAAACGGAGAGTTGTTCAGAAATGAGTGAATGAAATAATGAATAATTACCCGTAATGTAATTAACATAGACAGGAATTTCCTCTTGTCACCAATCAACATACAATTACTAACACAGGATAAATTCTCTTTCACTAACTCTTCTATCGGGACAGGGGCAATGTTTTCTCCTCCGGCAGTGATTATCAATTCTGAAATCATTTAGAAGAAAAATAAGATGAACTTAATTATTATGATAAATAAATGAATAAACAAGCTTACATTTCAAAATTAAGATGCTTGAAGAGAACAACATGGATCTTGATCAGACTGCATGTATATGCAGGCTGATCTAGATCCATGTTGGTCTCAAGTGCCACTAAAACTATTAGGGCAATTTTCTTTCCTGATCCCAGCAGAGAAAACAGATTTTCCGCTTATCACCAATCTACATACAATTGACCAAACGCCACTCGATAGATCGCTCCGCCCATCGTAGAATCTAATACAAACAATTGGGACATTGGCATGTCGATTGTTTTGATTGTCAGTCGATAGATCGATACAAAACCACATGCAACGAAGAATTTAAGACAAACAATGGTGATGCGGCATTTTTCTGATCGTCCATTGGCTTATCGATGGTTTTGATTGACAGCCGGCGTTTGGTCAATTACTAACACAGGGTAAATTCTCTTTAACTAACTCTTCAATTGGAACAGGGGCAATGTTTTCTCCTCCGGCAGTGATGATCAATTCTGAAATCATTTAGAAGAAAAATAAGTTGAATTTAATCATTATGATAAATAAATGAGCAAACTATCTTAGATTTCAAAATAAAGAAGCTAGAAGAGAACAACATGGATCTTGATCAGACTGCATGAATATGCAGGCTGATCTAGATCCATGTTGGTCTCAAGTGCCACTAATTTGACTATTAAGACCCTTTTTTCATGATCTCAGCTGAGAAAACAGATTTTCTGTTTGTCACCAATCTAAATACAATTACTAACACAGGGCAAGTTTTCTTTCACTAACTCTTCTATCGGGACAGGGGCAATGTTTTCTCCTCCGGCAGTGATGATCAATTCTGAAATGATTCAGAAGAAAAATGAGACTTAAGTTATCATTATAATAAATAAATGAGCAAACAAGCTTACATTTCAAAATTAAGATGCTTGAAGAGCACAACATGGATCTTGATCAGACTGCATGTATATGCAGGCTGATCTAGATCCATGTTGGTCTCAAGTGCCACTAATATGACTATTAAGACTCATTTTTTACTGATCCCAGCAGAGAAAACAGAATTTCCGCTTAACACCAATCTACATACAATTACTAACACAGGGCAAGTTCTCTTTAACTAACTCTTCTATCGGGACAGGGGCAATGTTTTCTCCTCCGGCAGTGATGATCAATTCTGGAATGATTTAGATGAAAAATAAGATACATGTCGGTAATTATGATGAATAAATTAGTTAACAAGCTTAGGTTCTAAAATGAAGAAGCTGTAAAAGAACAGCATGGATCTTGATCAGACTGCGCATATGCGCAGGCTGATCTAGATCCATGTTGGTCTCTCAATCAAGACTCCTTTTTTCCTTATCCCAGCTGAGAAAACAGATTTTCCGCTTAACACCAATCTACATACAATTACTAACACAGAGCAAGTTCTCTTTAACTAACTCTTCAATTGGTACAGGGGCAATATTTTCACCTCCGGCAGTGATGATCAATTCTGGAATGATTCAAAAGAAAAATACAATATCATATAAGTAATCATGATAAATAAATGAATTAACAAGCTTATATTTCAAAATAAAGAAGCTAGAAGAGAACAACATGGATCTTGATCAAACTTTGCATATGCGTATTAAGACTCTTTTTCTTTTCCTGATCCAAGCTGAGAAACAAGAATTTCTTCTTATCACCGATCAACATACAATTAGTAACAGGGTGTAAATTCTCTTTACTTAACTCTTTTATAGAGACATGGGCAATGTTGTCTCCTATGACAGCGAATACCATGGTACAGTAATGTGATGTCCTAATGGCCTATCTGTGGTTTTTTATCGCTGAACAGAATCTTATTAGTGTTAATTTAATTTGTCAGAGAAACAAGTCATTTTAGATGGCACTTTTTGGTGCCTGTTAGATGTTACTGTACGTTGACACGTTATTATAAATAATCATGTGGCAAAATTCAATACACCCTTAAAAAAGTTTAGCATTTAACTTTTCTTACAAAAAATGCTACCAACCTTTAATTCTACCAGTGATAAACAGGAATCCATCTTTGTCTTTTCTGCCCACATCTCCGGAGTGCAGCCACCCATCAGACCCTATAGCTTCCGTAGTTTTTTCTGGCTGGTTCATGTACCCCATCATTATGTGTCTACCCCAATAACAAATCTGCAATCAAAGTTGAAGCATGGCTTAAAGGTTTGTCACTTTTAAAGACATGAAATAGAATGGAAAGCAGTAATCTATCTATAAATGAGTGGTTTTTATGTAGAGGTAGGCTATCCGGTCTTATAACACAGGTGTGAATAGTTAAATTCCCTGCCAATTGAATCCGTCAGATGAGTCTTTAAACAAAGGCCATAGTAGACTAATTGGGACTCAAAACACTTAAATAACAGTAGACGAAATGAGAGTAGACCAATTGGGATGTTACCCTTCTTAGCTGTCAAAAGTTCCATTTAATGCAGACAATCTACATTTTTACATTTCCCTTAACAATTTCTATGGTATATTGAACAGAAACCCTAATTAAAAAACATCAATTTTGTCAGAAGCATTTTCTTAATTGAACAGTCCAAATTTATGTTCATTGGAAGAGGGTTCAACCCTTTTCTAAACCATTAAATTTTAGGGTGGTCTAATTGGAAGGCTGCTGAAGATGACAAAATCAATTTTGATAAACATAGGATATGTCTACAATATGCATGTGAAACATGTGAAAATATTGAAACAAAATGATAAAAAGCTAATCATCAGCATTTTCTCCTTTTGTCTCAATGTTTTCCCTAGCCTTTTCTATAAGAGACATTAAGTCCAGGCCTTGTTTGGGAAATACATGTAGTTAAGTTAAACTTTAATTGGCTCAACAACAGTTATGCCTAAACACTAATCAAGTCTGACAAAACTGACCTCCCCATTACCATCTTCATCTGGATTTTCTAGTCTTGTTTCACAGCCGGGCATTTCTTTACCTACACTGGTTAACTTGGCAGCACCATCCCTGGCAAATGTATGGGGACCTGCGAAATGTAAACAACTAAGTACATTTAATTGATCATTAACTAGTATACAATTCAATGGCGGATCCTGAGGGGGTTCAGGGGGTTCAAACAAACCACCCTCTGTAGCAAGATTATTTCATTTTCATGCAGAAATTCAGTCACAATTGTGTAATACTAGGAAAACGACCCCCCTTTTTGTATATTTGAACCCCCTTACAGAAATCCTAGATCCGCCGCAGCAATCAAGTTCTTTTTAAAATATTCTCATCCAGAAATCTATGACTAAAAGTGATGAAAATAACCCCCCCCCCCCATCTTTGTCCAGACAAACATTTTATAGGCAAATGAGGGGGCCATACTTTAACTCAAAAATTCTTGATAGAACTTTTGGGATAGTTGCGCCTTACACATCTACAGATCCCAATGCACACTTCTGCAGAATAGGAAGCAAATTAGACTGAAACAGTAGGAGTTGCACAGACACACATTTGTTCATCAAATAAGTGTTTTCTTGTTTGTGTGTACTGTTTACAACTGCCTTAACCCATTACCAAACGGCAAAATTTAAGACTGCTCCAAATTCAAAGAAGTTGCAGACGACAATTCTAAGTGCATGAAATTTAAAGTGTTTTGGTCTTTTTGGGTAGAAAATATTGTGGGAAATGAAGAAATTGCTTGTCACAAGCAATTTCTTTATTTTCCACAATGTTTTCAATTGCCATTACTTTGCGGGGAGTCAAAAAGCGTCAATGTGTGGTAATGGGTTAAATTTGAACAAGTCTGAAATTTTACAATGTTGGCTGATTAGAAATCAAAGAGCTTTTCCAAGTTTTTGTCCCTTTGGTAAAAAGTTAACAGAGGTATTTCCTCACCTGTTGATTCACTCATTCCATAAATTTCATCCAATCTCATATCAAGACTCGCGAAAAACTCAAGGGTGTCTTTCATTATAGGCGCAGCTGCAGAACCAAACACTTTACATCTGTCCATTCCCAGTAACTTCTTGGCTTTCTTGAATACCAACATGTTTGCAACACTCCAGCCGAATGGTACACTTTGACTGTAAAACAGGAAAATATTGTATTATGGAACTTAAATAATAAGCTGGTAACCCACTATCTAGTTTAAAAAGAATGGTTGCAAAAATTAAAGAACGCCTCTGTCACTTGCAGACTTTTGAGAAACAGTGTTTTCTGTGCTTTCAGGTTCAAATTTTCGGTTTTTAATTTAAGTCCTGAAGACACTTTTATGACACTATTGTGGGAAGCAGAATTGTTGCCAAAATAGAACACTTTTTTCTAACTTTGAAAGAATTTTACCACAGATAAATTCCTTCTAAGTTTCATGAATAAAGAAAGACAATTACCGTAAATACTCTAATAAATGCCCGAGCGTTTATTAGAAAATGGTCTATGGAAAAGTAGGGGGTGGGCGTTTTTTAGAGGTATTAAAATTTTGTTAGTCAAAATTTGCGAATGAAGTGTCAATTCATGGACTAGAAGTTCAGCAACTTGAACTTGTTTTGTTTTAAAAACTTCAAAATACAATTTTTCAATGGATTCCTTCATTGCCAACAGATATATAGGCTAGACATCCTCTTTTTAATTGCTTTTGGAAATGATCCCTGGTTATGGCTTACATCATTTTAATCCAGAATCAGGGTATGGGTGTTTATTAGAAACACCCATTTCCGCTAAAATTAATCTTGAAACAAGCAGATTTTCAGCCGAGATTTGGGGGATGGGTGTTTATTAGAATAAGTACTTGTTCATTTTTGCGTATGTTCCCCTCAAGCCTTTGTCCCTAGCCCATTTAGCAATGCTTTTCTTCATGGACCCAGCCTGTCTCCCTGATTCAGTAATTTTGTCCTGTATTTTCTCCCATAACCTGGGAACCGTCATTAGACCTGTGGGCCGGACTTCCTTCAATGTGTCAATCAATGATCCCTGCAAATGACAACAATAAGATTCAACAAGAGTTGTCCGTGGACAACATAGCTCGCCTATACAAGAGCTTGTCACAAAAAGAAAAGTCAAAGGTCAAGGTCACTGGGTCAAAGGTCATAGTCTCAAGGTCAAGGTCATTGTATGAGGTATCCATGTGTGAAATATCAAAGCTCTATCATCAATAGTGCATGATATATTGGCCAGGTTAAAGTTTTTAAAAAGTAGGTCAAACTCCAAGGTAAAGGTCACTAGGTCAAAGGTCATGGTCTCAAATGAAAGGTATTGTCGAGATGTATCTATGTATGAAATATCAAGGCTGTATCTCTAATAGTACCTGAGATATAGGCCAGGTTAAAGTTTTTCAAAAGTAGGTCAAACTCCAAGGTCAAGGTCACTAGGTCAAAGGTCATGGTCTCAAATGAAAGGTCTTGTCGAGATGTATCTATGTATGAAATATCAAGGCTGTATCTCTAATAGTAATTGAGATATTGGCCAGGTTAAAGTTTTTCAAAAGTAGGTCAAACTCCAAGGTCAAGGTCACTAGGTCAAAGGTCATGGTCTCAAATGAAAGGTCTTGTCGAGATGTATCTATGTATGAAATATCAAGGCTGTATCTCTAATAGTGCCTGAGATATAGGCCAGGTTAAAGTTTTTCAAGTGAAGATGGGAAGGGACGGGACGCGACGCCGACACTAGGGCTGTGACATTAGCTCCCCGGACATAAAGTCCCGGCTTGCTAATAAATACAATTTTGTGACACACAAAATTTTCAACTAACATTCATATCTCAGAAAACCAACCTTGAATTTTGAGACAAGACTTTTAAAACAGTCAAGAACAAGCACATCTAACCATTAAAAGCAACAATGTAAAGAGAGTTCAATTTTTAAAATTGTTTTAAAACTCTTCAGCACAGTAGGATAACATGAACATTTACGCTCAACATGTAACATTTGTCATGTTCCAGCACTATTATCTTGTAGAGAGTCAAAAAAAGTCATTCTTTGGAATGTGTGGTTAAATGAATATAAATCTATACTAAACTCATCAAAACATATTACCTTCATGGCGTCTGGTTGAGCAAAGTAAACTGTAAATGCGTATCTAATGGGTATGATGATGTCGAGCAGTTGTGCGGCGATGTGACTCAATGGTAAAAATGTGACGGAGACCTCTCCAGCAAACTCAAATGGTGTAACAGCAGCAAGTCTTCCTGCAGTCCAGGTACACTGAAAATGGAGATAAATAAGTTGGAATCAAACTCGAAACAAAGTAAATGCAAAGGTACTGAAATAGTCATTTGATCAGTCAGAAAATATTAAGATTGTTTGAATGGGGGTATAAAACCGCTTTCAAATACTCAGGTCCTATTGCGATGGCTGCACCGTGGAGCAGCTAACTGTGGATTGCTGGTACATGTATTTCTTTCACCAGTACTACCACAATAACCAAATGAGCCTCCAGCTGCTCTCTCATTGGTCAGAGACAAGAGACTTTTATCAAATGTTACACAGGATAGTGGGGATTTGAAAATGCAATCCCTTGATTTATAGACTCCATTGTTACTGACTAACCTAACCATGCTTAGTTTTTGATAGAAATGACCTAGTAGTATATAATGTTTGATAGCATTACCAAATGTTAAATACCCGTTTTGGTTAAATTCTTCAAAAAACAACACAGGAAAATTTACCAAAAACATATGTAACCATTTGGTTAACACTAACCAAAGTTTACACACAGGCTTCAGGCTGACAGACAGGTGGATGGACAGACAGAGGGATTGAAAGACAGACAGTGATAAACAATATGCCCCCTGATCTGTCAGTATCACGGTGTATAATCACATGACTCAGAATCTTCAATATCTTTTTTAATACTTGACCAATTTGAATTGGGTTTGAAGCAGAGAATGTGGGAAAATGCCAGAAATAAGCTGGACAAGTTGGATTTTTGAAAAATCAACTGATAGAAAAGTCATTGAAGATAAACCAAAATTTTGGTTTATCTTCAATAACTTTTTTATCAGTTGATTCTTTATACATCAACCACGTTCATTTAATGCGCGACGTCTGTCAACATTCTCTGCTTCAAACCGAATTCAAATCGGTCCCCTATTAACAAAGTTATTGCAGATTTTTTGAAATTACTGTATCATGTGATTATCCACTGTGAATAAGGGGGCATAAGAACAGAACATAACTTACATTATCATGACTCAACATGACAGCCTTGGGATTCCCCGTGGTACCAGACTGAAATATACACAAACATTATACAAACTGTAATTTTCTTATTGTGCAATACTTTCTTATATCCAAATAGACCTCAAAGAATATTATAGTTCATGTTCGAACATGTATATCGTCAGCTACAGTCAAATATGTCGTAACTACAGCTTCAGTGAGCTGTAGTTACGACATTTTCAAACATGGTCGATGATATGAAAGTACTGATGACAACTGCATTTGCAATATTTCATCTTAAAAGTAAATAAGAAGCAATATATACACTGCATCAATCTTTTACCTCAGAATTTTTAATGGTAAATAGATCTTTATAGAGTGCCAATTTCAAAGCTGCAGCAGAAATCAACAGCATACCTCATAGAAACTTTTTTTTCAAAATCGTAGCTTGTTTAGAAAAGTGTTCATATTTTCATACTTACAGTATATATGAGAGAACAGCATGTGTTTGGGGCCTGTATACTGTATCTTTCTTCTACATCAGAATCCGGGATATTCTTTCCTTTTTCCATAAACTCTTCCCACTGAAAAAATCAAATCAATACAATGCGATGTACAAATGAAATTCCCTTAAACATGATAACAGAATAGACTTCTTTCAATTATCATTTTAGTCCATACTCGCAGAACAGTGCCGTTGACAAACAATGGGTTTATGAGAAATTAATATTGAAATGTTGTGATTTCGTATGCACAGTCATGCTTTGGGTTTGAGAGTATCACTCACTAAAACACTTTGGGTTCGAGAGTATTGTTACCAAAACGCTTTGGGATTGAGAGTATTGTTACTAAATTGCTTTGGGTTCGAGAGTATTGTTACTAAAAATAACAATTATTAAACATTTGAGCGGCGTTTTAAGACTCCAAGGACGACTTCCGGTGGCTGTTGTGTGTGTGTGTGTGGGGGGTGTCTTAGTGGAAACTTGTCTATTGGTTGTAATTAGAAATGGGTACCATGGATTCCTGTTGTTTCTCCCCCAGTACTACCACAACATCCTTTTTGAGCTTCCAGCTGCATGCAAACATAATTTTACGATTATTGTACCATCGAAAGTCATAAGTTAGAAAGTATTTTTGCTGCAGTCAGGTATCGAACCCAGGACCAGATGAGCACGAGTCTGAAGTGCTGCTAGCTCCCCTTTGGCCAGGACTTTTGTCTCTGGTAAGCAAAGTGACTTCCCTTCATTTTTGACATTGGCATTTTACCTTGACACTTATATCATCTAACAGTCTTGTCTTATATGTACGAGGGACGGTCGGAAAGTAGTTGGACTTTTCGTGCTGCTGTCTCTCCATTTGCAACTGTATAAACACATTATATATTGGTGAAATCTACATCCATTTGCCATTAATGTGGTCAGTTTATTTTCAAAGAAAGTTGAATATATGCAATATTCTGTCCACTTATATGTGATAGGGGTTTTATGTACCATAGGCTATTTGTTAGAGGAACAACAAGGGTAACCAAAACAAAAGAACAGTCTAGTCATTTTAATCGCGAAGAATTTAAGTTTTTGAACTACATTATCACTGAAGATTAAATAATGGTTCATAATTCCGAACTTGGGATAAAAACTCAGTCACAGCAGTCATAGAAACGAGCTGGTTCCCCACCTCTGAATAGATTAAGCTTTTACATTCGGCTGGTAGTCATGTTTGTTGCTTTTGTGGATTCACGAGGTCTGATAGTTAGTCATTTCATGTCAAATGGTAAAAACTGTCATTGCTAAGTACAATTCTGAAGTAATTCAGAAAAAAAAGAATAAATGCTGAAGTAAACGCGTCCCAGATTAGCAAAGAAAAATGTTTTCTACTTTACGATTACGCACGCTCCCATACCACCGCATCTACAGTGGAGATTATCAAATATTACTCATGACAAAAGTTGTTTTACTCTTCTTATAGCCCAGGCCCTACCCCAGGCGACTTTTATTTGTGTCTAGAATTGATGAAAATGCTTGCTGAGAAGAAATTTGAGACCATGGCGCCTTTGATACTGGTGATTACACAGTACCTAATACAGTGGGTCTACGTCATGGTTAATAGTGGCAATAGTAAAGCTCCTACGAAGATGGCAAAATGCATAGACATAGATGGATAATTTCTTTAAACAGTGTAGAAAGAATTTTGTTAAAAAATTAAATGGTTTTAGAGAACTAGTCAAAAGTCCAACTACTTTCCGACCGTCCCTCGTATAACAAAAGAACAAGCTTTTAATCTTACTGAGTAGATATTTTCCCTCCGTTCAGCTACCTCCCCTGTATACTGCACAATGGCTTTCAGATTAGGCAGTTTATCCCAGACCTTCAATATTTTCTGCAGTTGCACATGATTTTCTACGACCACAATATTAGATCTACTGTCTTCCAGCACATATTGACACGCCTCTGGGTTGTTGGTAGTGTAGATACCCATAGCTTTACCTCTGAAATCAAGAGTATTGTTTTAAGGCAGACCTACCCTAATGAGATTGGCGCAAAGTGGGAATTATTCAGGCTAAGTCGAAAACATTTGGTGGTTGAACTTTCCACCCCCAAATGTTTATGACCCGGCCTGAGTAGTGTCGGAAATGTAAAAACGCCACTCAAAAAAATCAGATATTCTATGAATTTTAAAATGGCCACATTATGGGTATTCTACCTTAAGACCAAATGATTCAATCCATGAGAGTTCCTAATCATAAAAGTTAAAAGATTATCAAATGAATGCAAATAGTGAGGCAAAAGTATCTCTGGCAAAAGAAGTTCGTAAAAGTTTAAAACTCCTTAAGAAATCAATTATTCACAGGTAGTAAAGTTAGATATGCATATCTCTACTTAACTTATTATCACGTCTATCTGAGAAGTTTCCATCAAATTAATTGTCTGATAATCCAGGAATCAGACAGACAACAAGGAAGCTACAGACTGATGAATAGGCCAACAAGATGTTTTGTGAAACAGGAATGCCCCTGATACGGCAATGTAAAGTTTTCATGTTAAGTTTTCGTGTAAAGGGTTAATGAATGACCTTGAGGAAGGTCAAATTGCATGGAACAGATAGACATCTTTGAAAGAAGGTTACATACCAAATTTGAGCTTAGTATGTCAAACACTTTTGGAGAAAAGGCCAATGTTTAGTTTTTGGACAGACAGACAGACAGACAGATGGACACAAGTAAAAACAATATGCCCCCAATCTTTCGATACGGTGCCATAAAAATGTGAAAAACAGCGAATACTGTCCTAGATAGATCTATGTTAACCCTTTCCCAAATAAGACCTGGTTTTGATGTCACTAATAGAAATGGTTTGGGAAAACATTGAGACAAAAGAAGAAACTGCTGATAACCAGCAGTTTCTCCTTTTGCCTCAATACTTTCTGTGCTATATTATACACAAGTCTTATCTTTAACAACATCTATTTTGTCGTTTCCAGCAGCTTTCAAAAAGGAAAAGTCCAAAATTTGGCTGTTTGGGAAAGGGTTAAATACAATTTTTACTACTCACCCAGCATGCATGGCAGCCATATAAGTAATGAACCATTCTGGCGAGTTGAACCCTAGTATACCAACACTGTGATAGGGATCTAGGCCCAACTGTAAATAAATATGTGTAACATGAATATACATCAAACATGGCAGCCATATAAGTGATGAACCATTCTGGAGAGTTGAATCCTAGTATACCAACACTGTGATAGGGATCAAGGCCCAACTGAAAATAAATATGTGTAACATGAATATACATCAAACATGGCAGCCATATAAGTGATGAACCATTCTGGCGAGTTGAATCCTAGTATACCAACACTGTGATAGGGATCTAGGCCCAACTGTAAATAAATATGTGTAACATGAATATACATCAAACATGGCAGCCATATATGTAATGAACCATTCTTGAGAGTTGAATCCTAGTATACCAACACTATGATAGGGATCTAGGCCCAACTGTAAATAAATATGTGTAACATGAATATACATCAAACATGGCAGCAATATATGTGATGAACCATTCTGGAGAGTTGAATCCTAGTATACCAACACTGTGATAGGGATCTAGTCCTAACTGTAAATAAATATATGTAACATGAATATACATCAAACATGGCAGCCATATAAGTGATGAACCATTCTGGAGAGTTAAATCCTAGTATACCAACACTGTGATAGGGATCTAGTCCTAACTGAAAACAAAATGTGTTTGTTAAAGACTAATGTCTTGTAACATTACTTTTTCAAAATTGATGTGTAGTAGACAGACATTGTGAAACCAATATATCCCCCCTGAACTTCATAGTTAAACATAAAGGGCAAATTCCCAAGTATATCAATGTGATGCATTGAACAGAATTTAAGGGTTGCCAACATTCAAAGTAATTACAAGAAACAAAATAAATATCATATTTAACACTTTGGACAGTTTTGTATGCTTTTTAAAGTAGGTCAAACTCCAAGGTCAAGGTCACAAGGTCCAAGGTCATGGTCAAATGTGAATGATGTTGATAGGAGGTATCTATGTGTGAGATATCAAGTCTGTATGTGTAAAAATACATGAGATATAGGCAAGGTTAAGAATTAAGTTTAACTATTCAAATGAGCACCCTCAAGATGGGGTTTGGATTTGAAATTGAAGGTTAGGAATGCATTTGCCCCCATTTTACAACCCCCCCCCCCCTTTATTAACAAATTTAGTACAAGATTGAAATCTTGTGTAAAATGGAAGAAATCAAATTCTTGATATTGAAAAGCTGATATTTTTCATTTATGCCAAGGAAATTTCGTAGAAATTTGAATGATTGAAAAAAAAAATGATAGGGTTAAGGCTTTTAGATAAGGGTTACAGCCAAAAGCCCCAACGGCCAGAGTGCAAACAACGATCAAAATGTTTCTAAGATAATGTACTTTAAGAAAAAAAAATGTCTACAAAATTCCCTTGGGGGGGGGGGGGAAGCAAACATGTTTCTAGCTCAGGGACTAATATGTCCATTTTATCCACTGACCATCTCTCTTTACACCTTGATCAGTTTTGTATACTCTGGCAATGAAATATTTCAGGAGTAATGAGAAACTAATGGTTAAGAATGACTACTCACAGCAATCAATGACTTTGTAGCCTTCTGTACATCTCTGTAGTATTGACCATATGTCCATTTTATCCACTGACCATCTCTCTTTACACCTAAATCAGTTTTGTACACCCTAGCATCCAAATCATTCAGAGAAAAGGAGAAAATAAGGGTTAGTACTAAGTACTCACAGCTATCAATGACTTTGTAGCTTTCTGTACGTCTCTGTAGTATTGACCATATGTCCATTTTATCCACTGACCATCTCTCTTTACACCTGAACAAGACAGTTTTGTATGCTCTGGTAATGAAATCATTCAGGGAAAAGGAGAAACTAAGGGTTAGTACTAATTACTCACAGCTATCAATGACTTTGTAGCCTTCAGTACATCTCTGTAGTATTGACCATATGTCCATTTTATCCACTGACCATCTCTCTTTACACCTAAATCAGTTTTGTATGCTCTGGCAATCAAATCAAGTTTGAGTTTACTGGGGTTTTACGCCATTTTCAACTACCAGGGTCATATCACGGTGGCAGGAGCACCTACCCATGGATTCCTGTTATTTCTCAAACCAGTACTACCACAACACCCTTACCGAGCCTCCAGCTGCTCGCCCACTTAGGTTAACGATTTCAAACCCATTGGTGGGTGACAATTTTGTCAGAAAGGGTATTAGCCGCGGCCGTTTATCGAACCCGGGACCTCTCGAATGAGGGTCAGATGCGCTACCAACTGCGCTGAGGCCGCGGCAGGTAGGACAAATGGATGGAAAGCCTGATGGACAAACCGACATGATTAATCTATCAATGCAAGGCGTAAAACAAAATTTAAGGGTTGTAAACATTCCAAGTAGTTGCTAGCAACAAGATCTATACAAGTTATTGCAAGATTAGAACAGCTGACATGTTTGTTTGCTCTGGCATCCAAATCATTCAATGAAATGGAGAAACTAAGGGTTAGTAATAATTACTCACAGCTATCAATGACTTTGTAGCCTTCTATACATCTCTGTAGTACTGACCGTATGTCCATTTTATCCACTGACCATCTCTCTTTACTCCTGAATCAATTTTGTATGCTCTGGCATTGAAATCATTGAGAGAAAAGGAGAAACTAATGGTTAGTACTAAGTACTTACAGCTATCAATGACTTGGTGGCCTTCTGTACGTCTCTGTAGTATTGACCATATGTCCATTTTATCCACTGACCATCTCTCTTTACACCTGAACAAGACAGTTTTGTATGCTCTGGCAATTAAATCATTCAGGGAAAAGGAGAAACTATGGGTTAGTAATAACTACTTACAGCTATCAATGACCTTGTAGCCTTCTGTACATCTCTGTAGTACTGACCATATTTCCATCTTATCCACTGACCATCTCTCTTTACACCTAAGCCCTTTACCAAACGACAAGATTTTAGGGTGGTCCAATTTGATAGCTGCTGCAGACAGCAAAATGCAGGTATTTGAAGACGGAATTTGTGTAGAACAAAGGGCAGAAAATATTGAGGCAAAAGGAGAAACTGCTGGTTATCAGCAGTTTCTTCTTTTGCCTCAATGTTTTCCAAGGCTATTTCTTTCACGAACATCAAAACCAGGTCTTGTTTGGGAAAGGGTTTTAATGAATTTTTATGCTCTGGTAATGAAATCATTCAGGGAAAAAGAGAAACTAAGGGTTAGTACTAAGTACTCACAGCTATCAATGACTTTGTGGCCTTCTGTACGTCTCTGTAGTATTGACCATATGTCCATTTTATCCACTGACCATCTCTCTTTACACCTGAATAAACCAGAAGTTTGTAATTATATTAGCTGTTCCACAAATGACAATATCTTAGGGTGGTCTAATTAGATAGCTGCCCCAGATGACAATATGGATGCTTTTAAAGGTAAAACATATCAATAATATAGCTTAGAAAACATTTAGACAAAAGGAGAAAATGCTGATTCTAAGCATTTTCTTCTTATGTCTCAATATTTTCCCAAGTCTTTTCTGTTAGGGATGTCAAAACCAGGTATTGTTTGGGAAAGGATTGACAGAGTAACAGATAAAGACATTCTTTTTTATTTCAATTCCAAACCCTAGGTTGTGGGTTCTTATTTGAATTGTCTTGACAAAACAATTCTAACTAGAACTGTCGCAAAGCGGACAAATACCCCCCACTAGCGCCTTGTCACTGAAAAAGTGCTGTAGGTCAACCGGTTCTTGACTTAGAGCATGGAGACGGATTTTAAACAAAGTCCGATTGTGACCTTGACCTTTGACCTTGGTGACCCAAAAACAATAGGGCACCTCCTTGGGTCATGGGCAACAACTGTGTAAAGTTTCATGATCCTAGGTCAACTGGTTCTTGAGTTAAAGCACGGAAACGGATTTTAAACAAAGTCCGATTGTGACCTTGACCTTTGACCTTGGTGACCCAAAAACATTAGGGCACCTCCTTGGGTCATGGGCAACAACTGTGTAAAGTTTCATGATCCTAGGTCAACCGGTTCTTGACTTAGAGCACGGAAACGGATTTTAAACAAAGTCCGATTGTGACCTTGACCTTTGACCTTGGTGACCCAAAAACGATAGGGCACCTCCTTGGGTCATGGGCAACAACTGTGTAAAGTTTCATGATCCTAGGTCAACCGGTTCTTGACTTAGAGCACGGAAACGGATTTTAAACAAAGTCCGATTTTGACCTTGACCTTTGACCTTGGTGACCCAAAAACAATAGGGCACCTCCTTGGGTCATGGGCAACAACTGTGTAAAGTTTCATGATCCTAGGTCAACCGGTTCTTAACTTAGAGCACGGAAACGGATTTTGAACAAAGTCCAATTGTGACCTTGACCTTTGACCTTGGTGACCCAAAAACAATAAGGCACCTCCTTGGGTCATGGGCAACATCTGTGTAAAGTTTCATGATCCTAGGTCATTCGGTTCTTGACTTAGAGCACGGAAACGGATTTTAAACAAAGTCTGATTGTGACCTTGACCTTTGACCTTGGTGACCCAAAAACAATAGGGCACCTCCTTGGGTCATGGGCAACAACTGTGTAAAGTTTCATGATCCTAGGTCAACTAGTTCTTGACTTAGAGCACGGAAACGGATTTTAAACAAAGTCCGATTATGACCTTGACCTTTGACCTTGGTGACCCAAAAACAATAGGGCACCTCCTTGGGTCATGGGCAACAACTGTGTAAAGTTTCATGATCCTAGGTCAACCGGTTCTTGACTTAGAGCACGGAAACGGATTTTAAACAAAGTCCGATTGTGACCTTGACCTTTGACCTTGGTGACCCAAAAACAATAGGGCACCTCCTTGGGTCAAGGGCAACAACTGTGTTAAGTTTCATGATCCTAGGTCAAATGGTTGTTGAGTTAGAGCACGGAAACGAAAAAGTCTACGGACGGACGGACGGATGGACGGATGGACAGACAGACAGACATGGTGAAACCAATATACCCCCCTCTACTTCGTAGGTGGTGGGGGGGTATAATGAGTGCCCATATCATAGGGTTTGAAGGACGATAAAGGAATAATTGTGTCCTGAAACCTACCACTGCTAATCCTAAGAAGTACTTGTACATTAATGGGATGTTATTGTAATTGACTATATTGGGATTAAACCCATTTCGAGCGAGATCTCTGTTTTGATATTCTCAGATGGATTATTTTAAAATTAATTATAATTAGTTCCAGAAGGCCAAATGAATCAAAATACAAGGACCTTACCCATTGCTGGATGACTTGCAACTTTTTCCGCTGTCTGTTTGAACATGGTTATGACTGTCATTGGTTTTACAGCACAATCACCAGTGTCTGACATGCGTAATTTTACAACACCATCATAGTCTGTCGTAGTAAGACTGGTGGCTGGAAACACTTCATCCAGAGCTGCGTAAATATAAATACAGAGTTTGTTTTTTAACTCATTACTAGACAGCAACATTTTAGACTGGTTTAAATTCCAAGGTGTTGCAGACATCCTTTTCTCAAGTCTATGAAATTGTACATTTTCGGTCTTTCTGTGTAGAAAATATTGTGTGAATTTCTTCATTTTCTACAAATGTTTCCCACAGTCTTCTTGTGGGGCAGCACACAAGCATCAATGTGTGGTTATGAGTTAATATAGTATTGACTGTCATTGGTTTTACAGCACAATCCCCGGTACCTGACATGCGTAATTTTACAACTTCATCATAGTCTGTCATAGTAAAACTGGTGGCCGGAATACTTCATCTAGAGCTGCGTAAATATAAATACAGAATTTGTTTTTTACTTAAAAATAACCATCATCAGTTTCATTGCACAATCCTTAGTATCTGACATGTGTAATTTTACAACACAAATATAGTCTGTCGTAGTTTGATTTATGAAAAAATAACAGGTTTAGAGGTCTTTATTTGCCAAATAAAACCCGATGTGCGACGGACTACATGTGTAGGTAAAAACCGAGGCGCTCCGCGTCGAGGTATTTGCCTTAACATGTAGTTCAGAGCACAGAGGTTTTTATTTGGCAAATAAAGACCTCTAAACCTGTTATTATCTCCATTATAACACTCTAAATAACAAAACGCACATTATATATGTGTTATTTTGTGGAAATTCTGTCATGATCTAGTTTTCGGCGTAGGAAACGGATTGCCGGTTAAGTGAAGTCATTGATGACGTCATTTGACTTTGCCTCGACGCTACGTGACGTTTTGGCGCATACACAAAGCATAATTACATAGAGTCTTTATTGGTCAAATAAAACCCGCTGCAGTTCTTCTTTCGCTATATATGGATTTTACAGTGGAGTGTTATAATGGTGGCTGGAAAGACTTCATCCAGAGCTGCAAAAATATCAATACAAAATTTGTTTTTTACATAAGAATAACCATCATCGGTTTCCTTGCACAATCACCAATATCTGAAACGCGTAATTTTACAACACCGTTGTAGTCTGTCATAGTTAGATTGGTGGCTGGAAAAACTTCATCTAGAGCTGCACAAATATAAATACAGAATTTGTTTTTTTTTTATTGAACATGGAGTGTCTGCTCTATAACAATAATAAAGCAATAAATCAAAGGACCCCTACACAAGTATAGTTATCTGACATGCATAATTTTACCATTGTAGTCTGTCATAGTTAGATTGGTGGCAGGAAAAACTTCATATAGATCTAGATCTGCAAAAATATAAACAGGGCAGTATTTTGCTTGTCTGAACATATATCTTTTCTTCAAAATTAATCAAGCAATACATTGGAGGACTCCTACACAGAAACATATATCCGACATGCGTTATTTTAAAACACCATTGTAGTCTGTCTTAGTAAGATTGGTGGCCGGAAACACTTCATCTAGAGCTGTGGAATGTGAATAAAGAATTTGTTCATATAAACATAGCAATGACTGTCAATGGGTCTACACATTGTTTGGAAAATGAGTATATGCTTTACAGCACAATCCTATTTATATGAGATAATGTAATTTTACGACACAGTTGTTGTAATTAGATTGGTGGCAGGGAATACTTCTTCTAGATGCAAGGTTTTAGAATAAAACATAGATCTTTGTCAGACTGCCTTTATTCGAATGCTAACCTGGAACTGTATAAGTCTTGTCATAATAATGGACCCCTTTCAATATCCAAGCCAGTAAATAGGTTTATCCTATCACAAACAGTATTTTTTAGCCTGGTCAAAACTGTTATCATTTTCAGTAGACAACACAAACAGAAAGTTTCAAATACATGGAGAAAATAACGATGATAAGCCTTTTCTCCTTTCCCTATATTTTTCAGATATTTTTTGTCTGAGGTTTGTCAAAATTAGATATGGTTTGGAAAAGGGTCAATATGTCTCATGAAGAAAAGTTTACTCTGTTAATGAGGAAGGTCAATAGTACATAAATGTCAATGCTGGTCAATAAGTGATTAGAATGACACTGCAATATAGCTTATAGCATATAAAAAATCTACAAAAGTTAGCAAACTATAT
The DNA here is from genome assembly GCA_963680895.1 of Fragum sueziense. Lineage (NCBI taxonomy): Eukaryota > Metazoa > Mollusca > Bivalvia > Cardiida > Cardiidae > Fragum > Fragum sueziense. The sequence goes on along the minus strand of OY804598.1, from coordinate 56,160,557 downwards.
ATTACCACATTCCCCCTACAAAAGGCTATAGAAGAGACAAGCAAGCATTTATTTTGAACCTATTAATTCAGACAGCAAAGAATTTTGTTCATAATTGTGACCCGTCACACTAAAAGGGACCTTATTGGATGTGTGAAAAATATCGACCCTAGTCAGTCTGCGCAGTCCGCGCAGCCAGACTAGGGGCGATATTTTTCACTTTTATGTATTTGTATGAATCTGTCATGTTTTCTCTACCTTACTATATCTTCATTTTTTGCATACAGTAATTGGTTGACCTGTGCTGAGTCTGACAAGTTTGTCACAATTTGGATTTTCGGAATTCGGATAAGGTCCCTTTTAGCGTGACAGGTCACAATTATGTTTTCCTTGTTCATACAGAATGCTACTTTTAGAATTCTTTATCTTTTTGATTAGCATAAAAGTCCTCTTTGTCAACATCATTATCTAATCTTGTGGTGTCTGTAGTCGAGGGGTAGAGCGTCGGCCTTGTGACTAAGAGGTTCCAAGTTCAATGCATGGTAGCGGAGGTTGTTCTTGGCTTCTCATTGGCCCACACATTCGGCGCAAGTACTGGTGGATTTCCATGAAGCTCAATCGAGAGGGATTAAAATAAGTTGAAGAAACTTGCTTCCCAATTGATGTAAAATAAATGTGTTCAAATGAACGTCTGAAGAAGATAATCTGCAGCAACTTTTAAATCAAAATAGTCGAAATTTTGTCATATGGGAACAGGCTGAACCATTATTTGTCCAAAGTGCATTAAACTGTTTACTCTAGTAAAAGTAAACATAATTAAAGTGAACTTGCAGTTCCAGTATTTTTAAAATAGCGTATTAATTTTGTGGTCAAATATTATAATGACCTTACCCTAGTTTACTGCACAATCGGAAGGAAAGATTTATTTTTTTAGCTTTTAACCCATTCCGCATACATAACGACATCTTTTGATAACCCAAAAATAAGGGGTTTAAAATCATAGTGGAAAATGAAGAAATTGCTGGTGACAAGCAATTTATTCATACTCCATAATGATCTTTATCCAAAAAAGCAACAAAATATTCAAAATTTCAATCATTTGAAATTGTCGCCTGCAACATTTTTGAATTTGAACCAGTCTAAAATTTTGCAGTCTGGAAATGGGTTAACATTGAATTTCATTAACTCATTACCAAACAACAAAATTTTAGGGTGGTCCAAATTGAAAGATATTGCAGACGACAAATTCAATTGAATGAAGTATTTACTTTTTGGTTTTTTTTATGGAAAACATAGTGGAAAATGGAGAAATTGCTTGTCACAAGCAATTTCTTCATTTTCCATGATGTTTTCCATTGCCATTATTGTGTGGGGAGTCCAAAAAGAGTCATTGTGTGGTAATGGTTTAATTCATTACCTTTTTTAGCTCTTGGTTCACTAGTTTTCACAAATCCCATCGCCACATTATCGCCACCAGAGGGCTGGATTTGTTGAATCGTCATCGAGCCCGATTTATTACCCATGTCTTCGGTTTTCTCCGACTGATCGTCACCAACTACCTCTACATGAATATCACCTGCTGCCGCGGCATCGGTCGGAGTTGTGATGATTTCCGCAGTCTGGATCCCGGCTTGATCTCCGACACTGATGTGGTACCCTACGCCATTGGTATCCGGCTTGGGTTTCTGGTCCCTGCAATAAAAAAAGGTTCAATTTTTGGACTGGTAAAAAAAATTATAAATTCCACAACAATATAATTAGAATAATTGTTTCTTAGTTTACAATTTTGACCAAATTTCTATGTAAGGCTATAGAGTGGGTTCTCCCTAACCATCTCTGGATCTGCCATTGTATCGCAACAAAATCAAGACAAGACAGAAGGCTCTTGCAACAAACTTTTCAAGTTGGAACAGTCCAAAATTGTACCATCTGGTAATGAGTTACGGAAAATTTTTGTCTCTTGCACTTGGAATTTCAAATACTAGAATAATTAGAACTTCAAATTCTAGAATAATTAGAACATACAAACCCTTTGTAATATAGCTTAACCCATTACCAAACGGCAAAAATTTAGGGTGGTCCAAATTCAAAGATGTTGCAGACGACATTTTCAAGTGAATGAAATATCGCTATTTTTTGTGTTTTGGGGTAAAAAACAGTATGGAAAATGAAGAAATTGCTTGTCACAAGCAATTTCTTCATTTTCAACAATGTTTTCCAAAGCCATAATCTTGTGGGGAGTCAAAAAGAGTCACTGTTTGGTAATGGGTTAAAGTACTAGCCAAAACACCAAATCCTATATAATTTCCAAAATATATGCGAAAATATTCACAGATGGTCAAATATCCACAAAATTAATGACCAATCCAAAGTCTAGCACAAATACACACACAAACACATTACCAAAGTACTATGTAGTAAAATTTTACCAATTTGAATCACTATGAACTTTTAATTCCCTCACATTTCTTTTCAAATTTAAGTTCAAATTCAATTTCCAATATTTTCATGAATATGTACTATAACTGAATTAACAATTTAGAGAATTTGTAATCGATCAACAAAACACAGTGAAAGGTCGAAGTTTAGAAACCGTTTTCTAAAATCTTAGTATTTCTTTTAACCCATTACCAGACGGCAGAATTTCCGATTGGTCCAAATTCAAAGATTGGGCCGAAAATAATTTCAGATGAAGAAAATTTAACATTTTTTGGTGTTCATTGGTAGAAAACATTGTGGAAAATGAAGAAATTGCTTTCCACAAGCAATTTCTTCATTTTCCACAATGTTTTCCAAAAGCCTTTATTTTGTAGGGCGTCCAAAGGCGCCACTGTGTGGGAATGGGTTAAAAATGCCTTTGATCACTCACTGTTTGTCTTTGGACTGCCAGACATGGTAAATTATTGACTTAACCCTTTCCCAAACAAGACCTGGTTTTGACGTCCCTGGTAGAAAAGGCTTGGGAAAACATTGAGGCAAAAGAAGAAACTGCTGATAACCAGCAGTTTCTCCTTTTGCCTCAATATTTTCTATGCCATATTTTACACAAATTGTATCTTTAATAACTTCCATTTTTTCATTTGTGGCAGTTTTTGAAATGGATCACCCTAAAATTTTGCCATTTTGGAAAGGGTTAATTCACTGAACCATACATTATTGTATTTGTAAGAGTTCATACAACTTTCCATAACACATATTTCATTCACAAACAACGTTAGAAATGGCAAATAAATGTACATCTGTACATAGGCTTTGAAGGTCAAAATTAAAGAGAAAACATTTATGGTAAAGGAAGAAATGATGGTTAATACCAGGATTTTTCTCTTTTCTGAGTATTTTTTAAATGTCATATTAACCCTTATTACACAGTAACTCACTAATCAGCTTGTTATCAATGCAGATAAAGCAATTTATATCCACCTTAATTCATAAAATTATCACAATGAATATTGCAGTATTTGTTCTTTTCCTTCAATAATTGCAGAGAAATGTCTTTAGCCTTTCCCAAATGTCATTTTTGACATTGGAACAAATTGAAAAGATGTGCAGAAGACTAAAATTTTTTGCAAAAAGCAGTTAAGCTTAGGAAAGTATTGAAACAAAAGAAGAAAATGCTGATAATCAGCATTTTTCTCCTTTTGCCTCAATATTTCCTGTGCTAAACTGTATACAAATCTGATCTTTATTAACATCAATAACAATCACTATAGCAGAAACTGTTTTTTTTTTAAAATCATACCACTCTAAATGTTCGCCTTTTGGGAATGGAAAATGGTTTTTATGCATGTCATACTAAATAGAAAACATTGAGGGAAAGAAGAAAATGCTGGTTATCAGCATTTTCTTGTATTCCTTTAATGTTTTCAAATCCCATTCTTTATTGATTTTCCCAAACCATGCACTTCTTGGGTAAACTATAATGTAAGATCAATGCATTTCCAAATCACCATTTTAACAATGCAAAAACAGCCTCTTTCCACTTTGTACACAATGAATATTATCAGTACTTTAATTAAAACCTTCCCCATTTTATCTATATAACCTTTTCCATAATGATTAAAATACCTTAACCCTTTCCCAAACAAGGCCTGATTTTGACGTCCATAGTAGAAAAGGTTTGGGAAAACATTAAGACAAAAGAAGAAAATACTGATAATCAGCATTTTCTCCTTTTGCCTCAATGTTTTCTATGCTATATTATTCACAAATTGCACCTTTAGTAACATCCATTTAGTTGTCTGCAGCAGCTTTCAAATTGTAACACCCTAAAATTTTGTCGTTTGGGAAAGGGTTAACTGTTTACCAAACAAGATCTGTTTTGATGTGGCTAGTAGAAGATGGTTGTTGAAAGATCAAGAGAAAATAAGCAAATTCTCCTTTTCCAGCAATATTTTCAATACATGTACTATACTTTACATACACATAATGAACCCTTGATATCAATTACGTAGTGGTCTGTAACAACTTTCATCTTGGAACAGTCCAAACTTTGCCCTTTTGGAAAGGGTTAATCTTTTCTCAAATGACTTTTCCCTTAAAGTGACATTTCAGAATTTTTTGTCATAAATTTTACTTTTATTTTTTTCTGAAAGAGCATATTTCCTTATGAAAATTCTGAAAATTTCGAGCCAAAATATTGCGCCGTTTACGAGAAAATTATATTTTTGTGTTAAAATTGAACAAATTGTTGTGGACAACAGTTCGGATTTATATGCAAATTATCGATTATGTCTCAACTTTAAATGTGTGTTTCTCGCTTATTGGCAACAACTTCAAACAAGAGGACCATGATGGTCCTATATCGCTCACCTGAACAAAGATTATATGAGCAACAGTTTTGTCCAAATCAATTTGTGACTTTAAGACGGAAAACAAACCCATGGTCGTCAACATTGTGTCCAAGTTTGTCTTGATTGGTCACTATTTGTGAATGTAAGTATAGCGAATGTAGGTATTGCGCTATTATGTCTATAGACCCTTTTCGCACGCCATATGTTAGAGTAAAAAAATGTCGAAAACAGCAAATTAATAAAATTCAAGGGCAGATAACTCAGTAATTTCTAATTATGCCGAATTTCAACCTCATCGAAAATCAACATTGTCTGAGTTTCGTCTTGATTGGTAAATATTTCTAGTTGTTAGAGTAAAAAAAAAGTCGAAAACAACAGTTTTGTCAAATTCATGTGTGCATAACTCCAGACCTATCCATTCAGACTTAAATTTAAAATCATGAGAGATCTTATGGTCCCAAACATTGTGCTCAAGTTTTGTCTTGGTCAATAATTGTAGATTCTGGAGAGTGAACAAAGTCGAAAACAGTCAAAATCAGCAATTTTGGCAAGTTCAAGGGCACATAACTCTCAACTTTCCTTTCTGATCAGACTGAAAATCGAACTCATTTGAGATCTTATAGTCTCCAACATTATGTCCAAGTTTTGTCTTGATTGGTCAGTAATTGTAGATTCTCGAGAGTGAACAAAGTCGAAACCAATCAAAATCAGCAATTTTGGCAAGTTCAAGGGCACATATCTCTTGACTCTCCGGTCTGATCAGACTGAAAATCGAATTCATGTGAGATCTTATGGTCTCCAACATTATGTCAAAGATTTGTCTTGTTTGGTCAAAAATTGTAGATTCTAGAGTGTATACAAGGTCGAAAATGGTCGAAAACGACTATTTTATCAAATTCAAGGGCACATAACTCTCGACTTTCTAGTCTGATCTCACTGAAAATCGAACTCATCCGAGATCTTATGGTTTTCAACATAATATCCAAGTTTTGTCTTGATTGATCTATAAATGTAGATTCTAGAGTGTAAACAAGGTCGAAAATGGTCGAAAACAGCAATTTTGTCAAATTCAAGGGCACTTAACTCTGGACTTTCTTGTCTGATCTGACTGAAAATCACACTCATCCAAGATCTTATGGTCTCCAACATAATATCCAAGTTTTGTCTTGATTGGTCAAGAAATGTAGATTCTAGAGTGTAAACAAGGTCGAAAATGGTTGAAAACAGCAATTTTGTCAAATTCAAGGGCACATAACTCTCAACTTTCTAGTCTGATCTCACCGAAAATTGAACTCGTCCGAGATCTTATGGTCTTCAACATTATGTCCTAGTTTTGTATTGATTGGTCAATAATTGTAGATGCTGGAGTGTAAACAAAGTTAAAAACAGCATTTTTTGACATTCAGGGGCAGATAACTCAGCACTTTCTGGTCCGATCTGGACCATAATCGAACTCATCCGAGAACTTATAACCATACTCGTTTTGACAAAGTTTGATCAAAATTGACAAACATTTGTGGATGCTAGAGTGTAAACACCAAATTGTGGACAGACGGACAGACGGACAGATGGACAGACGGACAGACGGACGGACGACGGACAAAAAGCGATCACAATAGCTCACCTTGAGCACTTTGTGCTCAGGTGAGCTAAAAACCAATAGTATTTATACTCATTAGAATAACCAATCTTGGCATCAAGACATACTTTAAAAAAATGAAATTGGAATGAAATGTCCCTTTAATGTTTTTGTATGCCTCTAATTATTACTTGTACATTTGCTCTAGCATGATCTGCAGTCTTTTCAATTTGCACCAGTCTTAACTCATTGACACTCTCAGTCTTGACACATTTTGACACTCTTTGGTTAAAAGCATGAGAAATTTCATTTACTTGAAATTGTCATCTGCGACATTCTTAAATTTGGACCAGTCTAAAATTTTGATGCCTGGTAATGGTCTAATTTCCATTGTTGAGTAATAAAGGAGGTCTGTAGTTTCAAAGAGCATATGTAATTACCTACAAAGCTGTGTTTTCATCTGAGAAAACAGATTAATGTGCCAAAATTGTTTAGAAAATCCATCAATCAATAAAATGTTTGTCTGGTCGTTTATAGAGCATGATAAAAGAAGTAGTGGGGCGCACAACTCCGAAAATTTGGCCTAATCGTTCACTTTGTGATACAAGCATGAATTTTGGTATGGTAAGTCTTTGAGGGTCCCTGAATCAGAAAAAAGTGCTAGCCACTTGAAAATCGCATCCGGTGGCAATTTTCCAAGATGGCCGCCATTCGGATAAATGTAGTCTATATATCAGATAGAAAGACATTCCAAATGCTGAAATCCGCCAAAATTTTTCTAATAAATTGTCCCAATATAGTCAATTTTGTAATTAATTAATAAACTAGCATGGCCTTTTTACAACATTGCGGTCGTTTATCCGAGATGGCCGCCAAAATACTCAAAAATGGCTGTTTCTTCAATTAGATATTATTTCTAATAAGATATTATCAATCCTTGTCATAAAATTTCAACCAGCATAATGGAATGAAACACACACCGATTTAGCCACATGAAAATCGCATCCGTTGGCCATCTTTCAAAATAGCTGCCATTCTCATGTATTAATTAGGCCTATATATGAAAATATCAAATAGAAATGAATCCCAAGTGATGGATTTTGTCGGGATTTTTATATACCTTTCCTGCATAGTCTTTTTGTAACCAATATAAACCAACTTGATGTCTTTATAACATGGCTGCCTTTTTCCAAGATGGCCGCCAAAATATTCAATTGTTCATAGTTTCTTCAAGGAAATCTTATTACTTTTAACAAAAAAGATATCAACCCCTCTCTTTAAGTTTCAGCTTATAAAATGAATGAGATACAAACAAAATTGTTCTAAGAGAATATATATTTTGCTATTGAAATGGCGACCATTTTTGTATTATCTTAACTGTCTTATTGGCCTCCATAATTAAATACCGATTATCGTCGATTACTTTAAAAAAAAAACAGCAGCTTCATTTACATGGTTTAAAGCACTTTCGTGTGATTAGTCGCTTTGTGCTAAGTAAGTCAAAACCTAGTGTTCAAATCATCCTTGGAATCGTCCACACCAAATATAAGAAAACTCATGCATTCTAAACCAGATAGTGTAAAAGGAAGTCTTTCTTACATTAATAATGGATGATTGTAAAACAAATCAATATAAATATATAAAGTAAATGTTATCCCTGCCAAGAGGACAAATCTAATGATTTGCTTATTTCTCTTCTGAGTAATTTACAGAAAGAGCAAGATCTTAGTGGATACAAATGTACAATAAAACTGCAACAGATATTCCTTTATACCTTGCCTTCAATGATATACCAACTTCGTTCAATCCAGCTCTATAAGATGATAATGAGGGCAAAGAGAAAACTTTCACACTGCATGAGCCAAGTATCATAATAGATACCGTCTTTTATCTACAATATAAAGCTCAAACGGGCACAGAAACAAGGTTCCATTACAGATGGAGACAGCTGTAAAAGGTCTATAGAATCTGATTTGCAAAAGATGCCACGTTTCTTATGCATTCGTAGCACGATTCGCAAAATTTGAGACAAGCTTAATCAATGCGTTTAAACTATGGACAATTGGAAGTTGCTTGTAAAACTCAGCGCAGTTGTACGTGTTGTTGTTCAAGAGTTATTGTATCACCCAAACAGCTTAGTAGAGTTGTATAACTCGACGAGGTCTTAACAAAATATGATACAACAATAGTTTTGTAAAAGATCTACAAGTATCATGTGGCTTTTTTAACTGTTTATATACCGGTATATCATGGAATTTGTGGCTTCTGAGAAAGTCTAGTTTTCAAACTTCATGACTTAGTCCTATTGTATAAGCACCATATCAATGCGCAAAACAGGCTGCATACAAAGCTGGCCATATTTAGAGACTCTGTAATTTTCAGCAATCGAATTATTAATGCCAGTCGAAATGGAGATTGTCAAAAGAAAATGAATGTTGGAGAGTTGTTTGGACCCAGTTTCGTAATGCTCCAGAGAGATGGCTACGAATGGGTGCAAAAACTTGAAGTGGACGGTGTAAGTTCAAGAAAGCTGGGCTTTTCTGCACTTCACTCTATATCTGCGTCTGTGAAATATCACATGAAAGTTAAAAACATATATAAGCAGTGGCGGCCATCTATGTTATAGCTTCTTCAGTGTTGATATGACTATGTTCACAAGCACTAAACCTTGCTTGTATTCTACATACCATCTCTTGTTGTCGGGGGATCCCATATGGGGTGAGAGCTAGTTTTCTTTTAAAGGCTGTTGATTTACAGAACTATTCTGGCCAAAAAAAATGAATACACCAGACACATGGATGTTGAAAATAGGAATCAACTGAGACGGCGTTAAAACAATAATTAGCCTCGGTGGGTTTGGCTGCCATCTCTTGTAGGCATATTGTCAAAATTGAAAATCGTCTGCTACATTTTTTAGAGACCTTCTTTGAAAAAAGCCGGTTGGCTGCCATCTCGCATGGGGATCTTATCAAATTTGAAAACTATATCACTGGGGACTTGTTCCAGATGATTGCCATCTCGGGTCCACAAACACTACATCTCACTTGTATTCTACATACCATTTCTCTTTGTTGAGGGACCCAATCTTGTAGTCTACTTTTTACGGTAGGTTCTGTGGCTCTAAATTAATTGTCTCACCAAACTGATATACACTACATATTACATTTGCAGATATCTATTGCAATCAATTAAAAGAGTAAGAAAATAATGATTACACGGACTTGGTTGGCTGCCATCTGTTATCAAGTCAGTCGAATATTATATAATTCGTCAATGAAATAAGCCAGTGGGGCTTATAAGTCGAAAAAGCAAATCAAAGATTTTTTCCAGTGGTAAAATCGCAATTTTCATATAAAAAATGAAGAGCTTTATATTGCATGGCAGCCGTATGAGATTTTGGTTGCCATCTCAAGCACAAATATTGTCTTTTTTACATCTGGCAATTATGTCTGAGTGTTTGAAATGAAAAAAATGAAAGTTTATATTATTAGTTTTAGTGCATCATATCATTACACAGGGAAGCTCTATAATGCCCAGATGACGGCCATCTCAGAAAATGGCCGCCGTATTGAATTTCAAGTGGCTAGCACTTTTTTCTGAAAATGTACACTTGAAACTATATATATATACTTATTATAGTTCTGTGGCTCTAAATTAATTGTCTCACCAAACTGATATACACTACATATTACATTCGCAGATATCTATGGCAATTGATTAAAAGAGTAAGAAAATAATTATTACACGGGCTTGGTTGGCTGCCATCTGTTATCAAGTTAGTTGATTTTTTTTTAAATTTATTAATGAAATTAGCCAGTAGAGCTTATAAGTCGAAAAAGCAAATCAAAGATTTTTTTCCAGCGGTAAATTCGTAATTTTCATATAGAAATGAAGGACTTTATACTGTATGGCTGCCATATGAGATTTTGGTTGCCATCTCACGCACAAATATTGTCTTTTTTACATTTGGCATTTATGTCTGAGTGTTTGAAATGAAAAATGTAAGTTTATATTAGTTTTTGTGCGTCATATCATTGCACAGGGAAGCTCTATAATGCCCAGATGGCGGCCATCTCAGAAAATGGCCGCCATATTGAATTTCAAGTGGCTAGCACTTTTTTCTGAAACTATACACTTGAAACTACATATATGCCAAATTTCATGCTTGTATCACAAACTGAACGATCATATGAGTTATGCGCCCCACTAAAGCACTCAGAACAAGACCAACAATGCATAAATGCTGCTTTTCAATGAAAACCTCGTAACTGCAGCTTGTTTTAAGCTGCAGTTACATGGTTTGAGTTGAAAAGCGACAAAATGCTCCAAGAGTCTTATATTTTCAACCACACAATGCATGTATTTTATTTATTCATTTTTAATTTAATAACAAACAGAGCTGAATTTCATCCCGAAACACAGAATGTGCCTAGATTATTTAGAAAATCTATCAATCAATGTCTGTCTGCAAAAGAACATGATTAGGTGAAATACTTGAGAACTAGAGCAAAGAAAATAGACATACCAATACTCCGACATTCTTTCTTTCCAAAGTGCTCAAAATATGTACATGTAATAATTAATGTAATAAATGCTAATGTTAGAGACATACATTTATATGAGTTGTTAAAGGGACTTTTTCCAGAAAAATATAAACTAAGATTTTCCTCTGAAAAAAAAAGGAATCATTACCGCAGAAATTAGCATTCCATAGATCCAGAAATCACTTAACCCTTTCCCAAACAACAAAATTGTGAACTGTTCCGATTTGATAGCTGCTGCAGATAATTAAATGGATGTTGGTAGAAATGGAATTTGTCTATCATATAGCACTGAAAATATTAAGGCAAAAGAAGGAAATGCTGACTATCAGCATTTTCTTCTTTTGCCTCAATGTTTTCCCAAACTTTTCTATGAGGGCCTCAAAACTATGGGATGTATTTGGAAAAGGTAAAATCACTTGAAGTGCAAGAGTAGGGAAGGTATTTTATTTCCAATTCCCAAGATCTGTTTTTCATTTTATTTCTTGCATTGGCTATAGGTAGATTTTCCCAATTTATTTCAAGGAAAATTTGTTCATTTACTCATGCATCTGTAACAGTTTTTAAAATTGATTCTTTTTTAATTTCATCTTCTGAGTGCACACTATTGCTGATCCAGGATTTCTATGGGGGTGGGGGTGTTCAAATATACAAATTCAAAGGGGAGGGGGGGGGGGTCCTTTTCCTAGTATTAAACAATTTTGAGTGAATTTCTGCATGAAAATGAAATGATCATGCTTCATAGGGGAGTTTGTTGTTTGAACCCTCCAAAGCCCCTCTGGATGTGCCACTGGTGTAAAGAAGAAAGTGCTAATGCTCAATCAGTTTTCTCCTTCTACTTTAATGTTTTAAAAGTTCTATTGCATAAAAAAATGCAATGTATCTATTTTGACCTCTGCAATATTTACCCCGTGGACTAGCTTAGTAGCACCTTCACTGTGCTCTGTGTCACGGTGGATAATCACATGATGCAATATTTTCAGAAAATCTTCAATAATTTTGTAATTACTGGACTGATTTGAATTCAATTTGAAGCAGAGAATGTGGACAGATGTCACGCATTAGATGGACGTGGTTGATTTTTGAAAAATCAACTGATAAAAAAGTTATTGAAGATAAACCAAAATTTTGGTTTATCTTCAATAACTTTTTTATAAGTTGATTTTTCAAAAATCCAACAAGTCCAGCTTATTCTTGGCATTTTACCATCTTCTCTGCTTCAAACCGAATTTAAATTGGTCAAGTATTAAAAAAGATATTGAAGATTATAGGGAATTTTGAGTCACATGATTATACACCATGTGTGTTATCAGTCCCACATCTGAGTTGGTTTCAGACAAATGGAGCTTAGTCCAGGGACTGTATTATCTAAGTTATTCTAAATTAAAGATAGCTCCTAGAGAAAGTGATAAATGTACATAACAAAGTGTAAGCATGAATAATTTTCCTATGAGCAGAAGCTAATTTACCGTAATTATTCTAATAAACGCCCGGGCATTTATTAGAAAAGTGCTCGATACAAAAGTTGAGGGTGGGCGTTTATTAGAGGAATTCTAATTTTGTTAGTTAAAACATGCTAATCAAATGTCAATTCATGGACTAAAAGTTAATCAAGTAAAAATTAACTAAGTTTTGTTACAAGGACGGTAAAATACGATTTTTTGATGAAATTCCTTCATTGTAAACAGATTGGGGGACAGGAAATCCTCTCTTTCATTGCTTTTGGAAGTAATCTTTGTTTATGACTTACATGGTTTTAATTGGGAATCGGGGGATGGGCGTTTATTAGAATCACCCTTTCCCACTTAAATTGTCCTTGAAATATGCAAAATTTCAGCTGAGATTTGAGGGATGGGCGTTTATTAGAATAACTACGGTATTCCATCCCTTTCCCAGACAAGTTTTAACATCCCTCATTTGAAATGACTGGCAAAAGAAGAAAATGCTGATCACCATTTTCTTTTTGTTTCAATATTTTCTGCGCTATATTGAACCAGTTAACATTTTTTCAAATAATTTAGCAAAGAATCTTAGAGCACTGTAGATCAAAACATTCAATTAACCCTTTCCCAAACGACAAAATTATTGGGTGTTCCAATTTTAAAGCTGCTGCAGACGACAAAATGGATGTTCATAAAGACAAAAATTGTGTGTAATATAGCAGAGAAAATATTGAGGCAAAAGGAGAAATTGCTGATTATCAACAATTTCTTCTTTTGCCTCAATGTTTTCCCAAGCAATTTCCTTTAACCCTTTCCCAAACGACAAAATTTTGGGTTGGTCCAAATTCAAAGAAGTTGCAGACGACAATTCAAAATGAGTGATTTTTTACATTTTTTGTTCATTTTGTATAGAAAATATTGTGGGAAATGAAGAAATTGCTTGTCACAAGCAATTTCTCTATTTTCCACAATGTTTTCCAAAGCCATTTCTTGTGAGGGAGTCAAAAGGCGTCACTGTGCAGTAATGGGTTAAGGACATCAAAACCCGGTCTTGTTTGGGATTGGGTTAAGCACTATTTAAGTTGCTACAGATAATGAAGAATCTATCATAAATGTTTGAATGAACAGCATGGATCAAGATCAGGCTGTGCATATGCACAGGCTGATCTGGATCCAAGTTGTTCTCCAATGCTATAAGGGCCAATATCTTTCTAGGCCGGCTTTCATTCACACTCCATATTACATTTTAAGGTATATGACCCATCATTAAAACCCCACTTTCTAGCCATATGAAATGCATTAAATTACACACACTAGTAGATACACTTCACATAAAATGATTCGCCGTGGCAGATTTCAAGATTATGCTTCAAGAAGAAAATGATTCACAAATATTATCTTACAATATATTCATATGCAAGGGAGGTAATTTTGAACATTTTTGTCAAATATTTCCAGAAGTATGCATTAATTCAAAATTCTAAACCGTTCAAAATGCTTATGTTTGTATTTGGAATGTAAATGTAACACACTTTAAGAATTATTGGCACTTTTCAAATTTCCCCTCTGGCTCTTTTGTGCTAATGATGGGTCATATACCTTAAGTCAAGTATTAGGCAAATCCTAGACATAATAGAATTTAGATCACAAACAAACTGTGTACACCGTTCACAAATTGTATTTCCAAAATATCTGATTCCCTGTCCGATTTTCATTTCCAATATTGTAGAAAATGAGAGAAATTGTAAACCGAACAATTTCTCAAAGGACAAAATCATTGACTGCATGAACCATTTCTAAAGCTGCTGAACACTACTAAATGGATAATGGAAAAATAGAGTTTGTTTACAATATTCTGGCAAAAAGCAAAAATATTGCTTCTAAACATTTTCTTCTTTTGTCATTATTTTTTCCAGACCTTTTTCTATATATAAATTACAAACACAAAAATTCCCAGACCAGCGAAATACAATAAATAGTGTAGACCGTTCACAAGTTGTATTTTCAAAATAATTGAATTGCTCCATCTATTATTCATTCTGTAGAAACGGAGAGCAATCAATAATATACTGCATCAGTAGGTTTCTTGCTTAACCCTTTCCCAAACAAGACCTAGTTTTGACGTCCCTAGGAGAATAGGCTTGGGAAAACTTTAAGGCAAAAGAAGAAAGTGCTGATAACCAGCACTTTCTCCTTTTGCCTCAACATTTTCATGGCTAAATTGTCCACAAATTTCGTCTTTATTGGTTTTCATTTTGTCACCTTCAGCAGCTTTTGATTTGGATCAGTCTTAAATTTTGCCGTTTGGGAAAGGGTTAACTAGTGATGCTGAATAAACGAAACTTATTCTCAAAAAGGTATAATCATGTGACACAGAATTTCCGATAATCTTCAATAACTTTGTCAATACTGGACTAATTTGAATTCGGTTTGAAACAGCAAATGTGGAAAAATCCCAGGAATAAGCTGGATGTGTTGGATGTTTGAACTAGAAAGACCTGAAGGTCTTGAGTCGCTCCACAGGCCTGAATTTCTTTTAATATAAAATCCAAGTTTTGACTAGATTTTTGAATGATTGTAGTTCCTACAGCAAAAACAAAGTCAAAAGCAGCGATCATGTGGTCAATGCAAAAAGAAAGTAAATGATTGACTAATATTTTAGGGATGTTAGAGCGATAATAAAATTGAAAACTGTGATTTTGCCAAATTCAAGGACACATAATTCAGTATGTATATTTAGAATCAAATCGAAAATTATACACATGCAAGATCTTATGGTCACTATCATTCTGTTTAAATTTCGTCTATATTAGTCAATATTCGTGGCTTCAAGAGTGGAAAAAGTGTCGAAAACTGAAATTTTGTCCATTTCAAGGGCACATAACTCAGATTGTAACAGTGTGATCATGTTGAAAATTACACATAAGCAAGATCTTGTTGTCAACAAGATTCTTTCCAAGTATCATCTTGATTGGTTGACATTTGTGTTTGTTAGAGTGAAAACAAAGTCGAAAATGGTAATTTTGTAAAATTCAAGGGCACATAACTCATGATGTAAGATTCCGATCAAGATGAAAATTACACCCAGGCAGCATATAATGCTTATATATATTCTGTCCAAGTTTTGTCTTGATTAATCAATATTTGTAGATTTTAGAGTAAAAATAAAGTCAAGACCAGCAAAATAGAGTCGGAAATGGCAATTTTTGGCAATTTCAAGGGCACATAACTCATGCTATAAAATTCAGATCAAGCTGAAAACTTTACCAAGGCAAGATTTTATAGTCAGTATCATTCTGTCAAAGTTTTGTCTTCTTCAGTACATATTTGTAGTTGCTAGAGTGAAAACAAAGTCAAAATACAGCCGAAAATGGCAATTCTGTCAATTTCAAGGGCACATAACTCATGATGTAAAATTCAGATCAAGCTGAAAATTTTACCAAGGAAAGATCTTGTATTCAGCATCATTCTGTCAAAGTTTTGTATTGATTGTTATATATTTGTAGATTTTAGAAGAAAACTAAAGTCAAAACCTGCTATTTTTGATATTCAAGGGCAGATAACTCAGGTTATTCTGGTTCAATCCATATTCTTTGAAGGAATCTGAGAGAGGGTCACCCAAGGATCATTCCTGTGAAGTTTGGTTGAAATCCATCCAGTAGTTTTTGAGAAGAAGATTTTTTAAGAAAAAGTTTACGGACGCACGGACGGACGGACGGACGCACACACGCACGACGGACACACCGCCATGACAATAGCCCGCTGGCCTGAAAGGCCAGTGGAGCTAAAAATCAATGGATAAAAAAGTTATTGAAGATAAACCAAAATTTTGGTTTATCTTCAATTACTTTTTTATCAGTTTATCTTTCAAAACCAACCACATCCAGCTGCTTCAAACCGAATTCAAATCGGTCCAGTATTTACAAAATTATTGAAGATTTTCTGAAAATATTGTATCACGTGATTATACACCGTGGTACAGTTGGAAAAGCATCAGCATATCGTCGGTGTAAATGCAAAACCTCGTATGTCGGTTCTAGCGATTTTCAAAGTACAAACTTGTGTGTCCAATTTAGACAATTCTTGTAGGTTTTGAGATATTGTTACTAATCAGTATCAATGATACATTATTTATGAACAATATTTCCAAATTTCAAGTAAAACATTTCAGTTTGGGAAAAGTTATTACACTTTATTCCCTCCCCTTTGAAATTTTCCGAAAACGAGATACGAGGTTTTGCATTTACAACGACGATATTTCTCACAGTACTGCAACAATAATCAATCTGAGCTTAGAGCTGCTCTGAGTCCTGTTGCAAATCCATTGGTGACAGAAAAATTACTTTTCACTGGTGGTGAACTTGGCCAAAGCGAGGGACGTTTTTCGCTACAACAAGGTATAGATATTTTGCGTTGAAATGTGAGTTAAAAGATTTTTTCTAATGACAATGAATTTGTTCTAAAAATAGACCGGGTTTACAGTTACCTATTGACAAACCGTCGGTGTTGTTATAAAATCTCGTAACTACGGCTTTATCGAAGTTATAGTTACGATATTTTATAACAACACCGACGGAATACATTGATCACGAAAAAAGGATATTGGCGAATCCAATGTTCCAACTCAAACCAGAACCCAAGTTCTAGAAGTGCTATTTAATGTTCTAGAACATTCTAGAACAGTTCTTGAACTTTTTCGCAGGGGGAGGTCCTTAGTTTTATCCCCGACAGTGGTAAGCATACTTTCTGACAACATTGCTTCCCATTGAAGGTTTAATAATCATTAACCTGTAGAAGTGGGCAGGTAGCATGAGGCTCAGTAAGGATGTTGTGGTACTGGTATGAGAAATGACAGGAATCCATGGTTAGGTGCTCCAGCTGCTGGGAAAAGACCATAGCAGTTAAAAGAGGTGTTAAACCCCAATCTATCTAATTTTAACTCTTTCCAAAGCATGTCCAGGCTTTGATGTCCCTAATAGAAAGGGCTTGGGAAAAAACTGAGGCAAAAGAAGAAAATGCTGATGCAGCATTCTCTCCTTTTCCATCAATATTTTCTGAGCTACAATATACACAAGTTCCTTTTCAATTAACACCAATTTTGTACTCTGAAGGAGCTTTTAAATCTATTAGTGTTGGAAATATAGATTTACATAATCACTATTCCCCACAATTAAGTAAATAGTAATTCCGGACAAACAATAGCATTTTGTCAGGGTAAATTTCATCTAAAATGTCGCAACTACAGCTTGATTAAAGCTGTAGTTAAGATATTCTATAACAACACTGACAATCTATAAAAACAAAGGTAAACCCCATGCATTTTTACCACAAAATTCATTGCCATTGGAAAAGTCCAAAATTTAATGTTCGCCATTTGGGAAAGGGTGAAAGATTAACCTACAGGTGCTTCCCTAAATGGCAATGAATTTAGCACTAAAAATAGACTTGGTTTATAACTGATATGTTTGATAAACCGTCGGTGTGGTTATAAAATCATATAACAACACCCACAAAATTCTATTTGTTTGTCCGAAATTACATCATAGACATAGACATAGACAGTTTATTTAGGTAACGTAAACTATAAACAGTTTCTAGTTACATACAAATTATAAACAAAATGACAAACAATTAGGTCAAACAAAATAGCAAATAAACAAATTACAACACAACATTGGGAACAAGTGAAACAACAACAAAAAAAACCATAAAGACAAATGAAACAAACGAAACAAAGAACAAAAATCATGTATCTTTTTCAAAAGACAAGAAATGTGAAATGAAAAATAGAAAGTACATTTAACAATACTTATACTTGAATAGAGTTTAAGATTATAATATTTTAAATTGTGATGTTATGTATATTATAAGGAAGTTAAATGAACTGAAAGATGGAATAATTTAGTGTTATAGCGTAACTGGATGTGTATTATCCGATGACAAAGTTAGTTCAAAGCTGCAAGGCAAATTGCAAAAACTTAGCTAGATTTTTCAAAACTGTTATATTATTTGAATTTAGTAATTGTACAAGTTTATACATGCTGGGTCTAATTCTAAAATACGGTTTTATGTATACATCAAAGTTTCCTCAATAAAATTGTTCCCTATTGCCATCATTTAGGAACACATCAGTTTCTTGAAAATCATTTGTAATTTGGCAGCGAAACAAAATATTTCAAGGGCCTCAGCACAAAACAGCCCAAAAATGATAAGGGAGACAACTCAATGAACCCTCTTGTCACAATACAGGTTGAGTTATCCTTCATGTTTATCATAATTGTAAGGCAATCCTTCTGTATTCTTTCCTTTTATTCACTTCGTAAATTTTGATTACTTTTTTATATCCAAAAGGGAGAGGGGGCACATTTAGCCTTTCCTAAATCTTAACCCATTACCAGAGGCAAACTTCGGACTATTCCAATTTGAAGGGTGTAACAGACGACAATTTCAAGTGTATGAACTTTAAAAAAATATTTCCATTTTGGGTTAGAAAACGTTGTGGTAAATGAAGAAATTGCTTGTCACAAGCAATTTCTTCATTTACCACAATGTTTTTCAAAAGCTGTTTATGAGATGGAGTCAAAAGGGGTCACTGTGCAGTAATGGGTTAACTTTTAGGGTGGGGCCATTTTAAAACTGCTGCTGACAACAAAATGGATGTAAATATTAAAACATGATCTGTGTACAAAAAATAACACAGAAAATATTGAGACAAAGGGAGAAAATGCTAGTTATCAGTATATTCTTCTATTGCCTCAATGTTTTTTTCAAACCATCTTAATCAGGGACATCAAAAACAAGTCATGTACATATTTTTCTGTTGTAAATATCATTTCATTCAAACTTGCAAGAAAAAATGGTAATTTATAAATGATACTTTTATAAGTCTAGCTAAATGCAAAATTAATATACCAGATTAATGTACCATGTACTATATGGTATGTTATTATGTAAATTTCTCCCCACATCCTATTGCAAACAGGTTGTTTAACCCATTATCAAACAACACAATTTTGGGCCGATCCTAATTCAAACATCAAACAAATGTTTTGTTTTCATTGAAAAGTACATTTTGCCGTCGATACCGTTCAATAAGAGTTTATAAAGAAGCATATCTCTGTAATAAATGTTTTTATTATTTCAAACGATTCCATTTAGTGTAAAAACGTGGTCTTCACAAGATCTGTCTGATCTAAATCCATTTTGTTCATCGGCCAGTATATTATTACGTTCTAAGTGTTTCATAATACGTTTGTTCATGACTGCACTGTAGAGCTTTCACAAGAAAGCAAACTTATACCTCGATAATTCAATGGTATGGGTTAATGTTGACATGGTGGTAATGGGTTAGTGCTGTTGCACTTTTTGTTTAATTGATGTGCATTGGTATCAAAGGAAAGTACTTTTATCCTTATCATGTTTTTTATCATAATTCTTTATGACCTGGCAATCAAAATTATCATTATCCCCCATTCTTTATATGACCTGACAATCAAAATAAGAACTTCAAACAAAAGGTTATATCATACAAACCAGTGACATTGATAAATGTACAGATGGAACATTTGAACCCTGATCCTTGAAAAGATCATTCCTTCCTGCACTTTATCCCTTTTCCAAACAGCAAAATTTTAGGGTATCCCAACTTGAGAGTTGCTACAGACATCAAAATGGATGCAAGAAAGTTTTAATTTATGTAGGATATAGCAAATGCTGGTTCCCAGCATTTTCTTCTTTTGCCTCAATGTTTTCCCAATGCTTTTTCAATTTGAGCTGTCAAAATAAGGTCTTGTTTTGGAAAGGGTTATTTAATCAAAAACTACTTCCTCTGGGCACGCTAAGTGCCTCTTTGGCACTTTTTTATGGTCTTCTTAATGGGTCAAAAGTCCCTTTTTAGCGTGCACTAACAAATAATATGCATGGACATGTATATTTTTACCCCTGCAAGCATGTATCATTATGTTATGCATGCAAGTCTAAATATATGTGTGCTACATGTATCATTGTACAGAAATCATATCTCATACATCTATTTTGCCGTCTGCAGCAGCTTTTTCTTTTAGAGATAGTACAAATTTTCATTTTAAGTTGTCGTCTGCAACAGCTTCCAATTTGAATCAAATTTAACCTTTTCCCAAACAAGACCTGGTTTTCACGTCCCTAATAGTAATGGCTTGGGAAAACATTGAAACAAAAGAAGAAACTGCTGATAATCAGCAGTTTCTCCTTTTGTCTCAATATTTTTCATGCTATTTCATCCACAAATTTTATCTTTAACAACATCCCTTATGTCGTCTGCGACAGCTTTCAAATTGGATCACCCTTATATTTGTCGTTTGGGAAAGGGTTAATATCACATGGGAAAATGGTTTACACCCTCTTATGCAATTTAGACTCATCAGCATGTGATCAGTATAATTATAATCATGACATAATTGCACAAAAAATGCAAATCTGTTATATGCATGCGGGTGATGCCTGGTAAGTCTGCAGTATCTTTTACCTTTTTCAAAAACATCAAAATCGAAACATCAAAATTCTATAGTAGTCCAGAGGTAAAAGCATTAACAGAGGATGAAATCAACATTACTTAGAATCAGCTTTGTGTATTTCATTGTACAGAAAGTATTTAGGCAATAGGAGAAAATTCTGATTATTAGCATTTTCTGCTTTTGTCTCAATATTTTCAAAAATTTTTGCTAGAGATGCCAGAACAAGGTCTTGTTTGAGAAAGGGCTAGTTAACAGACCATATTAATTTGATATATGCTACAATTTAACCCTTTCCCAAACAAGACCTGGAATTGTATGACATCCTTCTAGGAAAAGGCTTTGGAAAACATTGAGGCAAAAGAAGAAAATGCTGATGATCAGCATTTTCTCCTTTTGCCTAAATATTTTCCATGCTTTATTTTACACAAATCCTGTCTTTATTAACAATCATTTAGTTGTCTGTAGCAGCTTTTGAATTTGTCCGTCTTGCCATTTTGCTATTTGAGAAAGGGTTAAAAGTGCAATAATATATTCCTTACCCCTGGTCTGTAGGTACTTGCTGCATATCCACCGTTGACGTCTCCATTTTCCTTAATGATCTATCAACTCTCTAAAAATGATGGTTATAAATAGCACTGTTCTTTATCCATTAAAGCTGCAACAACAAATGAGAAAACAGTGTTATGGAACATTGAAATCCTTAAATCTTTCCTGAACAAGAAAATTTTAGACTGTTCTAATTTTAAAGTTGCTGAAGACAACAAGATTCATGTTTACAAAGATAGGATTTGTGTATAATATAGCACAGAAAATATTGAGGCAAAAGGAGAAACTGCTGATTATCAGCAGTTTCTTCTTTTGGCTCAATGTTTTCCTAATCCGTTTTCATTAGGGACGTCAAAACCAGGTCTTGTTTGGGAAAGGGTTAAACCTATCATGGACAATAAGACCTTTAAAGAAGAAATTATGAAGGAAAAGGAGAAAATGTGGAAAATCAGCATTCTCTCCTTTTGCCTCTATGTTATATTGTACAAAATTCAATCTTTCTTTCTTGGTAGTTCATTGTTGATGTTCCTTAATAGTGACTGAATAACTCTCTACTAATGATGAAGTTAATAAAAGTTAACTGCACTTTATCTATTAAGGTTGAAACAAAAAGTTAGAAATTATCGCCATGGAACATGAAATCATTAAACCTTTTTTCCTAATGATACCTGTTCTTCATAACCTTATATTATTTGTCTTTGCAACATGACATTTGGAGCAACACTATCTTATTTTTCTGTTCAAATGATTTCCATGCAATAATATAGAATTTATCTAA
Organism: Fragum sueziense; assembly: GCA_963680895.1. Lineage (NCBI taxonomy): Eukaryota > Metazoa > Mollusca > Bivalvia > Cardiida > Cardiidae > Fragum > Fragum sueziense. The sequence continues at coordinate 56,138,410 of OY804598.1, read as the reverse complement.
ACTGATTTTGTCTTATACATTACTCTTATTTAGGAAAGGGTTAAAATAGTCTGAACTTTATCACTATTAACATAATATTGAAGACATTCCAAATTATCAATCATTGCAAAAATTTATCTTGTCATGAAAGATTTAAATATCTTTTCACAGGCCTACAGAGTGAACTCAAGACAAATTATGACTTGAAAATTTGTGACCTGTCATGCTAAATGGGACCTTTGGGGAAATGTGAAAAGTTTTGATCAAGGCCAGTTTGCAAGGATAGCGTTGACTATAGGATCAAAACTTTTTACCCTACAAGGTTATTTTCTGGATTTCGACTGATTTTTATCTTACTTTGATTACCAGTATGTTCATTTTCCCATATTAATGTGACATTAATCAAGCCGTAGTTACCAGATTTTAAAACAACATCTACGAAATACAATTGTTTGTCCAAAATTACACCATGGTTTACTTGATAAAATTGTTCCCTTTTTGGGAAAGGGTTTACTTTAATTTATAATGCTGTAACTTATCCAAACGGAAAAATGCTATAAACTACAAATTTACGCCAAATTTAGATTGAAACTGAAATTAAAGAGACATAATTTTCTGTTTGACTGACTTTCAAGATTCAACTACCTCGTAAGTCAACAAACCTGTTTTCACAGCTGGGTGAACATGAGATGCGATATCGTAGCCTACAACTTAAAGGGACATTTCATTCCAATTTCAATTTTTTAAAGTATGTCTTGATGCCAAGATTGGTTATTCTAATGAGTATAAATACTATTGTTTTTTTGAAGTTGTTGCCAATAAGCGAGAAACACGCATTTAAAGTTGAGACATAATCAATAAATTGCATATAAATCCGAACTGTTGTCCACAACAATTTGTTCAATTTTAACACAAAAATATAAATTTCTCGTAAACGGCGCAATATTTTGGCTCGAAATTTTCAGAATTTTCATAAGGAAATATGCTCTTTCAGATAAAAATAAAAGTAAAATTTATGACAAAAAATTCTGAAATGTCACTTTAAGAATGGGTACTCACTCCTGAAGGTTTGAGAAAACATAGTGACAAGCAATTTCATTTCCCACGATGTTTTCTACCAAGATATACCAAAACATTGAAACTTCAATCATTTGAAATTGTCATCTGCATAATCTTTGAATTTGGACCAGTCTAAAAATCATTACTATTGTATCGGTTTTAACAAAACAACTAAAACTAGAACTGTCGCAAAGCGGACAAATACCCCCCACTAGCGCCTTGTCACTGAAAAAAGTGCTATAGGTCAAAAGGTTCTTTAGTTGGAGCATGGAAACAGATTTTAAACAAAGTCCAATTGTGACCTTGAACTTTGACCTTTGTGACCCCAAAACAATAGGGCACCTCCTTGGGTCATGTGCAACAACTGTGTAAAGTTTCATGATCCTAGGTCAACCAGTTCATGACATAGAGCACGGAAACAGATTTTAAACAAAGTCCGATTGTGACCTTGACCTTTGACCTTGGTGACCCAAAAACAATAGGGCACCTCCTTGGGTCATGGGCAACAACTGTGTAAAGTTTCATGATCCTAGGTCAACCGGTTCATGACTTAGAGCACGGAAACGGATTTTAAACAAAGTCTGATTGTGACCTTGACCTTTGACCTTGGTGACCCCAAAACAATAGGGCACCTCCTTGGGTCATGGGCAACAACTGTGTAAAGTTTCATGATCCTAGGTCAACCGGTTCATGACTTAGAGCACAGAAACGGATTTTAAACAAAGTCCGATTGTGACCTTGACCTTTGACCTTGGTGACCCCAAAACAATAGGGCACCTCCTTGGGTCATGGGCAACAACTGTGTAAAGTTTCATGATCCTAGGTCAACCGGTTCATGACTTAGAGCACGGAAACGGATTTTAAACAAAGTCAAATTGTGACCTTGACCTTTGACCTTCGTAACCCAAAAACAATAGGGCACCTCCTTGGGTCATGGGCAACAACTGTGTAAAGTTTCATGATCCTAGGTCAACCGGTTCTTGACTTAGAGCACGGAAACGAAAAAGTCGACGGACGGACGGACGGACGGACGGACGGACAGACAGACAGACAGACATGGTGAAACCAATATACCCCCCTCTACTTCGTAGGTGGGGGGTATAACTAGACTCGTTTAATTTTGAATCTGTTATAGCGAACACATGCTGAATGTTCAATAGATACAAACATTTTAGTTGAAAACTGAACGGGTCAATATATATAACTTTAGTATATATCTAATTTCAAATTATAGTATGCCAAAATACACAAATGTATCAGATTTCCACTAGGGTTGAAAGATGGGGCAAGGTTACCTATTTTTTTATGACCCTTTTACTCTACCTTTCCTTAGTGACAAAAATGTCACCCATCAATGGTTTGATATTGTGAACCTATATGTGGGGGAGCAGCTGGAGGCTCAGTAAGGGTGTTGTGGTAGTACTGGTATGAGAAACAACATGATTCTATGGTTAGGTGCTCCAGTTGCCGCTTTATGACCTTAGTAGTTGAAAACGGCATAAAATCCCAATAAACCAATCTACCTTAATTCTTTTTTTATTACTGTATACTGCTCAGTGCTGAAAATGGTACATCTAAGCATGTTCCTGGCATTTCTTAACTGTTTCTCTTGTAAGAAGAAAAAGTTGATAACAAGCATTTTCTCCTTTGCCTAAACATTTTATGCGCTATTTTGAACACAGATCCTACTTAGTTTAATCATCATACATTTTGACGTCTGCAGAGGGCGTTCAATAATAGAAATAGTCTAATATGATATGTACTTGCCATTTAGGAATGTTAATCAGATACAGAAAGAAAATTCAGACCTGTGGTACAATAAATGCATTTGTCAAGCATTATCCTAGCAAGGAAATTATTTGTAAGTTTAAGCACTTAAAGCTAGTAATGATGTTGTAATTCAGCTGGGAATACAGCATCTTCGCAAGCCAAGGGTGACATCTACGTCGTAACGTTCGTTTCTGTATTCACCCTTGGCGTATTTAGTCCGATTTTCTTGTTCTCCTGGAAAGCATTTTTATTGGTTCCAGCGAGGTCTCGCTGGAACCAATCAGATTGTCGACTGATACATTTGTTATGAGTAACCAAATCATGACAACGGGCGGGAAAAAGCATTGCATTTGCAACTCAAAAACGCAAAGATAGGCGATTTTCCTAAAAATTTCACTGCAATAGACAGGAATTCCCTAACTTTAACCCTTTCCCAAATGACAAAATTTTAGGGTGATCCAATTTGAAAGCTGCTGCAGACAACAAAATTGATGATAATAAAGACATGATTTGTGTAAAATATGGCACAGAAAATATTGAGACAAAAGGAGAAACTGCTGGTTATCAGCAGTTTGTTCTTTTGTTTCAATGTTTTCCCAAGCCTTTTCTATTAGGGACGTCAAAACCAGGTCTTGTTTGGGAAAGGGTTAATCGACGAATTATTATACTTTCGACAATTCCACCAAAAAAGCAGCTAATTTTACATAATCCTCATGACATATGACACGAAAGACAACGCGTGTCAATGACGTCATCAATAATGGACGTAAACAACCAGCAAAACAACCGCTAGGCGGCACTTCGCGATTTCAAGAAAATCGGACTAAATTCGCCAAGGGTGAATACAAACGTAGGTGGGTTCAACCTTGGCTAGCAAAGATGGGAATACAGTTGAAACTAAAAATTTGTCAAAGTTGTAGGGAACATCATTTTACCAGCCCTGCGTTCAGTAAGACAAAACGTTAGCTAACCGTTAGCCGTTTCATTTGTTATACTTGGTCAATTCTGTTAAATTTGGGTCAAAGAAGTTGCGAATGTTGGTAATGTTAGCTAACAGTTTGTCTACTGAACGCAGGGTTGAGTATCAAAAGTTCAACTCATCCCATTTTTGTTCAGTTTCCCTTAAAATGATATTCTCCAATTTCTTCATTTTCCACAATGTTTTCCAAAGACTTTACTTTGGGGTGTCCAAAAGTGTCAAAGTGTTGTAATGGATTATGTTGCAAAATGACCAGAAAGGAAGCATATAATTTCAATTTGATGTAACAGCATTCAAAGGTGAACAGAAAAAGTTCAAAACATTGAAAGAAAAGATGAAATTCTATTAACCAGCATTTTTGCCACTATTTCCCAAGAAAGACCTGATTTTCATGATGTCCCTATTATAAAATGCTTAAGAAACATCAAGGCAAAAGCATAAAATGCTGTCCGATAACCTGTCATGTCTATTATAAACACAATTCTATCTTAATCAGTATCCTTCTGTCAAAATTTTGCGACATCTTTCCAATCAGAACAGTAAAATATTTTGATGTCTGGTGAAGGGTTAAGAAAAATCTAAATTCAAATATAAAATGTAAATGTACTTTACCTTGAGCAAATATAAATCCTAATTGAAGAAACGATGGCTGTTTATGATTTATTAAATATGACCCGAATTTCTAAATAGTTGTAACAAATGGTCCAGAACAATGCTCCCAACCCTTTCAAAAACGGCGATCTTTTAGGGTGGTCCAAATTCAACAATATTGCAGACAACAATTAATTACAATTGTATGAAATTTTTACATTTTGGGGGTTTCTGGGTAGAAAACATTGTAGAAAATGAAGAAATTGCTTGTTACAAGCAATTTCTTCATTTTCCGCAATGTTTTCGAATTTCCAAAGCCTTTATTTGTTTTGGGAAAGGGTTTTAACACTTTTCAAATTGACAAAATTTTAAGGTGATCCAAAGCTGCTGCAGGCTATAAAAAGGATGTTGAAAATATTAAGGTTTGGTTTATGTACAATATAGGACGTGAATATAGAGGAAAATAATTTAATGTTGGTTGACAGCATTTTCTTATTTTGCCTCAATATTTTTCCAAGTCTTTTCTTTCAGGGGAACCTCAAAATCAAGTCTTGTTTGGGAAAGGGTTATACAAGAGAAACCATTTAACAAAACCATTCCTGATTTTGACCACTTCGGAATTTGAAAAGCATTGAGGGATAACATTTTTGCATTTCTCCTTTTACTTCAAAGATTTTAACAAAATAAAATACAAATTTACAATACCTTTTTGATAAGGATTACAAGATGCCCTTTATCTTGTGAAACTAAATGAAGACCCCTTTGAAGATTAATTCATTGGCATGCTCTAACCTTTTACAAAAATTTGACAATTTTTGTTTGAGTACTTTCCTTTTTCTTACATGATCAAAATTTTATTTCAGAAAACATTGATATTATAAAAGATATTTACGGAAAGGGTTTAATGGGAAGCTTGTCTTAAATTTCCAACCTATTTTTGCTTCATGAATGAAATATAACCGACAATCCAAGCTTTTATTGTACTCTAATAATTGTCATATGATATTTACATACATCATCATGCTTCATGATATTATTCAAAACAATGTTGTACTTTAACTCATTTAGAACTAAACGACAAATTACTAGACTCATTTAAATTCTAAGTTGTTGCAAACATCAATTTCAAGTGAATGAAATTTTACATCGCTTGCTTTATTCTGGGGTGAAAAAACATTGTGGGAAATGAAGAAATTGCTTGTCACAAGCAAATTCTTCAAATTCCATAATGTTTTCCCAAGCCTTTTCTTGTGAGGGCGTCAAAAAGCGTCAATTTGTAGGAAAGGGTTTATTGGAAAGGAATAATCGGCTCCTTCAAAGTGACCTTTTTAAGTCCCAAAAGAAAACAAGAGTTGTCCGCGGACAACGTAGCTGGCCTCTACGAGAGCTTATCGCAAAAAAGGAGTCCAAGGTCAAAGTTCAAGGTCAAAGGTCATTATCTCAAGGTCAAGGTCATGGCATGAGATATCCATATGTGAAATATCAAGCCTCTATCTATAATGGCGCAAGTGATATAGGCCAGGTAACAGTTTTTTTAAAAGTAGGTCAAACTCCAAGGTCAAGGTCACTAGGTCAACGGTCATGGTCCCAAATGAAAGGTCTTGTCAAGAAGTATTGATGTGTGAAATATCAAGGCTCTATCTCTAATAGTGCCTGAGATATAGGCCAGGTTAAAGATTTGAAGACGCGACGCCAACACAACACTAGGGCTGTGACAATAGCTCCCCAGACATAAAGATCAGGCTCACTAAAAATGGCTTTGGAAAATTATGGAAATGAAGAAACTGACTGAGACAAGAAATTGCTTCATTTCCCTCAATATTTTCTACCCATGAAGACAAAAGGAGTAAAAATTCCATTCACTAGAAATTTGTGTCTGCAACGTACATCTTTGAGTTTGCATCAGTCTAGAATTCTGCATTCTGGTATTTAATGGATTGAAGCCGCAGCCATGGCGCAGTTGGTAGCGCATCTGCCTCTCATTCGAGAGGTCCCAGCTTTGATATCCGGCCGCGGCAAATACCCTTACTAACAAAAATGGTTTGATATCGTGAACCTATATGGGGGAGCAGCTGGAGGCTCCGTAAGGGTGTTGTGGTAGCACTGGTATGAGAAAGGACAGGAATCCATGGTTAGGTGCTCCAGCCCAAGGGATATGACCTTAGTAGTTAAAAACGGCGTAAAACCCCAATAAATGAAATCAAATTTAATGGATTGATAAATGTATTCACATGACGAAGATTGAATATACCTCATGATAAATGACCTGGCAGAGCAGGCCATGCTAATCGAATGAGATGCTCTGCCAGGTCAATTATCTTGAGGTATAATAATAATGCAAAAATACCTGCTATGAAATTATATTAAATAATCATCCGAATCAGCAGTCAAAACACATAATAATTCTTGTTGAAAATATATGTGAACTTGATCATTTAAATACCACAATAACATGGAAATACCCAACCTACATAGATAAGACTTGACAACCAAACAATGCTACCTCCCTTTCACTGCTGGGACATCTTTAGATATTTTGTTTTTACATGCCATTATAGAGCATATCTCGAGAAAGGTATCAGCCTTTGTCTTTTTCCTGACAAGATGTATTTTTGACACCCATAAAAGGAAAAGATTTGGAAAACATGGAGGCAAAAGAAAAACATGCTGATGATACATGTATGCGTTTATCCTTTTGCCTAAATATTTTCATCAAAGCTTTATCAAGAAAGAGCCTTTTCTCCTGTTTGTCTATTTTTTGTCTTCTATGCTACAGATTGACCCTTTCTCAAATGGCTTAGACTGGTCAAAATTCAAAGATGTTGCAGACGACAATTTTTAATGATTAACCCATTAGCAAACGACAACATTTTAAGCTTTTCTAAAGTGAAAGAAGTTGCAGACAACAATTTCAATGCAATAAGATTTCAAAACTTTACAACTTTTGAATTAGTAAACATTGTGGGAAATGAAGAAATTGCTTGTCACAAGCAATTTCTTCATTTTCCACAATGTTTTCCAAAGCCATTATCTTGTTTTGCATCAAAATGCGTCACTGTTAGGTAATGGGTTAAAATTTTACATTTTGTTTCTTATTGACATTTTGTCATAAGCAATTTCTTTATTTTCCATAAAGCTTCATTTTCCACAAAGTTTTCAAAAACCTTTATCAAGTGGGGCATCACAAAGTGTCGATGTGTGGGAGATGGTTAAACATCTTCAACTTTAAGTATGTATTATTAAATTTTCATCTAGTGAAAAACATACAATATTGAGGATTCTTGATTTTGTCGCCAGAAGGGATTGAATCTATGCTATTTCAAATAGGGAACGATTTTATCCAGTAAATCGTGACGTAAATTCGGACAAACAAATAGTATTTCGTAGGTGTTGTTATAAAATGTCGTAACTACGGCTTGATTCAAGCCGTAGTTACGAAATTTTATAACAACACTGACGGTTTATCAAAACATAACGGTAAACTCAATTTATTTTTAGCACAAAATTCTTTGCCATTCTGTCATAAGGACAGGTTCAGATTTCAGGTCGTTTACCTTTAAACAGGTAAAAATAATCATGGGACATCATGCAATGACTCATTAAATTACGGCAAAAACCTTAACGATTATGGAATTCAATACTGTGTGAACCCTCCTGCTTAAATCCGGTCGAGCAAAGTCCATTTCAATCCTTGTAAAGAAAGTTAGAACGTAATAAACCTTTCCTAAACAAACTCTGGTTTTGATGTCCTGAACCAATAAGGCTTGGGAAATCATTGAGGTAAATGAAAATTTCAACCATTCAAAAATAATGACACCTTTTGATGACCCACAAGGTGCAGAGAATTGGCTTGCAAGATGCAATTTCTTCACTCCCCACAATGTTTTCTACCCAGAACAACCCCCAAAAAATTTCATTCACTTTCTGTTGTTGTCTGCAAGTTATTTGGGCAAACTATCTTTAATTTTGCTGTCTAAAAATTGGTTAAGTTTTCTTTTCTACGGTAGAATTATAAGCCCATGCAGTTTTTCTAAATTATCAAATTTTAATATCAAGAAAGAAAAGCACTTATCAATCATATTTCAATAAATTTTCAAAGACTTTCCATTAGCATAAATTTTAATTGTATTAAAATTTGAAGAAAAAATGCCTTAGGATTTCATCAGTTGCAAGTCGTATAGTAAATTTTATACCACAAATATCTCTTTTTTCTTTCCAATTGAATACATTTACCAAGTAGAATATAGCATATAAAAATGTTGAGGAAAAGGGAGAAATGAAAGTTATCAGCATTTTATTCATTTGCCTCAATGTTTTGCAAAGCTTTCCCTTTTTACTTTCAGGGACATCTTTCAGATCTTTTCTTGTTAGGAGAGGGTTAAACTTTTACTGACTTTTTTCAATTAAATGTTACATTAACCTTCCCCAAATGGCAAAATGAACAAGATGTGTTTGTGAAACACCAATGCCCCCGAATAGGCCATTTTTGTAAAATGTTAAGTTTTCGTAAAGTAAAGGGTTATTAAGGGTTGACGGATGACCTTGAGGAAGGTCACATTGCATTGAACAGATAGATATCATTGAAACGAAGTTGCATACCAAATTTGAGCTTTGTATGTCAAATACTTTTGGAGAAAAGGCAAATGTTAAGTTTTCGGAGTAAAATGTTAAGTTTTCGTAGAGTAAAGGGTTGATAAGGATTGACCAATGACCTTGAGGAAGGCCAAATTGCATGGAACGGATAGATATCATTGAAAGGAAGTTGCATACCAAATTTGAGCTTTGCATGTCAAATACTTTTGGAGAAAAGGCAAATGTTAAGTTTTCGGAGTAAAATGTTAAGTTTTCGTAGAGTAAAGGGTTGATAAGGGTTAAATGATGACCTTGAGGAAGGTCAAATTGCATGGAACAGATAGATATCATTGAAAGGAAGTTGAATACCAAATTTGAGCTTTGCATGTCAAATACTTTTGGAGAAAAGGCAACTGTTAAGTTTTCGGACTAAAATGTTAAGTTTTCGTAGAGTAAAGGGTTGATAAGGGTTAAATGATGACCTTGAGGAAGGTCAAATAGCATGGAACAGATAGATATCATTGAAAGGATGTTGCATACCAAATTTGAGCTTTGTATGTCAAATACTTTTGGAGAAAAGGCAAATGTTAAGTTTTCGGAGTAAAATGTTAAGTTTTCGTAGAGTAAAGGGTTGATAAGGATTGACCAATGACCTTGAGGAAGGTCAAATTGCATGGAACGGATAGATATCATTAAAAGGAAGGTGCATACCAAATTTGAGCTTTGCATGTCAAATACTTTTGGAGAAAAGGCAAATGTTAAGTTTTCCGAGTAAAATGTTAAGTTTTCGTAGAGTAAAGGGTTGATAAGGGTTAAATGATGACCTTGAGGAAGGTCAAATAGCATGGAACAGATAGATATCATTGAAAGGATGTTGCATACCAAATTTGAGCTTTGTATGTCAAATACTTTTGGAGAAAAGGCAAATGTTAAGTTTTCGGAGTAAAATGTTAAGTTTTCGTAGAGTAAAGGGTTGATAAGGATTGACCAATGACCTTGAGGAAGGTCAAATTGCATGGAACGGATAGATATCATTAAAAGGAAGGTGCATACCAAATTTGAGCTTTGCATGTCAAATACTTTTGGAGAAAAGGCAAATGTTAAGTTTTCCGAGTAAAATGTTAAGTTTTCGTAGAGTAAAGGGTTGATAAGGGTTAAATGATGACCTTGAGGAAGGTCAAATTGCATGGAACAGATAGATAATATTGAAAGGAAGTTGCATACAAATTTGAGCTTTGTATGTCATATACTTTTGGAAAAAAGGCAAATGTTAAGTTTTCGGACAGACAGACGGACAGACAGACAGACAGACAGACGGACAGACGGACGGACACGAGTAAAACAATATGCCCCCGATCTCTCGATACGGGGGCATAAAAATGCTAAAATTTAACATTTCTCCTTTACAGCGGCGGATCCAGGATTTCTGTTAGGGGGGTTCGTTTTTACAAAAAGGGGGGTTCGTTTTACAAGTATTGCAAAATTTTGACTGAATTTCTGCATGAAAATGAAATAATCTGGCTGCATAGGGGGGTTCAAACGAACCCCTCGACCCCTCTGGATCCACCACTGCTTTAGTCTCTATGTTTTCCCAGGCCTATTTTTCCAGCGACGTTGGTAATGGGTCACATAAAGGTTGGTTTTGACAATGCTGGTCGCAAGGCATCTTTATCAACATCCTGTTTCCATTTTGTTGTCTGCAACATCTTTCAAATTGGACAAATCTTTAAAAGTTTCAAAGTTTGGGTAATGGTTTCAATTTTTATCAACTGCAAATTTAACAAGAGTATAGTGTAATTATAGTGACTGACAATAACAAAATTGAACACTTTCCACTGCATCAGTGATTTCCTTTCATCATTGTTTATCTTGTTTACAAATCTCAAATTTGAAAGTCAAATTAAATTATTAAATCTTTCCCTAACAAGCCATGGCCTAGCTGTCCTGAAAATATGTGATGACCTGTCAAGCTAAAAGGGACATTTTGGGGAATTCATGCAGATGTCACATTTGGAAAAGGAAACAAGATAGAAAAAAAACAATGAAGATTCATTTTAAAGCTGCTGCAGGCAACAAAAGATATAGAATCTATTGATGTTCTCTTCTCTTTGACGTTCAGCACTCCATCATCTTGCTGCTGATTATGTGCCGGGCAACAATGCATTTTTAATGTAGGAGAAAAATCAGCAAATGCACATTGCAAATAATCATTTTCTTTTTCTATAAAGTTGTTTTACAATGCTTCTTGGCATAGCCTAGGAACGATATATTCATGTTTTTCTTGAAAAGGTTCAAAATGTTTCTCTGAAATTCAGACTGAATGGTTGCACATGATCAGATCCATATAGGAATTTTAGTGATTTTGATGGTGTCTCTTCCTTATTCCTTATTATTCCTTTCTTTAATAAAGCCGCGTTCCCATTGCAAACCAAATCAACTCGATCAACTTGATCACCTAAATTCCTCAAACCCGATTTAAACTTGATTAGATGTATTTACACAACTTCTTATTTATTTCTTGTTGATTAATTCCCAATCATTTTTGCTGACCATGCTCGATCGCCCGATCACTCTCGCCGACCAAACTCCATCAGTACTCTATCGCTTGATTTTGTGATTTTTGTCGGCAATGGGAATGCGCCTTAAGGAAGAGACACCTTCAAAATCGCTAAAATTCCCTGTGATCAGATCAAAGACCAAATGGTTAGTTACATTTGCATTCTGTGACAGGGTGTCCAAAAACCTCCAAATGGGGTTTTTTTACCCCCTAAATGAATTTTGTACCCCCAGTTTTTGCAAGCAGCCTTCTTTGTCTCTAATAGAGGGGGTACAGGCATGCAGTTAAAGTATAGAATCAGTCGGCATGACGTCATAGCCTCACTTTCATTTTTTCGTCGAGGGTACTACCTCGGTCTTTATCGTTACGGGACACCATTTTTGAGGCAGAATATTTCAAAAATCCATCGTTAAAATTCATAAACAAAACTCTTGTTTTAAACAATGTGATTTAAACTTTCTAACTACCAATGCATTTTTAATATAATCGGTCGTAGTCCTCGAGATATTAATGCTGAAAGTTGGTAATGCTTCAAGGAAAAAGACCGAAGCTTTCACCTCCACCGAATGAGTGCAGGTGCGCACTGTATGACTGACGACGTTTTTGATTGGCTGAAGGGATTGTGCCGACCGAATCAATGGTTTGTACCCCCAGATTTGAAAGTCAGCGGAAACCCTGTGTGACGTGTGACTGTCTCTGATGAACAATTTTAAAAATGCATTCACAATCACATATGGCTACAAAAATGACAAATGAAAACAGTAAACTGATTTTCACAGAATGACATACATGTAATATTTAGGGAAAAAATAAAATTTAAACAGTTTTAAGGAGTTACCTTGCAGCATTCAGTGCTTTGATTATAAATAAAGCTGGTTCCGAATATTTTAATCACCGCGCCAAACTTTTTGAATAGATGCAGGGAACCAACTAAAAAAATAACAACAACAACAACAATGAGCTTGATTTGTAACGAAAATACGTTTAAACGCCTTTCTGAATACACGAGTAGCTGCATCGACTTTGTAAATGAGTACAGATGGGTTACAGACGCATATGTATCTGTGAGTATTGGGCTGACACTCTACAATAGGTTATTTATTTGGATTTGTAATGGGATTTCGCGATCATGATGAAACAAGAATTTCCATTTTCACTTGTTTTCTGTGTTTTTATCAATGTCAAAATCGTTGAAAAATGGCATCCCTTCGCCTTGTTAAATAACTTCTTGCATCTGAAACCAATTGTCAATTCCTTTTTTGTCTGCTTTAGTTTCCCATACGTAGTCTCTCAGCCATCTGTGATTAGTTGCAATAATGTAACCGAAACCTTTTTGAATTTTGATCTGGGTTTAACCAATACCCATCATAAAGTTTGTTTGCTACAATGTCGCAGCTATCGGGTGATGATTGAATTGACTCAGACAACATAATTGGCACCTCTAATTGACGGATCCAGGATTCCTACAATTGGGTGTTCAGCTATATTCAAGAAGGGTGTTCAAATTAGGTCGATTTCAACAAAAAACAAGTTAGCTTTATGACTAAAACATGAATGACAAAAAGTCCAAGGATGTTCGCTTAAACCCAGGAGCCCCCTCTGGATCTGTCACTGGCACCATACATGTAACAGAAAATGTTTACGTTTTAGGGGTTACTCCTTCATTTTCCGAACTGACTGACACCCCATTAACTAGTTAATATTATTTTGCAGGATTTTTTCTTCAAACATCACTGGGAAAGATTGCCCAGGAAATGGCGTAAGTGCTTGGGGGACTGGCCTACAGAGGATCTGACAATTTTGTTAGACAAGGATAAAACTACAACAAGGTAATTTACACATAAACAGATAAGAGGGGGTAGAAGCATTCTAAAATTGTTATTTTGAATTGAAACCTTCTGTTGTGTTCAGACAATTCCAATGAGTATTAACAACATAGGATTTGAAAATTTGATGAAAAATGAATGAGATAATGCATTTTGAAAACCCATTACCCCTCAGTCTTCCCACTGATTCTGAAATCCGAGGAACACATGCTCATTTTACAGGATGCTTTTACCCCCTCTATAAGATACAAAGAAGGCTACTTACAAGAATTCGGGGTACCATATTCATACCTTAATTTGAGAGTTTTAGGGAACCCTGCCCCTGTTGTCTGTAGCTCTAAAGTCATTTAATTGTGAAATTTGCTTATGACCAACTAATAAATATTATCAATCAAAAAAGCAGTTGACCTATAAAAAATGAAAAGTAAAAAATGACCAGTAAGAGAAAAAAGATACAAGAAGAATTCAAACTTAAGATAGAATACCCACATGTATAATATTTCGATATTCATACTATGTCTGAATTTTCTATGTATTGTCATAAATAACCACGAAGTTGTAAATAATCGCCAGTATCCAATTAATGCAGATAATTTAGGAGGAAGGTTCTGCTCTTTCTTCTACTGAATGATAATGGCATTGTTTGAAAAATAGTGATGTCATGTGTATCTCTAGATGGCCCTTTTACTTATTCTACCTTTCACATAAATCATGTCTGTGATGTATAGTTGTGTGAATGACTTTATGTTTGCTTTATGAGTTACTTGTCCTTGAATTTGAAAACCTTTTGAGATTAACCCATTACCAGACGACAAATGTCAAACTAGATCTAGTCCAAATTCAAAGATGTTGCAGACAACAAATTCAAGTGAATAAAATTTTACATTTTTGGTCATTTTGTATAGAAAACATAGTGGGAAATGAAGAAATTGCTTGTCACAAGCAATTTATTCATTTTCCACAATGTTTTCTAAAGCCTTTATCTTGTGGGTCAAAAGGCGTCACTGTGTGGTAATGGGTTAATATGTGACTGCCTGGTCCACCTGGAAAGCTCATGTGTTGAAATTATTATTTCAGAAACGTGCCGCCTCTATCCTTACTGGCGTTCAAAGTTTGTACAGAGACATACTCCTTAGACAGGCGATGTGTTGAGAATGTGAAGTCAATTTTTGCTCAACTGTTTGAAGGGAATGATAGTGCTGAAAATGAGGGAATTGAAAAGAGTAAGTGAAGTAATGCTTTGCAGGGTTCTCCGCAGAATAATATGAAGTTGTAGTGGCAAATGATATAAGTATTGTTGAACCTCACAATACAATGTTTATGCAAATAATTTCCAATAATAACATAATGGGAAATGAAGAATTTGCTCAACTTGAGCAATTTCTTCTTTTCCCATAATGTTTTTATGCAGATGTGTTGTACAAAATGCCTAAATACATTAGTTTTTGATATGAGATGCCTAAAATTCCTCTATTTGGTGACGATTTTGAAGAACTTAAGTTTTGGGGTGCTTTTGAAGCTTTAGGGGCATAACTCTTGATTTACATGAAGCTGTAGGGGTGCCGATACAGCTTTTTCGGCTGGGGAGAACACTGTTTTGACATTTCCAAGATGATTCTGCACTTTGATGATCCTAGAACAAGCAATTTCTTCATTTTCCACAATGTTTTCTACCTATGAATTTTTAGCTCGACTTTTCGAAGAAAATGAGAGCTTATACTGTCACCCGGGCGTCGGCGTTGGCGTCGGCGTTGCAACAAAGGTAAAAGTTTTTTCAAACATCAATAACTTCCATACTATCAAAGGGATTCAACCCAAACTTGGAATACTTATTCACCATCACACCCTCTACCTTACTATCAGGGCCCATGACCCTGGAACCACTCTATTTGGAGTTATGCCCCCTTTATACTAAGCAACTTAGAAAGTCGAGCGCACTGTCTTCGGACAGCTCTTGTTAAGAGTTTAAAATTTCATCAATATGAAATGTTGTCTGCAACTTCTTTCAATTTTGAACAGTTGAATTTTTATACGCCTGTAGGGTCGCATTTTGTTATGGCCCTGTTCGTCTATGGATTAAGTATTTTACTATTCTATATTTACAGAGTAATAGACATTTATCCATATTTTCTTTTCAGCAGATAATGATGAACTCCATGCATTTTTCAAAAAGCATGTCAAACCAAAGAAAAGACATGAAATTCAAAACTTGAGTAAGGTAAGGAAGATTACCAGCACACATAAGTTGGTATTGGTTTAGATATGTGTGCAATAAAGCAAGGAATATATTGAGAAATAGCGAGAAAAATGCTTTTTATCTGTATTTTGTACTTTTTATGCCCCCATATTGAGAGATTGGGGGCATATTGTTTTACTTGTGTCCGTCTGTCTGTCCGTTTGTCTGTCTGTCCGGGCCAATGTCCGGGTGTGGTTCAATCCGTCCATAATTTATATGAAATAAGAACATTTCCACTTAAACCATGCCATTTATGTGGCACTTTTCTTCATAAAGATCAAAGAAAACAAGAGGACCCTGAGGGCCCTAAATCACTCACCTGAGTAATGTTTTAATAATGCCAAATAACTTTGCATATGTTACGCTTTGTGGTCCCAGAGAAGAATTTGGCCAAGTAGTTTAGGAGGAGATGTTGTTTACAGTAATTGATGAGCTTTATGACATTTCCCATTTTCTGATGCCACAGCAACAAGAGTTTTTCATGGATTTCAATTCTTTTAGCAATTTTCATAAGGGACCACCCAAAGAACATTTCTGCCAAGTTTGGTTGATTTTAACCCAGAAGTTAAGGAGGAGATTTCGTTTAAAGAAGTTGTTAAGTTTTTGTGAAATTTTCCGATGCCACGGCAACCCGAGTTTTTCATGGATTTCAATTCTTTTAGCAATTTTTATAAGGGACCACCCAAGGAACATTTCTGCCAAGTTTGGTTGATTTTAAAGAAATTTTTGAGCTTTTGTGAAATTTACCATTTTCCATTGCCACGGCAACCAGAGTTTTTCATGGATTTCAATTCTTTTAGCAACTTTTATAAGGGACCACCCAAGGAACATTTCTGCCAAGTTTGGTTGATATTAAACTAGAAGTTAAGGAGGAGATGTCGTTTAAAGAAATTTTTGAATTTTTGTGAAATTTCCCATTTTCCGATGCCATGGCAACCAGAGTTTTTCATGGATTTCAATACTTTTAGCAATTTTTATAAGGGACCACCCAAGGAACATTTCTGCCAAGTTTGGTTGATTTTAAAGAAATTTTTGAGCTTTTGTGAAATTTACCATTTTCCATTGCCACGGCAACCGGAGTTTTTCATGGATTTCAATTCTTTTAGCAATTTTCATAAGGGACCACCCAAGGAACATTTCTGCCAAGTTTGGTTGATTTTAAACCAGAAGTTAAGGAGGAGATGTCGTTTAAAGAAATTGTTGAATTTTTGTGAAATTTCCCATTTTCCGATGCCACGGCAACCAGAGTTTTCAAGGATTTCAATTCTTTTAGCAATTGTTATAAGGGACTACTCAAGGAACATTTCTGCCAAGTTTGGTTGATTTTGACCCAGTAGTTTAGGAGGAGATGTCGTTTAAAGAAATTGTTGAGCTTTTGTGAAATTTCCCATTTTCCGATGCCACGGCAACCAGAGTTTTTCATGGATTTCAATTCTTTTAGCAATTTTCATAAGGGACTATCCAAGGAACATTTCTGCCAAGTATGGTTGATTTTGACCCAGATGTTAAGGAGGAGATGTCGTTTAAAGAAATTGTTGAATTTTTGTGAAATTTCCCATTTTCCGATGCCACGGCAACCAGAGTTTTCAAGGATTTCAATTCTTTTAGCAATTTTTATAAGGGACTACTCAAGGAACATTTCTGCCAAGTTTGGTTGATTTTGACCCAGTAGTTTAGGAGGAGATGTCGTTTAAAGAAATTGTTGAGCTTTTGTGAAATTTCCCATTTTCCGATGCCACGGCAACCAGAGTTTTTCATGGATTTCAATTCTTTTAGCAATTTTCATAAGGGACTATCCAAGGAACATTTCTGCCAAGTATGGTTGATTTTGACCCAGATGTTAAGGAGGAGATGTCGTGTAAAGAAATTAATGAATTTTTGTGAAATTTCCCATTTTCCGATGCCACGGTTACCAGAGTTTTTCATCGATTTCAATTCTTTTAGCAATTTTTATAAGGGACCACCCAAGGAACACTTCTGCCAAGTTTGGTTGATTATGACCCAGAAGTTAAGGAGGAGATCAGAGCTTCAGATTGACAGTGGGCCCGGGCCATTTGACACACTTTTTGCAAATATGGCCCATCACTTTTCAACTCCAGGGGCCAAGCGGCCCAAGCTTTTACAATTTTTTTATATCACTATGTTTATTTTCATTGCTATGGCCCATCATTTCCAAAAATGACCCATCAATTTCCCTGCCATGGGTCATTTCGACCCACCACTCTTCAAATAAATCTGAAGCTCTGGGAGATGTCGTTTAAAGAAATTTTTTAGCTTTTGTGAAATTTCCCATTTTCCGATGCCACAGCAACCAGAGTTTTCCATCGATTTCAATTCTTTTAGCAATATTTATAAGGGACTACCCAAGGAACATTTCTGCCAAGTTTGGTTGATTTTAAAGAAATTTTTGAACTTTTGTGAAATTTACCATTTTCCATTGCCACGGCAACCAGAGTTTTTCATGGATTTCAATTCTTTTAGCAACTTTTATAAGGGACCACCCAAGGAACATTTCTGCCAAGTTTGGTTGATATTAAACTAGAAGTTAAGGAGGAGATGTCGTTTAAAGAAATTTTTGAATTTTTGTGAAATTTCCCATTTTCCGATGCCATGGCAACCAGAGTTTTTCATGGATTTCAATACTTTTAGCAATTTTTATAAGGGACCACCCAAGGAACATTTCTGCCAAGTTTGGTTGATTTTAAAGAAATTTTTGAGCTTTTGTGAAATTTACCATTTTCCATTGCCACGGCAACCGGAGTTTTTCATGGATTTCAATTCTTTTAGCAATTTTCATAAGGGACCACCCAAGGAACATTTCTGCCAAGTTTGGTTGATTTTAAACCAGAAGTTAAGGAGGAGATGTCGTTTAAAGAAATTGTTGAATTTTTGTGAAATTTCCCATTTTCCGATGCCACGGCAACCAGAGTTTTCAAGGATTTCAATTCTTTTAGCAATTTTTATAAGGGACTACTCAAGGAACATTTCTGCCAAGTTTGGTTGATTTTGACCCAGTAGTTTAGGAGGAGATGTCGTTTAAAGAAATTGTTGAGCTTTTGTGAAATTTCCCATTTTCCGATGCCACGGCAACCAGAGTTTTTCATGGATTTCAATTCTTTTAGCAATTTTCATAAGGGACTATCCAAGGAACATTTCTGCCAAGTATGGTTGATTTTGACCCAGATGTTAAGGAGGAGATGTCGTGTAAAGAAATTAATGAATTTTTGTGAAATTTCCCATTTTCCGATGCCACGGTTACCAGAGTTTTTCATCGATTTCAATTCTTTTAGCAATTTTTATAAGGGACCACCCAAGGAACACTTCTGCCAAGTTTGGTTGATTATGACCCAGAAGTTAAGGAGGAGATGTCGTTTAAAGAAATTTTTTAGCTTTTGTGAAATTTCCCATTTTCCGATGCCACAGCAACCAGAGTTTTCCATCGATTTCAATTCTTTTAGCAATATTTATAAGGGACTACCCAAGGAACATTTCTGCCAAGTTTGATTGATTTTGACCCAGTAGTTTAGGAGGAGATGTCATTTAAAGAAATTTTTGAGCTTTTGTGAAATTTCCCATTTTCCGATGCCACGGCAACCAGAATTTTCCATCGATTTCAATTCTTTTAGCAATTTTTATAAGGGACTACCCAAGGAACATTTCTGCCAAGTTTGGTTGATTTTGACCCAGTAGTTTAGGAGGAGATGTCATTTAAAGAAATTGTTGAGCTTTTGTGAAATTTCCCATTTTCCGATGCCACGGCAACCAGAGTTTTCCATCGATTTCAATTCTTTTAGCAATTTTCATAAGGGACTACCCAAGGAACATTTCTGCCAAGTTTGGTTGATTTTGACCCAGTAGTTTAGGAGGAGATGTCATTTAAAGAAATTTTTGAGCTTTTGTGAAATTTCCCATTTTCCAATGCCACGGCAACCAGAGTTTTCCATCGATTTCAATTCTTTTAGCAATTTTTATAAGGGACTACCCAAGGAACATTTCTGCCAAGTTTGGTTGATTTTGACCTAGTAGTTTAGGAGGAGATGTTGTTTAAAGAAATTGTTGACGCCGTGACGGACAGACGGACAGACAGACAGACGGACAGACGGACGCCGGACATTGATAGATCACAATACCTCACCTTGAGCACTCCGTGCTCAGGTGAGCTAAAAACCACTTAATCCTGAAATGTTGGCGCGTCCGTCTGTCCATCCGAAAACTTAATCTTTGCCTTTTCTCCAAAAGTATTTGACATACAAAGCTCAAATTTGGTATGCAACTTCCTTTCAATGATATCTATCTGTTCCATACAATTTGACCTTCCTCAAGTCAAGGTAATCCCTTAACCCTTAATAACCCTTTACTTCACAAAAACTTAACATTTTAGAAAAATGGCCATTTTGGGGGCATTTGTGTTTCACAAACACATCTTGTTCATCATTGTTCTCCCAATTTTCACCAGTGATGTTTTTTTTTTTCAAACTGATATCAACATATATAGGTTAAGTTTTGTAAGGAAACTGACCATATAGTTTGCTGGCATAGATTTTCCTGTGGTAAAAGCATTTCAGAGCCACAACCCCTTTAAATCATTTGGTAAGGTTAGAGACCATTATTATTAGATTAATGATTTAACTCCCTATCAATTCAATTCTTTATTAGTTCAATTTCATTTCTCATAGAATCTTTTTGTCTCCCTAATGCACAAAATAGTCTTTAAATTATCTCCATGGGATGATTTACTGAATGGTTAGATTTGATTCTATGTTTGTTTCTATGTGAGATAGAGAAAGTGTCTAATTTGAGAAATGCAAAGAATATATGGTAAGGAAAACACCAACTTTCTACAAAATTTTGAATTTGATGGTTGGGTCATTAACAGAAACCCTTTCAGTAAGAATCAGTATAATATTGCGATACCCAGAAAGGACAAGGTTTAATCAACTTTCTCTGATTGATGAACTTCACAGTTAAGTTAATGCAAATAGTTTCAAAACATCATAAAGGCAAATACAGACACTAATACTTCAGATTATAAACTTACTTGGTCAGAAGCTGTGCAGTAAATGCAATATAGATGTTGGATCTGGTCTAGCACTTCTATCTAGACTGTAGTCATTTAGACGAAGGTTAACATTCATTAATAGATATTGTTGTTTTCCTGATGTCTAATAAATGTCACTGAATAATTGTTGCTTGTTATTTCAGGTTATAGACCTACTAGGCCAGAAGCTATGTTGTAGATGTGTTATAGATTAGATGTGTAATAGATGTTGGTTCTGGTCTTGGGCATCTATCCAGGTTGTTGTCATTTAGATATGGAATGAAAGTCAGTTATAAATAGATTATTGTTTTGTGCCTGACTACAGATGGATTCCACTGAATAATTGTTGAACATCATTTCAGGTGATAGATTTACTAGGCCAGAAGCTATGCTGTAGATGTGTTATAGATGTAGGATCTGGTCTTGGGCATCTATCAAGGTTGTTGTCATTTAGATATGGGATGAAAGTCGTCTCTGTGGAAGCTGTGAGTACACATGCGCCTAAAGCATCAAAGTTTGACAAGTGAGTAGAGTTAATGAACAAATGTCAGAGTAAGCTAGGGTCATTTATTTGTCACTTTCACAATCAATTATGATTGTGTCTCTGTAAAGACTTATAAATCAAAAAATGAAAAACAGTAATTTCCATACCAAATATCGTACAAAAGTAGGGGGCATTTTGAAATAGTTGCTCAAATATGGAAATCTTTTTCACTGGGATTAGTCTATTCTCAAATCCCAAGATTTCTGAGAAGTCTTAATTGAAGAGAGATGCAATCAAAAAGATTATTGTTACTTAAGGACGTTCAGGCCTATGTCGCACCTATTGTCTCTATTGAGAGAAAGGAGAAAATGTTGGTTAACAGCTTTTTAGCTCGACTTTTCGAAGAAAATGAGAGCTTATACTGTCACCCGGGCGTCGGCGTTGGCGTCGGCATTGGCGTTGCAACCAAGGTTAAAGTTTTTTCAAACATCAATAACTTCCATACTATCAAAGGGATTCAACCCAAACTTGGAATACTTATTCACCATCACACCCTCTACCTTACTATATGGGCCCATGACCCTGGGACCACTCTATTTGGAGTTATGCCCCCTTTATACTAAGCAACTTAGAAAGTCGAGAGCGCTGTCTTCGGACAGCTCTTGTTCTTCTTTGCTCTTGTTTCTTTCCAAGGCTCTTTTGATCTGGGACATTAGACCCAGGCTGCGGGAATAGCGCAGTTGGTAGCACATCTGCATCTCATTCAAGAGATTGCGGGTTCCATCCCCAGCTGCTGAAAATATCCTTTCTGACGCCAATGGTTTTATATCATTAACTTATGTTGGTGAGCAGCTGGAGGCTTTGTTATGATGTTGTGGTAGTACTGGTATGAGATAAGACAGGAATCCATGGTTAGGTGCTCCAGCCGCCACATTATGACCATAGTAGTTGAATACAGCGTAAAACCCCAATAAATCAAATCAATTCTTTTTCAGAGAGATAGAAAAAGAGGTCAAAAAGAAAAAAGAGAAGGTAAGTGTAAATCTGTACAGAGAATGAAAGATATTCATGGTATCCAACACCCAAGTGGTGATTTACTTCGAATATGCAATCTGAGCCTTTTTCAGGGAGCAGGTGCGCTTTGGCTCAACTTTCTTGAAGGTGAGGTTGAATTAGAATAAGGTCTACTTTAAAAATATGATTGCTTATGACTAAATGATGAATAGAAATAGGGATCCGAGTTGAATTGTGTATTTCCCAATTCATTTCTTTTTCAGGGGCTAGGCCATGGCAAAGTTTGTAGCGCACCAGACTCTCACTTTTTAGGTACTTGGTTGGATCCCATGCGACGGCAAATATCCTTTTAGACAAAATTGTCTCCCACCAAAAGTTTGATAATCATTAACTTATGTGGGCAAGCAGCCAGAGGCTCTGTAAGGATATTGTGGTAGAACTATATGAGAAACAACAGGAATCCATGGTTAGGTGCTCCAGCTGCTGAGATATGACGATAGTAGTTGAAAGATGCATTTAACCCTTATCAATCAATCTTTTTCAGGGTGAAATATCAGACCAATTTCAAAGTGAGACAGGTGCCCTCCCATGTCATGTGACCAGACTGATACACCCGCACACAACTATAGATGAGTTTATTGCTGTGATAAAAGAGAACCAGTCCAGGAATTATACTGACCAGCTGGATAATTGTGATAAAATGAATTCTAGTCCAAACAAATTAAATGCTGGTAACAATCAAAATAAGAAGATGAAATTTACTAATGACAATTTTGTGCCAAATACAGACAGAATGGAAAACAAACGCCCAAACATCTCAAAATGTGAAGATATTCACTCAATAAACAATGTAGATAATCATACCAATAATAGTAAAGAAAGTGCCAAATTTTGTGGAAACAATGAAATGTTACAAGAACAAGAGAACATTCCTGAAAATGCGAACACATCAAGCTTAAACTGTGATAAGGTTAACAGTTCTAACTGTTCAAGAAATGAAAATCAGGGAGATATTATGGACAAGTTTATCTTGACTGGTTTACATGCTTGTGGAGATCTGACGGCGACTTTTCTACGATTTTTCGTGAACTGTCCAGAAGCAAGAGGCCTAGCTTCAGTAGGCTGTTGTTACATGAAGCTCTCTGATGAAAGGTAAAATGATAATCTGTATCTCAATATCTTAAGCCCATTCCCAAATAATGGCACCTTTTGATTCCCCTCACTAGGCATGTCTTTGGAAAACATTGTGGAAAATGAAGAAATTGCTTGTGCCAAGCAATTTCTTCATTTCCCACAATGTTTTTTCTATCCCAAAAGACAACAGCAATTTAAATTTCCTTCACTTTTATTGTCTTCATTGTCAACATCTTTGAAATTGGACCAGTCTAAATTTTTGCCGTCTGGTAATGGTTTAAAGAAACATATCACGATTAGTCAAACATTCCTTGGTTAGGAGTTTAGGATGGTCAAGTGATCTTAGACTGATGGGACTAAACAAAATATTCTATAATTAGAAAGTCCAGTCTTGATATCCCAGTTGATAATTTAGGAGTTTTTTAATCCAGGGGCCATAGGTTCAAACCCTAGCTCCGCCAATATCTTTCCTAACATTTGACAAAAGTCTTTTGTCTCTCAGCAATGGATCAAATTGATTATGTTAGTCATCTAAGTGAGAGCAGCTGCAGGCTTTGATTGGATGTTTTGGTAGTACTTGATAGAGAAATGCCAGAGAAATATTTTCAAAAGTTGTCTCTCTTTGGTTGATTGAATACAAAAATTGTTTAACAAATGGCTTCTATACTTTTATGCCTTTGTATCAAAAGATCGGGAACATATTGCTTACTCTGTCTGTATGTCTGTCCATCTGTCTGTCTGTCTTTCCGAAAAGTAACATTGGCCATTTCAGGGGCATTTATGTTTCACAAACAATTCTTGTTTACATAATATTCGTTATTCTATAGTTCTGAGCAGGAAACAATGGGCTACCCATTGAGTGACAGTGTAAAGGGAATCTCTAAACATCAACTGTCCTATGCTGCTAGAGAACTCGCCTGCCATTTTGCTGATGCTTATTGTCAAAGACTTAAAGGTACAGTGACTGTTTCCTAACAAAACAAAATGTAAAACTGCTGACTAAACCAATATTAAAACAGACATCTGTTATGGAATCCTTGAGTTACCCAGAGTAAAGAGGGGTAAAGGCATTCTAAATTGTTGGTTCTACTCCAAATTTGAATTCGTCTAAATGAGACTATGCAAATGAGTACCAACAACATAGGTTTTTATGAAAGATAAATGACACATTTCATTTTGAATTGTCATCACCCCCCTCTTATCTGTTGCTCTGGTCACCAATATCCCTTTCTGATATTTTGACTACTATCTCTCAAGAATAACCTGGCATCCCTGTCTAAATGACCTACTTGATCTTTGATCTCTTACTATGTATCTGTAGTTTCTAGGTGGATTCTTATGAAATATCATATATTCATTACTGCAGATAACCTACCCCATTTAAGGATACACAGTTATAGAGCAGCACTAGAGTGGATAGTCATCCAAACTTGTCACATGTTAGGTGACAAAGATAATGTAGAAAATGTTTGAGAACAATATGGATCCAGATCAGACTGTGCGAATGCACAGGCTGATCTGGATCCATGTTGATCTCAAATGCCACGAAGACCCCTTTTCCAGATACCTACTCATATTATGTAATATTTATTACAGATAATCCACCCCATTTAAGAATACACAGTTACAGAGCAGCACTAGAATGGTTAGCCAACCAGATATGTCCAACATTCCAGAAGTCATGAAGAAGCTGTTTGAGAACAATATGGATCCAGATCAGACTGTGTGCATACACAGGCTGATCTGGATCCATATTGATCTCCAATGCCATGATCCTGGCTAATATGTATTCTTCCTTGCAGCCAATCCACCTCATTTAAGGATACACAGTTATAGAGCAGCACTAGAGTGGATAGTCATCCAAACTTGTCACATGTTAGGTGACAAAGATAATGTAGAAAATGTTTGAGAACAATATGGATCCAGATCAGACTGTGTGAATGCACAGGCTTATCTGGATCCATTTTAATCTAAAATGATATGCTGGCCCTTTTTCCAGATCCTGGCTTATATGTATTCTTTATTTCAGACAATCCACCCCATTTAAGGATCCATAGTTATAGAGCAGCACTAGAATGGTTAGCCAACCAGATATGTCCAACATTCCAAATGTCATGATGAAGCTGTTTGAGACCAATATTGGTCCAGATCAGACTGTGCGAATGCACAGGCTGATCTGGATCCATGTTGCTCTCCAATGCCATGATCCTGGCTAATATGTATTCTTCGTTACAGATAATCCACCTCATTTAAGGATCCACAGTTATAGAGCAGCATTAGAATGTTTAGCCAATCAAATATGTCCATCATTCCAAAGGTCTGCAGTTCAACTACCAGCGAAGAAAACTAACAACTTAGATTTTAAAGGGTAAGCAAAGAGGAAAGAATAAAATGCATGTAGTCAGTACTAGCCCATCTTGGTGTTTTAGTGATGGTGTATTTATTGAGCAAAGTTTTTGGGCTTTTGGTTTAAATCCTTTGTAAACTATGTACGAGGTATAGTCAAAAAGTTCCCGGACTGCCTTTCAATTGTATTTTTTCCGACGTATTTCATTAAAGTCTTTATTCAATAAGTAATTTTGAAATGTAAACTACCACTTTGATAAGTTTTTGAGGTTTTAAATTGTTAAAAATCAAAATTTTCAAAGACGTTAGAGCATGGTGTTCAAGAGTACGGATCACTTTGAAATGACGCTTGCTCCCAATATTCTTACTTTTATTCAAAGGACCATATCTTAAAAATTAAAGGCACTTTTACATGCAGCCTCAATATGGCATCACATCAACATATTTTCTGAACAATTTCAAAATTTTAACGCCGTGGCATAAAAATTCTGCGTTTCATACAGATTTCTCCTAGCAATGGATGAAAGTCAACTGAAATCAAGGCGACGTCATCACAGCGTACGGAACAAATCTCCGCTATTAACGTCTATGTGAAGGCCGGAATGACGCATATGGAAATTTAGAAGTTCTTTAATCCAAGCGAAGGCTGCAGTGCATATTCTAGGACAACTTTGTTTAATTGACAGTAGAAATTTAAGATTTACAGCGCGAAAATAAGCGATGATCTAAAAAGCGATGGTCTAAAAACGTGCTCATTTAGACATGAAGACCAACATTCTCACGGACCGATGGAAATCATTTGACGATGTAGCTAATATTGTTGGAATATTTGTAGTGGTGCAATTCATAAAATAATTTCAATAAAATAAAATACGTCTAAAAAATGTATGCGGGAGGCGCGGCTTTAGACGGACGATGAGCAAATGACCTGCGTCGTGTACACAATGTCTTTTCTTTGAATGTTTCCTAAGAAGCATGTGAACGCTGATTTTACCAGGATAATGTAGGTCTTACCAACCTAATGCATCCATCATACCGATATGAAAATGGGAACCACATCATTATGTTCTAAGCTATGAAAGACTTCAAGCATAACACGCAATACAGCCCGGACTCAGTAAAATGTCATTTCAGCATTTCCCTGAAATTTCCCCGATGTTGCAGGTTTGAGTCAAACGAAGAGCTTTCACCTGCGACCAGGTCAGCTGTGAAATATTATCACACCGAATTCATTCGGTTGCTCCATTTGTGTATCGCGATGGGAAGTATCTAGACCATTTTGATAAATAATTTGAAAAGTTGTAAACTGACCCGAAATCATTGATTTTGGCTCTGTAAAATACGACGTTATGTATACGTCGCTATGCGACGTCAAAGTGATCCGTACATTGTTTATGTATGTTTTTGCGACTGTAAAATATTATGTTATAGGTATTGTATCAATATAAATGATATATGTACTTATCGGACATGAGTTCATCTTTTTAGGTATATAAGTTTTAGAAAAATCCGAATGCATATAATTTACGTACGAAGGCAGTCCGGGAACTTTCTGACTGTACCTCGTATTACTTTGATTTATTCTACTGCAATGCCTTTCAGAATTCCAGTCTAAGCACTACTGGTGATAGTCTTGAAAGCTTGTGGATGACTGAATATTGTTCAACTAAGTTCATCCAGAAAAGACTGAAAATATATCTTTTTGTCAAATTGATCTATACATTTCAAATGCCTTGATTCTTTAAATATTTCAAAACATCCTAGGTAGAGAAGGCTTTGGAAAAGGGTGGAAGAGCAGATAAGATGTACATAAATGTCACTTACAACTTTGCCTGGTATTCATGTTACTAGTATTCATGCGTGGAGTTGGTCATTATTACACCCTTGTATGGAAAGAACAGGAGCATATCATTTTATTATGCTCCCCGAAGGGAGAGCATATAGTAGCCGCTTTGTCTGTCCGTCCGTCATTCTGTCTGCATTCCGTCCGTCCATCCGTCCGAAGTGATTTATCCATAACCCTTGGGCCAAATCAAATGAAACTTACCATGTGAACTCCCTATAACATAATGCCGATGTACTTTTCCCGGTTTTTGGATTTGAGGCCTCGTCATGGGAAAAGGGGTCTTAAGGTAAAATACAGTGTTTCTCTAATTTCTCCTAGTATTATGGTCAGAATTTGATGAAATTTCATATTTGAGTAGCAAACCAGATGCCCTTGACAATAAAGTGCTCTCCATGGCATACATTTATTGTGACAATGCCTTATTCGGGGAGCATTGTCCGTCTCCGACGGCCCTTGTTCTTGTCATAGGGTGCATCCATCCATCTGTCTGTCTAGTCAAAACTTACCAAGAAATCTTAAGGCATTACCACACTGTGACTCTTTTTGACTCCTTTTAGGTTAATGGGTTTGAAAAACATTGTGGAAAATGAAGAAATTGCTTGTGACAAGCAATGTATTTATTTCCCACTATGATTTCTACACAAAATGACCCAAAAAGTTTAAAAATCATTGATTTGAAATTGTCGTATGCAATATCTTTGAATTTGGACCAGTCAAAAATTTTGTTGCTTGGGAAAGGGCTAAGGCAAGGACATTGCTGTTTCACAAGCTCACTCCTTTATACTTTTTGTTTGTAGCTATGTTAAACTTGGACTTGAGAAGTTGGGTATGAATTATTACAATGTAACTGAATCTATGATGCAAACAGCTACGGAAATGACCCATAGATGGAAGGATGTTGTGGCATTTTACACAATTCGGCTAGCATTAGCTCCTGTAGTGGAGACGATAGTGTTGCTAGATAGGATGTTGTTCCTGTATGAAAATGGTTAGTAGAATTTGCAGACTGATCTTGTTCTTTGCTGCTTCCTTATGCTGCATAGTGATTTAACCCTTTCCCAAATGGTAAAATTTCAGGAAGGTACAATTCAAAATGTGCTGGAGATGACAAAATGGATGTTGGAAATATTGGACTTGTGTACAAAATAGCACAGAAAATATTGAGGCAAAAGGAAAAACGGCTGATTATCAGCAGTTTCTTTTTTTGTCTCAATGTTTTCCCAAGTCTTTTCTATCAGGGACACCAAAACCAGGTCTTGTTTGGGAAAGGGTTAAACAGCACTGTAAAGTTGAAATGTCTACCAGACTACACATTATAGATTTAGACTAATATTCAAAATTAATGGAGATTATGAATTTAGAATAAATATGACAATTCTAAATGATGGTAAAGGAATTAA
The DNA here is from genome assembly GCA_963680895.1 of Fragum sueziense. Classification (NCBI taxonomy): domain Eukaryota; kingdom Metazoa; phylum Mollusca; class Bivalvia; order Cardiida; family Cardiidae; genus Fragum; species Fragum sueziense. Next base: position 56,109,579 of record OY804598.1, on the reverse strand, counting down.
GGGAAAAACTAAACATTATTGTGATAATGTCTGTATATTTGTAGATCTGTTAGACGTCTTTATGTTTTGAGGAAATTTCATGAATTACACAGGAAAGGGTGCAAACGAAAATATCAAAATTGCTGTTATAGTGTTCAATTATTTGATAACAAGACTTACTGACACTTGTTGAGGGCATTTTGTACTTTACTGCATCTAATTTGTATCTCTGCAGGATATGAGAGTGCTATATTACCAATATTTGATCCAAGTTTGTCTCCAAGAAACTTTGTATTGTTGGCATGGAAGAGATGACAGCCCTGTGATGGTCCGCTGTAGAGAAATAATGTGGAAACAGAACTATGCTAGCTATCAGACACCAGGGTGTAGCTATTGGATATTGACTACAGGATTTGAGATTGCTACAGCACCAATGTTTGGTCCAAAAAACATTGTACTATTGGCCTGGAAGAGTTGACATTGATGGGGGATTAGCAAGGTCAAGTGACAGAGACATTATGTGGAAACAATACAATGCTGACAGTCAGGCAACTGATTGAGATAATGGCCCTACAAATGGATGTCTTTTAACCCTATTCCAAACAACAGAATTTTAGGGTGATCCACTTCAAAAACTGCCAGAAATGACAAAATGGATGTTATTACAGATATAATTTGTGTAAAATATGGCACAGAAAATATTGAGACAAAAGGAGAAACTGCTGGTTATCAGCAGTTTCTTCTTTTGTTTCAATGTTTTCCCAAGCATTTTCTATTAGGGACGTCAAAACCAGGTCTTGTTTGGGAAAGGGTTAAATTATCCACTCTCATCTCAGTCAGATAATGCCGAAATACGGAAATAGATCTATGACGCTGAAAATGGGGCTTCTTTGTCTAGTGTTTAGATGTTGATTTCAAAGTTAACTCTATTCCAAACAAGACCGGGTTTTGACATCCCAAATAGAAAAGGCTTGGGAAAACATTGAGACAAAAGAAGAAAATGCTGATTATTAATAGGTTTGAAATTAGACCACCCTTACTGTATACCATTTGGGACATGAGTTTATTATTGACGGAACCATAAGGAATTTCCTCAGAAAGAAAGTTGCTTCCACCTTGATTTTCCTCACTAAGAGCTATCTTTACTTTACCAAGCTTGAATAGCCCTGTCAGTACCTCCAGAGACTTCAAATCAAGGGATTGTGAAAGATCTTAGAAGAAAGAAGAAAATGCTGAAAGAGGTATTTCATTATCTGTAAGTTAGAAATGTAAGTGGGAAAAGTTTGTGAGAGATATGATTTATTTGTTAAATATTGAAAATTCTGTTTGACAGAAAAATGATTAAAACCAATAAATGATATCAACTTAAGTAATATTATGTGATTCATTTGAGACCAACCTTCTATCGTGTTTAATTAACCTTTTCCCAAAACAGACCTGGTTTTGATGTCCTTGATAGAATTGGGAAAATATTGAGACAAAAGATGAAAATGCTAATAACCAGCATTTTCTTCTTTAGCCTCAAGGTTTTCTGTGCTATATCATTTACAAATTTTACCTTTTGTAACATTCAATTTGCTGCCTACGGCAGCATTAAAACTGGACTACCATATTAGCTCATTGTTTTGGAGAGGCTTAAAAGACAATTCCAAACATTCAAGTCCCAAACATAGAAAATTATTTTAACCCTTGTCTAAACTCAATGCAACTGGATTTATCTAAATTCAAATCGATGCTGAAACCTTATAGTAGGTAGTGCATTGGGTTCTCGATCATCAAGGCCTGGATTTGATCCCTGGCCACTGCAAAAATTTAAATTGACATTTGTCTCCCATCAACGTATCCATAATCGTAAAGCCATGTTTGCAAGCAGCTGGACGCTCAGAAAGACTTGTAGTACTGATGAGAGAAACGACAGGAATCCATGATTAGGTGCCCCAGCCTCCGTGATTTTATCATAGCAGTTGAAATTATTCGATCAACCTTAATTAGGATTTAAAGAATATACAAAATAAATGTAACACATGCTCAAAGAGTAAAAAGAAAAGAAAAAAGTATGCTCATGGACAAGTATTTTCTTTTTTTTTTTCATTTCATTGTTTTCTGGAGCCTTCTTGAAAGTCGTTAAAACTGAGTCTGCTTTCGAAGCGTCTAAAATTTGGTTTTCCACAAATTTCGATTGCTTCGGTTTGAAAGGAAGTGTAGACGATCATATAATTAATGTCGAATATACTGAGCAACTAAAGTATTGAAAGAAAGGAGAAATTGCTTATTTCCAGCAAATTCATGTTGTCTCTCAAAAAATTTCAAAAACATTGCCCTTTCAAAGACAACGATAGAAAACGTTGAGACCAAAACAAAAAAGAAATGTTTGTTATCGGTCGTCAATTTTTTTTTGTCTCAATACTTTCAAAAGTTTTCCTTTACAAAGACGTCAAAACTAGGTTGTTTGAGGAGTTAAAGTCCAGAGGAAATGTCTTGAAAGTTGAAACGGTATGATTTTCGCCTTAAGAATATGCCACATTTTCCCTGCCAGCAAAATGGATTTTTTGGAAGGGTTAAAGGTTTCAATTCTCTTATGACTCGTTTAATGGTGAACATTAATGATGATACGTAATGCTGTGTATTGATATTGATAATCATTTACATAAAACTGCCATTTTTACAGAAAAATGGTCCTTATCAGGTCATTGCAATGTTCTATTTGTCCATATCAGATAATGGGAGTACATGTATTAAAATGATAACAACCCGGAATATTACTAGGAAAATATGTTATAAGTCCGCCATCGGTTACATTAAGACGATACGTAATGCTGTGTATTAATATTGATAATCATTTACAGAAAACTGCCATTTTTACAGAAACAAATCATCCTTATCAGATCGTGAACAATGTTCTACTTGTCCTTATCAGATAATGGGTAACCTCTTATGAGTATTCATTATTATACTCGTACAGCAAGTGTACATGTGTTCATACATGTATGACAACATTTCTATAGAAAATAGGTTGTTTCGAATTAAAGCTTCAATTTTCTTATGGCCCGACTAATGGTAAACATTAAGGACGATACGTAATGCTGTGTATTAATATTGATAATCATTTACATAAAACTGCCATTTTTACAGAAAAAATCATCCCTTATCAGCTCGTCTACATGTCCGTATCAGATAACGGGAAACCTCTTATGAATATTGTACTTGTAGAACAAGTGTACATGTGTTGGTATGATAACGAATTTCCCAGAATTTGTCCACAGAAATACAAGCTATTATATCCTTGTTTTCAGTACCGTACGCTCCTAAAAAATAACATTTTAAAGTAATCTTCTTGAGCTTGTGAAACCAGCTAGGTATTACAGATTTCACATGGCGCAGCTTTAGTTTTTATTATCATAAATTACACGCCTGGGTGTTTTTGAATTAACAATTCAGTAATATTTTCTTGTGTACCTATCATATCTGTGTACAATGACACAAGTCTTTTTTGAAAAGTTATACGCTAAATGAGAAATATGAACACATTTTTAGTAAAGGTCAGTGTCAGGTCAAATGAAATCCGTAATAACACTAGAATTCTATCACTGAAGGCGATAAAAATACCCCCGCCAACATCTTTGTTCGGACAGGCGTTTTTGTTGAATCAGGAATCATAAGTCAGAAATTTTCAACCCGATTTTGTTAAAACATGGTCAAATTAGGGACCATAACTCAGAAACTATCGGTCAGATTTCCATGAATTTTGCGTCTTCCACATCTACAGGTGCTAATGCACACCTGTGCCAAGTATGAAGCAAATCGGACAGTAACCGGAGGAGGAGCATTTTTTGGGTCAAATCAGGGGCCATAACTCGAAAAGTATCATTCCGATTTCCGTGCAATTTGCATTGTGCACATCTACAGGTGCTAATGCACACTTGTGCCAAGTATGAAGCAAATCGGACAGTAACTGTAGGAGTATTTGTTCGGACAAGCATTGTTTGTCAAATCAGTGGCCATAACTCAGAGAGTATCGGTCCGATTTCCGTGAAATTTGCGTCTTGCACATCTACAGAACGCTAATGCACACCTTTGCCAAGTATGAAGCAAATCGGACTGTAACTGTAGGAGGAGTTGTCCGGACAAGCATTTTTTGGTCAAATCAGGGGCCATAACTCAGAAAGTAATGGTCATATTTCCGTGTTGCATCTTGCACATCTACAGGTGCTAATGCACACTTGTGCCAAGTACGAAGCAAATCGGACAGTAACTGTAGGAGGAGTTGTCCGGACAAGCATTTTTTTGGTCAATTTAGGGGCCATAAAGTATCAGTACGATTTCCGTGAATTGCGCCTTGCACATCTACAGGTGCTAATGCACACTTGTGCTAAGTATGATGCAAATCGGTCAGTAACTGTAAGAGGAGTTGTCCGGACAATCAATTTTCGGTCAAATCAGGGGCCATAACTCAGAAAGTAGTGGTCCGATTAACTTGAAATTTGCGTCTTCATCATCTACATGTCACAATGAACATTTGTGCCAAGTATGAAGCAAATTGGGGCCACAAGTGTAGGAGGAGTTATCCAGACATTTGTTTGAGACAGGCCAACCAACCAACAAACAAATCATCCAATCAACCAGTGGACCGACAGGCTGATTCCTGTATACCCCCTCCAAACTTCGTTTTCGGGGTTATGAAAAGAAAATGAAAAGAAAATGAGTTCATCGCAGTTAATCATCAATCTAATGCTCACCTGTGCCAAGTATGAAGTAAATCGGACAGTTACTGTAGGATGAGTTGTTTTGTATGATGCAAATCGGACAGTAACTGTAGGAGTTGTCTTGTATGAAGCAAATCGGACAGTAACTGTAGGAGTTGTCCGGACAAGCATTTTTTGGCAAATCAGGGGCCATAACTCAGAAAGTAATGGCCCGTTTAACTCGAAATTTGCGTCTTGCTCATCTACAGGTCACAATAAAAATCATCCAACCAACCATCCAACCAGTGGACCGACAGGCTGATTCCAGTATACCCCTCCAAACTTCGTTTGCGTGAGTATAAAAAGAAAAAGGAAAAGAAAATGAATGAATTGCAGTTAATCAGCACAAGTTTTTCCTTTCATCTCATTATTTTGTCGGATATATTGTATTCAAATTCTGTTTTTATTCTAATATATTTGTCATCTTTAGCAGCACTCCGATAGGGTCGTCCCAAATTTTACCTTTTTGGAAAGGGTTAAAATCTAAAAGAAGCTGCTTTGCCGACTTGTACAGACTTCACGATAGGTTTCTCGCAATTCAGCAATTTCTGCCTGGTTATTTTTCGTTCAGATTTCTGGACAATTTCGTTATCTGACGGAACATAAGAACTCCGTCATACATAATATGTTTACATTACTAGAAAATAACAGATAGGGCGCCGATTTATCTTTACATAACAAATATTACTAATATTTTGGCAGGAACGAGATTGTCTGTATTATCCTAGTGCCAAATATATGAATAATGATTAAGAATACCATTTCTGGAAATAGCATCTTGTATTTGGAAAATGATGTTTGTATTACCGATTTGGCCTTTTATGCTTTCAGGTTAACCTTATTTCTAAATGGCAGGCCCGTAAGAACATGTGACGGGGGGGGGGGGCTAGGGGGGCTAATCCCCCCCTCAGGACAAGGGCTTTAGCCCCCACCCCAATATGATATTGCTTCCTACGGGCCTAAATGGTCTATACTGTTGTACTCTGATTACTCTGATTTGTTCTTCCGAACAGTTCGGAAGCATAAAAACATAGAATGAGCCCCTTTAACATATAGGCTATTATCGATTCTTGTCTAAGAATTTATGCTTTTGACGTGGACGTGATAAAATTATGTTATAAATATCGGTTGGCTTGAAAATACATTGTAGTTCACATGTAGTCTGACCTACATACTCGGCCTGCAAAAAAATTCAACGATTTTTTTTTTTCAAAAACGTCAAAACTACAGCTCATTGTAAACTGTAGTTACGACGTTTTGAAGAAAACCTCCTGGAATATCTGTGCGCTAATTGAAACAATCTACATTTTCAAGAAGTAATATAAGTTTCAAAATAGGCGTGAAATTCGAGATATCAATCTGCTGAAGGCAATGAAGAAAAGGAATTGCGTGGTGATCATTTAATCAAACTTCAAGATTTTCTGAGACATTTGGGGTAAAAATGGTTGGAAAAAAAATATCACCGTCGTGCGAATATAACCTTGTAGGAGGAATGTAGGCTTAGTGTTGGTATTTAACCCTTTCCCAAACGGCAAAATATTAGGGCGATCCATTTCAAATAGCTAATGCAGCCAAAACATCTAAATAATCTCTATTTTTATGCCCCCGATAGGGAGGCATCATAAATTTGACTTGTCCGTCCGTCCGTCCGTCTGTCTGTCCGTCTGTCTGTCCGTCCATCTGTCCGTCATTCCGTCCAAAAACTTTAACATTGGCCATAACTTCCTTATTACTTAACATATTCGCTTCATACTTTACCACAACATTCCTTGGTACATTACCTTTCTGTAGGCACATATTTTGGTGACCTTGACCCCTGGATGACCTTGACCTTGAACATAGATTGGCCATAATTTAAAATCAAAGCGGTGTCGGGGGCATTGTCATCTTACAGTGACAGCTCTTGTTATCTCTAAATAAAGTAATAAAATTAATCAATAAAATCATGTTTAAGAGGGAGATTTGATACCCCATCTGGACCAATCAGCGCATATTCCTTGACATTCAGAGCTACGGATAAGAGGGGAAGATAACTTTTTAAAATGTAAAAAATATATCTCAATGTTCACCAAACCTCATGTTGTGGGTACTCATTGGTATCGTCTCGTCGAGACAATTCCATTGAGTACCCACAACATAGGGTTTGGATTTCAAATAACAAATTTAGAATGCCTTTATTCCTCTTATCTGTTGCTATGGCATTAACCCATTCCCAATCATTGACTCCTGTTGACTCACATAAAGATAGAACGCCTTAGAAAATATTGAGGACAATGAAGAAATTGCTTGTGACAAGCAATTTCTTCATTTCCAACAATGTTTTCCTAAAAAAAGACCGAAAAATATAAAAGTTTGTTCATTTGAAATTGTTGTCTGCAATATCTTTGAATTTGGACCATTCTTAAATTTTGCCGTTTGGTAATGGTTTAAAGCATTGATCTGCAACCCCATCTCTACAATTATACTCAATTAACGACGCAAATAATTAAAAGAAATGCGTTAATAGCGCGGAAATATTTAAAATGTTTTTTTTTTCTTCGTAGAAACCATGTGTCATTGCGTAATTGGGATATATGAGAGAGGGGAGCTTTAACTTTTTCCGTTAACTCTTTCGCTGCCAAATTTCCTGGAATTGTGCTATTTCCAGTGCCAATTTTTTTTAAACTTCATTACAGGGCTTATCAGTTTATATTATAGTAAAATCATTATTTAGTGAATTTTAAGCTGAAACCCTCAGGAATGATTACACATAAACTATTTTGTAGAATAGCATACTTTTTATCAGGAAGTTTGATCAGATGACCCTGACCTTGACCTTAATGACCTAATTAAGCTATTCTTTTGAAGTCGCCAAAAGGTGACATTGGCAGTCTCCTAAGAGGTCGCCAAAAGGCGACATTGGCAGCGAAAGAGTTCCTTTAACAAAGCCCTGATTTTAATACGAAATGCTAGGGAAACGACGATGTGAAAGAAGAAAATGCTAATAAAAAGTCAATGTAAACATATTTATTTTACATGGATAGGGAAACAGTTTCTTGTAACTTTAAGGTAGACAGACCCTGAAAAAATCACCACTTTCTAGCCATACGAAATGCATCAAACTGCACACACTTGTAAATACACTTCACATAAGTTGAATCACCGTGCCGGATTTCAAAATTATGCTTCAAGAAGAAAATAATTTACAAATATTATTTTACGCTATATTCATATACAAGGAAGGTAATTTTGAACATTTTTGTCAAATATTTCCATAAGTATGCATTAATTCAAAATTCTAAACCGTTCAAAATGCTTATGTTTGTATTTGAAATGGAAATGTACCACAGTTTAGGAATTATTTGCACTTTTCAGATTTCGACTCTGGCCCTTTGGTGCTTTTCAGGGGTTGGATACCTTAAGTAATCCCTCTCGCACTTGCTTTCTGGAAACTGCAACTAAACAGTAAGTTCTTTCCGAAAAAGTGTGCAGTGAAAAATCAAGCACTTACCTCTGCTACAAGGATTGAACACAGAACGTCTTGCGCGCCATATGGCGCGCGAATAGGGTCTAAAGTCAATATAGCGCTAGACCGATAATTAAAATAGGGGTAGACCGGTAAAATAGCGGTCTACCCTTATATTTTTACCGGTCTATCGATAAAAATATCGGTCTACCCTTAAAATAAGGGTAGACCCCTATTTCAAATAACGGTCTAGCGATAAATTACCGGTAGACCGATAGTTATTTTTGACCCTTCTGCTCGAAATCTCATTAGCCAATCAAATGGCTCGTTACATCCTCAACCCACCGGAAATATCAACGACCGTATAATACAAGCTCTGTGATTGGCTATCGAAAAAAATAGGGGTCTACCGATAAAAATATCGGTCTACCGGTAATTTTATCGCTAGACCGTTATTTTGAATAGCGGTTTACCCTTATTTTATGGGTAGACCGATATTTTTATCGGTAGACCGGTAAAAATATAAGGGTAGACCGCTATTTTTAAGGGTCTACCCCTATTTTAATTATCGGTCTAGCGCTATATTGACTTTAGACCCTATTCGCGCGCCATACAGAACGTCTTGCGCGCCAATTCTGACCAAGCAAACACACTGATACAAATTGGGGAAATCGAAAAGAATGAATTCGTCGCTTTTCAACAAAGACCTCGTAACTGCTGCTTACAAAAAGCTGCAGTTACGATGTCTTTGTTGACAAGCAGCGAATTGCTGCCAATCTTTGTCATTTTATTTATGATTCTCTATTGTATATTGGCCTACTTTTAGTTGAATTACGTTTGTCAGCTCCTCGTTTTTCATTTAATATCTCGTAAATAAAGCTTGCGTTTGTTGTGTGGTTCTTGAAGAAATGTGCACGATATGCGATTTTCTCCAAGTAAAATGAATGTTGTAGTTATGATTGTTTGTTTCGTTTTATTAGTGTGGAGAAGAGTTTAAAGCTGTAAATATGGCATTCAACTCTCAGAGACGATTTTCCGTAGCCAACAACCTGTATTGTAGTTGGTAACATCTATTTGTTAGGGGAATTACGAATTGATTTAGTCCCCGAATATTAAATTGTCATTTCCCATAAATTCGATTTTATCAACGTTCATCTAATGCAATCAATTCCTAGTTAAGAGAACAATATGGGTCTTGATCAGACTGCGCGCATGCGCAGGCTGATCTAGATCCATGTTGGTCTCAAACGCCTCGAGGACGTCCTTTTCATATCACGGTACATTTATTTGTGAATGGATACAACAATTGATTTAGTCCTCGCGTATGAAATTGTCATTTCCCACAAATTAGATTCAATCCACGTCTCCTCTATTCACGTATTCTCTGCTATGACGTACAATCGCTCCAATCATTCTGACACGCGGAGACAAATACTTAAATGATCTGGATGACAAAAACATATTTTTTTGGTTTAAAGTCTGACGTGTTATCTTATATATGAACTTCCCGGATCATTCATTTGTAAGGAATTCAAACAATAGATTTAGTCCCCGCATATGAAATTGTCATTTCCAACAAATTAGATTCAATTCACGTTTCTCTATTGACGTAGAGTCTGCTATGACGTAGATTCGCTACATTCAATTTCCGACATGCGGAGAAATATTTGAATGATCTGGTGAATGGGAAGTTTTTTCGGGTATCTTGAATTCATTCATGTTTCGTATAACATTATTTAAAAGAGGCGTTAGACCCTATTCAATCGGTCATTTGAGAGCAAGTTTATCAATTGATTAGGTCCCCGCATATCAAATTGTCATTTCTCACAAATTAGATTCAATTCACGTTTCTTTATTGACGTAGTATCTGCTATGACGTAGATTCGCTACATTCAATTTCCGACATGCGAACACATATTTGAACGATCTGGTGGATGGGAAGTTTTTTTTCGGGTATTTTGAATTCATGAATGTTTCGTATAATACATCATGTAATATTATTTGAAAGAGGCGTTAGAGCCATAATCAATCAATCTTTTGGGAGCAAGTTCACCAATTGACTATGTCCCTGCATTATGTAAATTGTCATTTCTCACAAATTAGATTCAATACACGTCCTCTCTATTGACGTAGTCTCTGGCTGCTATGACGTTGGTTCGCTACATTCAATTTCAAACATGCGGATACATATTTGAACGGTCTTACCGAGGTTTTTTTTTTCATTTTGGTATTTTTAACTTATACATGTATGAATGTGTCGTATACTTGAAAGAGGCGTTAGACCCTATTCATTCAATCATTTGAGAGCAAGTTCACAAAATGATCAGGTCCACGCATATCAAATTGTCATTTCCCACAAATTAGATTCAATTCACGTTTCTCTATTGACGTAGTATCTGCTATGACGTAGATTCGCTACATTCAATTTCCGACATGTGGAGACATGTTTGAACGATATTGTAAGCTGGACGCCTTTCGAACTTCATGACCGAGTTATAAGTTGAGCAGATCTGACGTATTATTTACTTTTATATGCACTGGTGGTGGACTCGACCAAAGCGAGGGACGTTTTTCGCTACGACAAGGTACAGATACATGTATTTTGCGTTTAAATGTGAGTTTAAAGATCTGGTTAGACAGTTTTTCTAATAACAATGAATTTGTTCTAAAATAGACCGGATTTACCGATATGTATTGACAAACGTCTGTGTTGTTATAAGATCTCGTAACTACGGCTTTATCGAAGCCGTAGTTACGATATTTTATAACAACACCGACGGAATACATTGACCGCGAAAAAACGTCCCACGCTTTTGCCGAGTTCACCACCAGTGATATGGGAATATGCTTACTGTATACATTTAGTTGGATTGATTGACAAAATAGCATTAGCTTTCTTTCAAAGGTTGAAAATACACATTTTTTCGGCGATACAAGTACATGGCTGGTAAAAATAAAAATCATTCCCTAAACAACAAAGTTTAGGTCCTAAGTGTGGCCAAAATTCAAAATGTATTACAGAATTTCAATCAAATGCTAATAAACAAAGAGGATCTGACACCAATAGCATACAAATCCCTTTGGCAAAATGAGAACATGCTGTTTCTCATCATTTTCATTTCCCACCGCGTTTTCTTATAGGATGAAGTAAACAATGCCTTGTTTTTGACGTCCCAGTAGTGACGTCCCAGTAGAATAAATTTGGGATAACCACTGTGTATAATCACGTGACTTAGAATTTCCGATAATCATCAATAACTTTGTATATGCTTGACCAATTTGAATTCGGTTTGAAGCAGAGAAGGTGGAAAAATGTCAGGAATAACATGTTTTTGGTAGATTTGTAAAAGATCAACTGATAAAAAAGTTATTGAAGATAAACCAAAATTTAGGTTTATCTTCAATAACTTTTTTATCAGTTAATTTTAAAATCAACCACGTCCATCTAATGCACGAAGTCTGTCCACATTTTCTGCTTCCTGTATTAACAAAGTCATTGAAGATATTCAGTAATTATTGCATCACGTAATTACCCACCGTGATAACACTGGGGGAAAAAGAGAGAGAGAAAAAAATGTTAATTGTGGGCATATCTCCCCCTGATCAATATTATTGGTACTATTTTGTACAGAAATTCAATCTTTATCAGAATTAATTTTGTCGTTTGTAGTGTATTCCAAATGCGGACAGCCACAATTGTAGCCGTTCTGAAAGGTTTACTCCAAGGAAATTGAAAAACGAATGTTGTGTCCTACTCCGAGTTTTCTCTGGTGAAATTAAATGAGCGTCATCAACATATCAAAGAACGAATTTCATCAGAGAAAATTCGGATTAGTTTTGTCCTTGTATGCTTTAGATTTTGTACACTGGCTAAGGTCAAAACTTATATACTGCTAAAACTGCCTTCTAATGCGTGACTGGATAGAATTAAGCTTTTTGATATGATCTATGCTACGCCATAAGATTTAAATAAGACCAAGAATCTTGGTCTAGTATCAAAGATCAATGGGAAGCTTGGCATCTGTTTCCTTTGGTGTTTGTATTTTATGGCTTTTAACCACGTAAGAGTTGAGGGCATTTCTGGCCATTTTCATTCATTCAACTCCTAGATTATTTTACATGTAAAACAAGATTGACTGAGATGTTAGAAAAAGGCCAACCACCTCCTAAAAAGCTTAAAAAATAACAACACCAACTACAAACAAACACGAACAGCATTAGTCTTGATCAGATTTTGTTCCCGAAAATTATCCGTTCAAGTTTGTTGATTCACAAACACATTTGGCGCGTTCCATACGACTCTTTAAATTAATTTTAGTAAATATCGATTGGACTTCATGAAGTCCTTCTAAAAAAAGTAGGCCTATGTATCTATCTTTGCCTACCCAGATTTTCTATTCGTAATATCATTTATGGAAAACTGGACCTTGATAGAAAGTGAAACTCGTTACCAGCTCAAAAATCCTTAATTTTGGCCTTAACCCTTTCCCAAACAAGACCTGGTTTTGACGCCCCTTTTAGAATTGTCCCGGGAAACATTGAGGCAAAAGAAGAAAATGCTGATAATCAGCATGTTCTCCTTTTGTCTCAATATTTTCTATGTTATATTGTAAACTAATTCTATCTTTATCACCATCCATTTTGATGTCTGTGGCGGCTTTCAAATTGGAACACTCTAAAAAATTGTCGTTATGGAAAGAGTTAATAATAACCTACAGAGCAACACATCGATGCAAACTGTAACATTCTACATGCTATTTCTTATCCCAGAAATATCTAGCATGGACTCCTTTAAAGGAAAAACAGTGCATATTTGGATCATTATTAAAGGAAAAACAGTTCATGTACCCAGTAAACAATTTTTAGTTTTCAAAACGTAGCGACGACGTTTCCACAAAACGTTTTCAACAAACGTAACGAAGTCGTCTTACTACCCGAAAAAGTGGCCCCCTCGACCGACGTTCGGAAAACGTTTTTCAAAAACGTTTTCAAACCTTCAATAATACCAATAGAAAACTTTGTGAAAACTGAATGATTTTTAGTTTTCCAAACATAACGACGACGTTTCCAACAAACGTTTCCATGAAACGTGTTGAAGACGTCTTATTACCCCCAAAAGTGGCCCCCTCGACCGACGTTCGGAAAACGTTTTCAAAGACGTGGTAAAAACTTCAATAATACCTAGAAAAAACTTCGTGAAAACATGGCTCTAGACCGTTTTTAACACGTTTTAAGAACGTTTGGTTTTTGATACGTTTTGACGACCAGATTATTACGTTTTGATGACTACATTCAAACGGTTTTAAAACGTTTCTACCCCAGATACATGCAAACGTTTCCAACAAACGTGTTGAAGACGTCTTATTACCCCAAAAAGTGGCCCCCTCGACCGACGTGCGGAAAACGTTTTCTAAAACGTGTTGAAAATTTCAATAATACCAAGAGAAAACTGCATGGAAACTTGATTCTAAAACGCTTTTATAACGTTTAAAACATGTTTGGTTTGAAAAACGTATGGGAGACCGGGTAAGTACATTTTCATGACTGCATTCTAACGTTTCTAAAACGTTTCTACTTAAATACCAATGGAAAACTGCATGAAAACTTGATATTAACACGTTTTCGTAACGTTTAAAGAACGTTTGGTTTTGGGAACGTGTTGAAAATGTTTCGAAGCCGCCATTCTAACGTTTTCATGTCGAACGCAAAACGTTACAATCTGTGTTAAAGACGTTTTCGTACCTCTAAAAGAGCCCCCTTCTGAGACGTTTGGAAAACGTTATCATTAAGATTTTAGAACATTTCGTTTAACCCTTTTCCAATCAAGATCTGATTTTGACGTCCCTTACAGAAAAGGCTTGGGAAAAGATTGAAACAAAAGGTGTGAATGCTGATGTCTAGCATTTTTATCTTTTGTCTCTATACATCCCGTGCTATATTCTACAGAAATTCCTATATCATTAACCATTTTGTCATCTGCAGAAGCTAACCAACTGAACTATCCTCTATTGTTGCTGTTGTTTCGGAAAGGGTAAACTTAACGAATTTTCACCTCGTGCTAAGAGAGTAAACAGTCGTTACACTTGTAATTGAGTTGGTGTACTTAAGGTAGTATACCCCTAATGAGATTCTCTCGACGTCTGAATTATTCGGGCGCGATCGAAAACATTCGGCGGTGGAATTCTTCACCGCCGAATGTTAACGACCGGGCCCGAATAGGTTCGGATACGTAACGACGCCACTCGAAAAAAAAAAAATCCGATGTTTTATGAATCTCAAAATGGCAACATTACTGGTATTCTACCTTAAAGTCTCTGGAATGAGTTTGCCTGAAAGCACTTTTATTTGCATTTGAAGAAAATGGAGAATTTGATGATTAAAGGTATTATTTTCTTTTCTCCTTTTTTCCCAAAACAATTTCATCAAAGGTAGGGTCATGCAAAACAGGACTTGTTTGGAAAAGAATGCATTAATGAGAAAATGTTACATTACAAACATGAGCTTTATTGTTACAAATTCTCTGAGGTAATTAAAATGTTAGTCTTATCCTAAAAGACAAAAAAGGTGGTCCAATTTGAAAGTTGTTGCAGACGACACATCATTAATAAGTAGATAACAGCTGCATTTATGTACAATGCAAAATAACATATTTGAGCAAAAGTATATACTGTTGTGAAACTTGGTTATCGCGTTTTCTTCTTTCTACAATGTTTCCCAATGACTTATCTAACACAGGTGTTTTTGCGAAAAGTTGAATTTGCAGACAGGCATAGACAGAATGGCAGATGGGTCGAAAAGACAAAACAATATAATTATCCGAATTAATTATCTTTTGATAAACAGAGAGTCAATGGCAGAAAATTAAGTGAGTAGTGCTCGTTCTCCAATTTAGTATATATCACAGTCTTGTGAATTGTGGTATACCATGGGTAAGATTTCGCCTATCTATTTTGATGCAAGTCTGTATATTCTTCTATAAAGTCCCTTAGTATATTGTATATTATCTGGTTTCATTTTCCCATGATACAAGAATACAATAAAGGTCTTGCTCTTCAAACTCGACATAACAATTGCCAAAACTGATCACTGTTTTACTTAAACAATGGAGCACCATATAGGCCTACACTTGCACAAAATATAGTGTTGTTATTTAATTCAACATCTTGATTGTTTTATATGAACTCTGGACGTGAGTCCAACATTCTTGTAGCCACCACAGCGTTTAGTTGAATGTTTTGGTGGTAATGAGGTGTTCTGAGAAGGTTTCGTCTATCCATATGTATGTTTTAGACTCCATCACGTTTTTTTTTATATTTACAATTATAGTTACAACGTTGCGCTTACTGAAAGAGAGTGTCTTGATATTATGTAGCTACACGCTCTCGCTATTAAATCTGCATGGTCAACATCACTACTACTTGAGTTTTTGGTGTCACTCCGAGTCAGGAGGCACAATTGGATGACAATATATATCAATAATATCCTCAATATCTGTAGGTATGTCCTCCGCATCAAAGAATTGTCAGAAAAACTACTAGTATCGCCATTTATTAACGCTTGTTTTTTTCTGAACATAGACTTCACGACGATCCCGTCCATACAGTAAACATCTTCCTCGCATACGCCTTCTACCTTCGACTGCGTTTCATAAAGTGAAACATGGGACTGAAACACTTCTTAGGGATTGTGCTCATGCGTGTTCGTTGAATTGCTAGCAAGTATGTGCTGTAGTACAGGCAATGGAGGATAGTCGTCGTCGGGTGAACAATCAACTCATAAGCCTATGAAATGTAAAATATATATTAGATTTAAGTGTGAAATTGAGAATGATTGATGATATACACAGAAAGGTAATACTAGCTCTGATTATTTGTTTTCTAATTAATTTTCCGACAATTTTAATAAGAATTTTCAAAGTTTATCAAAAAGCAAACAAAAAACAAAACAAAATAAAAACAAAAACAACTACAACAAAAAAAACACCAAATGATTATGTATGGACATGGTCAATACAGTATGTAGGCAATGTAGCAAAATGATATGTGATGATTATTTTAGAACTGAGACACAGGTCTTAGACTTTCATCAGCTGATTGCTAAAGACGCAATCCCAGTTAAAGTGGACAATTGGCTAATTTTTTTCGAAATTTTTCATTATACCGTACACTTATTCTGGACAAATTTTCTTCATGGATCACATCTTCTGCGCAATTTCTCTAGTTTTGTCAACTTGGCTTGCTTAGTTTTGGATTTATAGACTGTTAAATGATCAAATGTGTGCATCAAAAACTACGTGTTTTAAATAGACCCCTTTGTGTAACGTGTGTCTAATTTCACATTAAGTAATGTCTAAAGGATAACAAAACCGATACATTTTGATGAGTATTTGTGTGTAAAATGTGAATCAATTGACAATATGGGTGAAAATGGCGAATTGTACCGATGAGAATGAAAATACAAAATGGCCATCCTTGTACGATTCCTTTATTTTAGAACATTGACTACTTCCAACACTTCTAAAATGCACCAAGCAACCTTTAATTTTCTCTCGAATTGTTAAACAAAAGCAATGAGTTATTCCCTTAATCGATAAACGGAAATGGAAAGTCAATTACTTATTACAAATCAACAATACTTTAAAACTGGTCTGTCCCGAACGTAACTAGAGCTTGTCCCGTACGTAATATGCTTTCTTTTCTTTAACATCCCAGCCGCTGTATAATAACCTTTTCAATGAAATATCAATATTATAAGGCAATATCCATTTGCCAGACACTTTGTCAAAAGAAATATTATGAGATGAGTAAATGAAAATAAATACAAGCCTATAAGCTATCTTGGTGTGTTGTTTTACCCATTAAAACTTCCTAGCCAAATTAATTTCAATTTATAAAAGTTAGGATGTTCGTATTGTTATGACACACGAATTATGTGTAATAACTTCTAAATTAAGGTGAAATGTTATCAAAAATTTGCTGGACATCCGTAACTCTGATGGATCCAAAGTACGAAAACGTACGGGACAATTTTTATGAGGGTAAGAAACGCTGAAATAAACTATTTTAATGCATCAATCTAGTGTAATGTATATGGGTATGAATATACTCCTATATATCAACAAAACACCGGCATATTTTGTGGAACTTTCCTCAATATTATAGAAATAGTATCAATTAAGCGTAATTATAATGCCATAACCTACGAGACTAGTACGAGTATGTGTACAGTCTATTATGGGCATTAAAAGTCTATTTTGCTTAAACCGGAGTCCTTAAGGAACCCAAATCACATAAATAAAGCAAAGAAAACGTTCCATTTCAGCAATTTAAAAACTGAAAACTAAAAATTGCCTCGAACGTTATGGACTCGTACGTCACTTTTTAATGTGTACTCAACTTTATTTGGCCTGCTGTATCAATGCTATTATAGTAATCGGCATAATTCTTTTTATAATATTTGTAGACACTTCGAATGATGGTGTTACTTGAAGAATTAAACTATTTATAGTTACCCAATGTTTACTACAGCTACTTTAGTTCATGCCTCGTATGTTACGGGGTTAAAATTACGGTAAATTGTTTAAAAATAATGTTGATTTTTCAAAAATATTGATAAAGGTATATCAAAATACGACTTTATTTTGATAATATATATTTATACTAATGTACATTACGCTAGATTAATGCATTAAATGTAGATTTATGTCAGTGTTTCTTACCTTTAAAGAAAGTGTCCCGTACGTTTTTGAATTTTGGAGACAACCACTCGAGGCTATTCTAAAAATTTTGGATTACATTTTTCATATAAATCTTGGTATCGTTTTGGAGCTCTATGTTTTCTGTACAAGATTTGGGCAGTTCTGTTAGGATAATTTATTGTTACAATTGACATTTATGGTTTGAAAGTTAGAATTTATACACGGAGACTTCGGTTTTTCGTACCCCCTAGTTTGGTTGTCACATGATTTTCATAAGAAATGGAGTTCTTACGAACGTAAATTATAGATAAATATTTTAGTTATAGGTGTTGGATGAAAATAAATGTGGTGGGCATTTATATAATGTTGACTAGTTGCAGCTAGTACGTATTCAAGGCCGGAGACATCAATTGTCCCATTTAACTGGGATTGCGTCTAAATCTAGTACAATTCAGTATTGATAGATAAATTTTGTGCATTTCCTTTCATTTAGGAAAAGTCTAAGTGTAAAAATCCAGATACGTTTCAACAAGGTGCTTTACTATACGTAAGACCGAGGACAAGATTTGATACCCCGTATCAAGGCTTTCAGTAATTTAATAACCTCAACACTTGTAAACTACTAGCACACACGAACAATGAATGTTAGATCTACTTTTCTATCTGAAAAGTTTCAAACGACGTTTTCAGGACGTACTGAAAACGATGTTGTTATAGGTGGTGTATAAATAAATCTATTTTGAGACAAGAAAATTAAAAACAATGTCTCGCATACATTAAATGTCAAATAGAACAACTTGTACTTCAAACTAAGATGAGTCACTTATAGATAATAAGATTTAGAACAGTTTGGCGAAGTATCCAAGCTGAGTTTCTTCAAAATTTGCAAAACATACATTATTTACTCATCCGTGTTAAAAATTAATCGTTAAAATGCGGTTTTTGAAATAAAGAATATTTCAATGATCGACTTACCCAATGTTTCCTTCAGAATTACCGGTGTGAATATGAATAAAATGTGGTTTGTACTCTTTCGACGTTTGCACTCTGTCAACATCAACAAAATGGCGCCCGAAAATTTGTGGTTTGAAATAAAAGTACCCGGATGTTTGTGGAAACGTTTTTAAAGCGACTTATAAACGTCAGTTTACTTTCTCTTTCAAAATGATAAAATATTTGACTGAACATTCACGATATGAAGCATTGCAGTAATCATTGTTTAAACTTGTTTCACGGATTTTATAAAGATGCAAACCAAAAGAACCCACGCTTGCATCAAAACCTTTCGTTTGAAAACGTGTAAAAAACGTGGCGATCAAGTTGCTAAGAATAATGTTAGAAGAAAATGCATTCAAACGTGTTCAATACGTTTTTACGTAAAATTGAAAACGTAAAGCACTGTAAAGGTTAGATCTAGGGGTGTATAAAATATGGCTTTGAAGGTTCTGTAATACGCATGAAAAAGAAAACATTATAAAAACGTTTTTGAGACGAATTAAAAACGTTCACTGTAGAGGTTTCAATATTCCAAATAAGTCTTACTATCAAGAAAGTCAAACAAAACGTTACAATTTAAACATATGATACCATTTCCATGTTTTCATATTCATCGTTTTCATCAAGTCATGAGTTGGTTGTGGTTTAAGTGCGTCGTCTTTACGTATTTAATACGTACTTACGATGAAAACACGTTGTCAAAACGAATGAAACACGTTTTCCAATCCAAGACTTGTAAGGAACATCTTCGTCACCAAAACCTATTGCTTACTTGAAAACGTAATAACCCGGTCTTCAATACGTTTTTAAAACCGAACGTGATATGAACGTTATGAAAACGTTTTAGAATTAAGTTTCCATTGTAGTTTTCTTTCAGTATTATTAAAGTTTTCAACACATTTTTGAAAACGTTTTCCGAACGTCGGTCGAGGGGGCACTTTATCGGGGTAATAATACGTCACCAACACGTCTGTTGGAAACGTTTGCAGGTATTTTAGGTAGAAACGTTTCGAGACCGTTGGAATGCAGTCATCAGAACGTAATAATCTGGTTCTCAATACGTCTTAGTTGCAAAAGGGTTAAACGAAATGTTCTTAAATCTAAATGACAATGTTTTCCAAACGTCTCGGAAGGGGACACTTTTAGGGATACGAAAACGTCTTTAGCTCAGTATGAAAACATTAGTATGGCGGCTTGGAAACTTCTTCAACACGTTTCCAAAACCAAACGTTCTTTAGACATTATAAAAAAGTGTTATTTTCAAGTTTCCATGCAGTTTGCTATTGGTATTTTTAAGTAAAAATGTTTTTAAAACGTTAGAATGCAGTTATGAAAACGTAATAACCCGGTCTTCAATACGTTTGTAAGACCGAACGTGCTATAAACGTTATGAAAACGTGTCTGCCAAGTTGCTAGAAATAATGTCAGCAGGAAACGTGTTCAAAACGTGTTGAACACGTTTTTATAAAAGAAATCAAAAACTACATACACTGTAAAAGGTGCGAATGTATGAAATAGGAATTAAATGTTCGAATTATCAAGAATATTACACACATGAACTTAGGATACATGTATATAATATCCGTGTTGGTGTTTTTGTACATTCCATTTTGATTAAGGTTGGTTGTGGTTTAAGTAGGCCTACGTTGTGTAAACGTATCTAATTCGTCGTTAAAATGCAAATCACAACCAAAACGTATCTAAAACGTTTTCTGAACCGTCAATTGCAAACATTAGCATTTCGGTTGTTTTTCTAATAAACTAAAATAAACACATAGAAAAATATTATCTTCACGCGAATAATGAACTATTTGAATCAAACATTCATCAAGTGAAGCATTGCACAAACTTTATTAACTTGTAGCAAAACGTTTTTGAAACGTTTTGAAAACGTAACCATGAAGGTACTCTAATATACATGGAAAAGAAAACGTGTTTAAAATGTTTTTGAAACGAATTAAAAGCGTCATCTTTAAAACATAAGGGAAATTAGAGTTTGAATATTCAAAATATGTTTAACTATCAAGAAAACCAAACAAAATGTGATATTTTACCAATATCAATATCATTTCCGTGTTTGGATACGTGTAGTTGTCATCAAGTAACGAGGTGGTTTTGGTTTAAGTACGTCGTCTTTACGTATTCAATACGTCTTAAAGATAAAAACACGTCGTCAAAACTTATCAAAAACGTTTTCCAAACCAAGACTAGTAAAAAACGTCTTCGTCACCAAAACCTATTGTTTACTGGGTATGGATCGTTATTAATAAGATCCAGCAGCCTCAAAAGCATCCAATGCAAACCTTAGTTCAAAATCATTCATGCAGAGAGCAAGGCATCAACAGAAAAGGGGCAAAATTTTTCAAGAACTATTTTAGCACCCCGAGGCCCAGAAGGACTTCTCTGAGTGACCTTACTCCACCTATATCGTCATAGGTAAATGCCTGGTCACGTACGGTTCGACGTCCACGTGACATCAACATCGCATCCAAAAATCTGATGTGCGACTGGCCACCTTTGGACGTGTCCCGGTCCCGTGATTTGGACGCGGAATCGTATGACATACCAAATGGGTCAAAAGTCTATTTAGAGCGTGCACGCATAAAATATACTCGTCGACGCATATATTTTCAACTGCTCGCGTAAAAATACGCGTCGACTCGTATTTCATCTATTAAGCAATCAAATCCTTCGTTTCATCCATCAATGTTATGGTATAAAGGGAAAGGTTTCTAACCACCTCTCCCATTGGCCAGCCTCGGTTTCACATTTTTTTACTCCTGCTCGCGTAAAATTTACACGTCGACGCATATTTTTTTTTCAACTGCTCGCGTAAATTTTATGCGTCGACGCGCATATTTACGCGTCGACGCATAAAATTTACGCGAGCAGTTGAAAATGTATGCGACGACGCGTATATTTTATGCGTGCACGCTCTATATAGACTTTTGACCCATTTAGTACGTCATAGAATCGTGTACATTGCATGTGGCTTGGTCTTTAATGGAGGTTGTCTTGAACAGTTTACCCATTACCAGACGGCAAAAGGTTTGGGTATTCCAATTTCGAAGGTGTTGCAGACGACAATTTCAAGTTAATGAAATTTGAAAAAAAATCCATTTCGGATTAGAAAACAATGTCTTCATTTTCCACAATGTTTTCCATGATTGAGAATTCGTCTTGGCGGGCGTCGAAAAACGTCAATGTGTGGGAACGTGTTAAGACTTTTTTCAGTCAAAGTCTATGTCCTCTGATAGCGGATTACTCTCTTTTACGCCGCCCAAACGTTTATAGTACACATGTACTAAACGATTTCACTCTGTTCTTTTCATAAGCAATCTTGTCTAATCTCGCGTCCCCATAGAGATTTCGTTATCCAATCGCTGGCTTGAAATCTAACAACATTGAAAATTTTTTATACAAGTTTTGATTGGCTAAAATTTAAAATTCCTGTTATTGGCCAAAAATAGAATCGACGTAATGGTGGTGAACGTATTGTACAAGTATTTCTCGTTGTGAAAATTGCGGATTGTGATTTTCTATCAATGTTTTCACAATATTTTTTGTGATTCATCGTCAAAATCCCAGTCTTTTTATAATTGGATTGAGATTCCTGCTGGAAATAAAAAATAGAGCATTGGTCGATTGTACTGATATAGTGTTGAATTGTGCATTAGACAATACGATCATAAATTACACTGATGACCGTTTATACGAAATCAAAACGTTTTTGGTTTCCCTCGATTTTCAAATGTTGTTCTATAAATAGATATGACCAGCAAATAGGCGGCAAATGAAGTAAAAACGGCCGGGGTCAAATGATAGCGAATCATGACCTCTGCTCGAAGGGTAATAGCGGATATGTACGGTGGCACCAAGGTGACATCTGTGTTTTTCTCTTTTTTGAAGAAAAAAGCGAAAACAATGTTAGTGAGCGTTTTTCTTTTTTGGGGAAAAAAGAGAAACACGAAAACAATGTTGTTTTCGCGTTTTTCTTTTTTCTCCAAAAAAGTGAGAAACGCAAAAACAATGTTGGTGAGCGTTTTTCCTTTTACTCCAAAAAAGAAGAAGAAGAAAAAAAAAACAAAAAAAAAAAAAAAACGCAAAAAACAAAGTCAATGAGCCGTTACTACGAATTTACCAATCAAAACTGAATAGAAATTTAGTCTGGAATACCTACCCCATACACTACGTTGATTGGATCAGGCACACGAATAGTGACCAGTAGCTCTCTGTTTGGGTCAGTTTTCCAATCAAGAAAGAAGTATCAAATAATGGAGGTAGGAAAGCTAAACGATATGCATCATGTTAACCCATTACCAGATGGCAAAATTTTAGACCTATCCAAGTTCAAAGATGATACAGACGACAACTTCAAGTGAATGAAATTTTACATAATTTAGACTTTTTGCATAGAAAATATTGTGGGAAATGATGAAATTGCTTGTCACAAGCAATTTCTTCATTTTCCACAATATTTTCCAAAGCCTTTATCTTGTTGGGCGTCAAAAGGTGTCACTGCGAGAAAATGGGTTAAATCGTAAATAAGCAGATATGGGTAAAAATGTCGCCATGACATTAGAAACCATTTAAAACCAATAGACAAGAAAATAAATTTTCTTTTATGTCCGTTTTACGTATCCATTATCATTGTCTGTATCTTTAATTAGAAATACAATGAGCAATTAAGAAATAGATAGGAACAATAAAAGACATTTTCGATCATAAACAATCCGTATCTAATATCAAATCAATCCTTTCCAAACAAGACTTGGCTTTTGATGTCTGTAAATTTAAAGGCTTGGAAAACATTGAGACGAAAGAAGAAAATGCTGATAATCAGCATTTTCTTCCTTTGTCTCAATATTTTCAGTGCTATATTCTACACAATACTGTCTGCTGATTATCAGTATCTTCTCTTTTTGCCTCATTTTTGTGGTAATTTGTGCACAACTGCTTTCTATATGAACATCAGTATTCTCGTCTTCAAGAAAGAGCTGTCCGAATGTTTGCCGCTCGGGAAAGGGCTAAACGATTGGTATCTGATGTCAAATTAAAGACCACGTTATGAAACACACGACGTGCCACGTGGTAATGGGTCTATCCAATTCTGGAGCCCGTATTATCAATGATCGCACGATTATTTTTGTGCAATTAATTGTAAGAACAGACCTGATTGGCCCAATTTGATTTCTCGTGCTATCAGATGTTTTGTTATTGTTAAACCGAAGTGACCGTGCGCTATGAATATTTATAAACAAACGTACAATAGTATTGTTTGACCACATTAAACTGATACTGATTAATTTTCGTGTGCAAAGTCCGTTAGTTGAGTGTCTTAACAAAACATTACCGAGGGGGGGTCATTACATATGCAGATGTACCGGGTTAATCTTGTTGGATAATATAGATAAAACTCGATATTGTGACGATTATCGGACTCGCTTTATTATTGTAAACAGATTGGTCACCTCGAAACGCAATAGACCGTAGCCCAGGTGATCATTGCATGACTTATATAATGTTTTAATTCGTCCTACGTTAGAAGTGGTTTAAATATCGACTGACTGAAAGTACAATGACCGTCAATCTTGCGATCCGGGTTCGAATCCTCTGTATACCGATATCTTTTTTTTCTTATTCTGAGAAACTTTTTTTTAAAAGATCGTGCACGGGACACATGCTCATTTGGTGCTGCGATTACTCGGAGACAGATAGTATCTAGATTTTTGCCATTTACAAGTTGTCGTTTTGTTGTCATAGATTTTATTTGTGGTTAGATGGAAGTATTAGGTTTCCCATAGCCGACCATTATAACGTTTTGGCTTATAGCTCAGCCCATGAGTTTGCAACAATGTTATGGCTTACCTCAAATTCAAGAACAATCCTTCATACATCCAAAACAAGCAATTTGAATATGGCATGATTCCTTTTATCACTGACTTTTTGGCCCCTTTTTGACATGACCCTTCTCCAACAGTCATTTGGACTGGCCTTTTCACAATATGCACCTACATCTAAAAATAGCTCTTGGACTGCCAAAATGTACTAAATTCTTAATAAAAATTACTGCAATTGTTTGACAAAATATCAAATTTTATAAATAAGAAAAAATAATTCTAAATTATTACATTATTGACCAATCAGAGCTCACCTTGATCCTTGTTTATAGTGCGGACGTTCAGTGGACAAAATCTGACAGATGCCGGGAAAATGTAATACTTCCACCTAACCTAAATTGTGAGAACGTTTTGAAAAATGATGAAAAATTGTAAGTTACAAAAATGAAATGATTTCAAATAAATGATCACTACTAAAATAGACGAGGAAAAAATAAAAAGAATAAAAAAGAGAGAAAAAAGCATTATAAAGCTAAAATAATGATAATAAATGATAATCATTTGAAGTATTGTAATGAGACAAGCAATAAGCTAAATATGCATAAAGCTATACATTCGAAAGTAACCATTAAAAAACATTAAGCTCGCCCCTAGCCTCGAACCACCACCTGCATACTGCCTCATATGACAGAGATTTAGAAGCCACTAATGTATCCAATAGACCATTGCAGACATGGTTAATATGATGACAACAATTCAGATTAATCACTTAAAACACATAGATAATTGATCATTAATCTGCCCCTCCTACAGGTAAGTATTGGTTTTTCCCAAAAATGTTTACAATAGCGCGTTAGAGTTATACCAGCCGAAAATTACAGTGACGTAGGCTAATGTTTACTACTTGACAACCAATCAACCCTGTTCGTATTTGTATAACTCTAACGCGCTATTGTAAACATTTTTGGGAAAAACCAATACTCACCTGTAGGAGGGGCAGATTAATGATCAATTATCTATGTGTTTTAAGTGATTAATTTGAATTGTCGTCATCATATTAACTATGTCTGCAATGGTCTATTGGATACATTAGTGGCTTCTAAATCTCTGTCATAAGAGGCGGTATGCAGGTTGTGGTTCGAGGCTAGGGGCGAGCTGAATGTTTTTTAATGGTTACTTTCGAATGTATAGTTTTATGCATATTTAGCTTATTGCTTGTCTCATTACAATACTTCAAATGATTATCATTTGTTATCATTATTTTAGCTTTATAATGCTTTTTTCTCTCTTTTTATTCTTTTTATTTTTTCCTCGTCTATTTTAGTAATGATTTTTTATTTGACATCATTTCATTTTTGTAACTTACAATTTTTCATCATTTTTCAAAACGTTTTCACAAATAAAATCTATGACAAAAAAACGACAACAAATGGCAAAAATCTAGATACTATCTGTCTCCGAGTAATCGCAGCACCAAAGGAGCATGTGTCCCGTGCACGATCTTTTAAGATAAAAGTTTCTCAGAATAAGAAAAAAAGATATCGGTATACAGAGGATTCGAACCCGGGTCGCAAGATTGACGGTTATTGTACTTTCAGTCAGTCGATATTTCCACCACTTCTTACGTACTACGAATTAAAACATTATATAAGTTATGCAATGATCACCTGGGCTACGGTCTATTGCGTTTCGAGGTGACCAATCTGTTTACAATAATAAAGCGAGTCCGATAATGGTCACAATATAATAGATTCACAATTAAACGAGAATAGATACGGTTGTCTTGCTTTAATTTTACGTACGTAAAGGTATTAGTTCTACCTAAAAATAAACCAAAACAACCGTAAACTATTCTCGTTTAACTTTGAACGTATTATATAGCATTCCAACGATAATGTGATGTTTACAAACAAAGAATGACCTCGGCCTACAGGTAAGAAAGACTTGTTATATACGATTAAAATCTTTTATTTTACACTGCTCTACACATACATACTCGATAGCTCAGTTGATACAGCACCGGCGCTTCGTCCATTTTCTTTTAGCAAACGTGGGTTCGAATCTCATATAGAACGATGGGTAGGCCTAATTGTATTTTATTTTACAAATATATTTTGTTTTATCATTTTAAAAAAAAGATGAGAAGAAAGCAGACTCTTTATGATTTTATACAGATTTATAAGATAATATCGGAAAATCACATACATAATGTGCTATATAGTGGGTTTATGGCCTAAGACAACATTCAAGTCATGAAACATAAAAGATTCGTTTGGCAATGGTTTATATTGAAAATAAAGAATATATCTATTTACAAATGTGAAAGGAACAAAAACAAAAAAAGTAAAACGCAAATAAGGGGAAAAAATACACGGATGTGTGTGGAATCGAACCCACACAGTTAAAAAAGAACTCCATTGATAAGGTCAAGCGCCAAGTGTTTAACCATTAGACCACAAACACATGTAATTTCAGAAAGTCATACTTACAATATTATCATTGTTTTCATTGCGATAATTGTGATAATTGTGTTTTGATCTGTGTAACCTTTCATTATCAAATGGGTATGGTCTATATTTTTGGCGGGAATCTGATTATCGTTGGAGGACTATATCGAGTTTTATCTATAACGGTGCAAATCAGACGAATTGATTGGTTTTGCAGCAGTAAACATCAGCCTACGTCACTGTCATTTTCGGCTGGGACTATTGTAATCGTCTGCAATATTGACAATAATGAGCGCAAGGTTACTTCGGTTCAATAATACACAATTTACACTGGTGGTGAACTAAAACAATTTCGCTACAACAAGGTATATATATTTTGCGTTTAAACGTGAGTTTATAGATTTTTCTCTAATGACAATGATCTTGTTCTAAAAACAGACAGGATTTGCCGTTTTGTATTGACAAACTTTCGGTGTTGTTATAACATCTCGTAACTACGGATTCGATGAAGCCGTAGTTACGATATTTTATAACAACACCGACGAAATAGCCTACGTTGATCGTTACATGCAGTCGTAAGATCGTTGATAATATGAGTCACTTGATTACAAGGTTTTTATGTCGAGTTTTGAGACATTCAGAGAACAGAAAAAATGCTGGTAATTAGCTCGTTTCCAGTATTTCTTCTTTTCCCGACAAAGATTTATGCCACAGTGAGAGTTTCAATTAAAAAATCATACACATTTAGTTCAGTATCTTCAAAAATAGAAATAATTATTTATAAAAAGATAGTTAAATGAACAAGTAAAGCAGGGTTTCTCTTCACCTTAAGTATTCTTCAAGATATTGGTTTTGATTAATTTTAATAGATTCATCCCCTTCCCAAAGAAAAAATAAAATTTCATTCATGAGAATTATTTACGTTGGTAGAAATTGTACTAAATTCCCACCGAGATGTTCGTTTGCCTCCGTTTAAGTTTAAAACTGAAATGGGAAAACAGAAAAAACAACTTTTGAATTAGCCCATCCACCAAAAGAAATCACAAGACAATTTTAACGATTAAATTAATAGCGGGTCTTTTGGAAGAAATTTAGAATACATTTATCTCACGTTGTATTAAGTTCAACGACTAAACTATTAAAACCTTTATCGAACGACGAAATATTTGACTAAATTGGAAATGTATCTTTTAATCACATATCGTAGGTGGGAAGTCAATAAATCGTAACTCCAGATTATTCTAGCTGTAGTTACGAGGTTTTGACTTCCCACCAATGATATATCTCTTTTAGAAAAGTGTTAGTTTTTTCAGACATTAGAACACCATGATCATGGGGATAGTGAGAGTGTACGTGGCTTTGTGGTGCATCTAATACCAAAAAAGAAAAGAGTTTTAGCTCCTTTAGTGTTCGACCTACTTTTTTGATCAATGAAATTGCAGTATATTTTAAATTTTTGACACTATATTTCGCATAAACGGGCTGTCGGCTAGTTTATGTGACGTCTACACATAGCCACGCCCACTCTCCAATGAACCGCTAGCGAACACGAAGTCAGATAGATGCTGTATAGTAGATTCTACGTGATATAAACATTCAATGCGCTGCGCGCATTTGAATGTTTATTTCGCGTAGAATCTACAATACAGCCTCTATCTAATACGAAGCAAGCTTTTCTCTTTCTTCAAGGGCCCATATTCCTATAAATTAACTATGTGGATAGGTATAGCTGATTATAGACTTAATTTAGAAGGACAAAATGAATTTGATTGGAATTTTCCCCTGGACAGAATCGATCTACCCATACAGGTTGATCAATCCATGTGATTTTTCTTGAAAAGTTTTGCTACCGGTTTGTACGTTCGACAACCTAGCATGGGTGTCTGTATCAAATGTGTTTTCTGTGAACGCACAAAGCGGTTGTCCAAAGTAATTCGTAAAATACGAAATCTAAATAACAATAAGAGCATTGTGTCTGCAATGACTTAAAAATTGGATCAGTAAAAGTTACCCTCTTTTGAAGAAGAATATAAAGGCTTACTTTAACATACATAGAAACGGCTTAAGACAAGTGTTATCGGAAGTAATGCTTGCAAAACTCATAATTTTCCTCGAACGAAAAGCGAAACTGTTTATTTCAAACTTTAATTTTGTATCTCTATACATGTCAATTTAATGATAGCTAGTATTCGCAAGTTTGTCCATTTAGTAATGACACAATTCCCAAAACTATGAAAGCACTGAAGGGCAATTTTGACTTGCGACTAATGATTTAGGACTTCGGACTTGTGACTTGTGACTTTTTAGTTATGACTTGTACAATTTGGCTAGGTGTAACACTGTTGTAAGTATATACGAATTCCAAGTGCCAATACAACATTGTTGCAGTTTCTTCTGGATGTCGCTCAATGACAGAAAAGTCGTGCATTTTCATGTGTCAACATTCGCATGCTCGCCCATTCTAATGGCACCTTCGAACGTATATAATACGTTTGGAACCGTATCAGTAATAGTTTAGCAATTCACCTAAAATATCCAATTTCTGTCATTTTAATAGCAGAATTACCTTTATCAATGCTAAAAAGTACAGTTTGAAACTAGTACACAACTAGCATTTTTTGATATTTACGAGAAACTAAACCGAGATAAGAGCACATTGTTGGTTTATTTTTAGCCACTGTTGTTCTATTTTTAGAGTTACGATATTTTTTTATTTTTTTTCTTACGTTCAAAATTTTCTTACGATCGTTTTGTAAAACGCACTTAAGAATTTGCGTAAGATTTTTTTAGACGTAAAGTTACGCAAAAACTTTCGCAAATGTTAGTAAAACGGTCCCCTAAAGTATACATTTTAGCTCCACCGCCCGAAGGCCAGCGAGCTATTGTCATGGCTTTTTTCTTTAAAAATCTTCTCCTCTCAAACCAATGGGCCAATTTTGACCAAACTTTGCAATAAATGTTCCTTTGGTGACCCTTTACTAAAATTGTTGAAAATGTGGGCGTGGCAGAGCGGGGCTTATCAGACTTAGAGAAATCACAAAATAATTCTTTAAAATCAACCATTTGGCCAATTTTGACCAAACTTGGCAGAAATGTACCTCGGGTGACTATTTAAATTGTACGTGGGCGAAATTTATCTGACTTAGAGAAATCACAAAATAATTCTTCACAAATCAACCATTAGGCCAATTTCAATTAAATTTGGCAGAAATGCACCTTAAGTGACCCTCAGGGCGGGGCTTATCAGAATGGGAGAAATCACGAAAAAATCTTAAAAGATCAACCATAAGGACAATTTTGACAAAATTTGGTAGATATGTTCCTTGGGTGGCCAAATACTTAAATTGTAATCACGAAATAATAAATGTGGCAGGGCAGGGCTTACCACAATTAGACAAACCATGAAATAAATCGATAGGCCAATTCAGCCCAAACTTGGCAGAAATGTTCCATGGTTGGTTCTTTTCAAGATTTGACAGTGCTAGGCTTACAAGAAATCAATAGATAATTCTTTTACTTTAGCCAGTGGAGCGATTCAGGCCCTCATGGGCGAGCATGAAAATGTTGACACATGAAAATACACGACTTTTCTGTCATTAAGCGACATCCAGAAGAAACTGCAATTTTGACTTGCGACTAATGATTTAGGACTTCGGACTTGTAACTTGTGAGTTATGACTTGTGTATTTGGGCCATGTGCAACACTGCTGTAAGTATGTACGAATTCCTCATGCCAATACAACGGTTTTGCAATAGACATGGATGTCGCTAAATGACCGAAAAGTCGTGCATTTGAAATGTGTCAGAATTCTTATGCTCTCATGACTGTTGACACATGAAAATGCACGACTTTTCTGTCATTAAGCGACATCCAGAAGAAACTGCAACAATGCTGTATTGGCACTTGGAATTCGTATATACTTACAACAGTGTTGCACCTAGCCAAATTGTACAAGTCATAACTCAAAACTCACAAGTCACAAGTCTGAAGTCCTAAATCATTAGTCGCAAGTCAAAATTGCCCTTCAGTGCTTCCATACAAAACAAATTCCATATTTATTCTGTGAGTTCAAATGAGTTTCATATAAAACATAACAAGATTAATACGATATTACACCCGAGGGACAACATTTGGTTTTAGTTCAACAATCGAATCGTTTTTACCAGACCAAATGTCTGGTTTGTCAAATGTTATAGTCTGATTGGAAAACAAAGCGGTGTTATGTTATGCATAAATATGAAATTTCAGTAAACAAAATAGGCATAATTATATATACTGAGATGAAAAAGTTTAGTCAGTATAAAGTTTTTGGTAATTGATTTTGTCTAAAACGTTTTACAATACCAAATTTTTTACTGATAACAATCTTCAACCAATTAAGAACAAATCGGTGAAATTCAATTGGCATCCATGTTTTACTTAACCTTCTTTTCGACAATTCATTCCAAAAGGGGTCAAATTGAAAAGTCACAGCTTCAGGAGTGACTTTTTGTAGCGTCTAAATTCCTGGCCATTGACATGAAAAATCGATCTTCGTATCATTTCTTGGTAGAATAGAAGTCTCTCTGTTGACTGTGAGTGAGAATACTTCTTTTTAATGGAATTTACAGTAGATTATGGTGACTTACGCACCCAACCTGTTGCTCCTAGCATTTTACTGCGTTTTCAAGAAAGCGTTCTATCAGGACCAGTAGCTGGTTTGCCACTGATACAAAGTTATTCATTGTAGACAGACAATTAGAAAAAATAACTGACATTCAATATTTGTCACAAAATGCCTGAGATCTGGCTGAGCCAATGCTCGAAAAGCCAACTCTAGGAAAAATGGCCAGGCAAGTAAAAGACAGACTTTTTTAAACAAACTGTCATTATTGAACAAATTGGTTACAGTGTAGTCAACTTTCAATGTTTTTGTCAGTTTGGACGTGACGTAAAGTTCTTGATGACGTCACAATTAACGTTTATTCCAGATATGCTGTTTTCAGAGGTATCAATGACCAAAATCTCATGCGCGTGCCCATTTTTGACAACAACTACACAAATGCTTAAAACTGAAAGTGCTTGCCAAATTCAAACTGTAGGAAACCGCCAGAGATTGTAGGTTAGGTAAATGGTTTCTAACATTGTCATTTTTGGCCAAATTGATTAAGCCAGGGTGCTAAAATCATGTAAGCTGGTACCAATTTTATTGTGGATTTTTTGTATCTGGGCTATTGTCTTTGGTTCGCATACATTTATACAGGAAAAAGACTTGCGCCTTAACTGCAGCAAGTGCACCTGTCACATTTTGAATTTCTTTTAACACAAACCTAAAAATTAAAATTTAGCAACATTATTTGAAGTTGTTTGTTAAGCGTTGATTGAACAAATATTGTGTGAAATTTTACACTGATATGTTGTAATTTGGCCGAATAATTGACCATCAAAAATACTGACTAAACTTTTTCTTTTGACTATATATATATTCTTGTTGCGTATGACCTGTTAAAGAACGACACATTATAGGTTTGTCCAAACTGAATGTGAGTAAAAACAAAACGGATATTATCAGGAGTTGAAATAGATAGACAAATTTAAGAGAGGGTAAAATGTATAGGACTCAGCAGTGGTCAGCAAATTCCTCTTTGCCGCATTCCAATCTCTCTCAAATGGTAGAGCTTTAGGAATGACCATTTTATCGTTGGGAAGTAAAAACCTCGTAACTCCAGCTTATTCAAGCTGTAGTTACGAGGTTTTGACTCCCCACCAACGATTTATAACTCTCACAGGCGATAAAAGAAGCAATTGTATATCAGAGGAAAATGATAAAAAAAAACTCAATTTTTTCTTTTTTCCCTGAGTTTTTCGGAGATTTCTCTCACAGGGATATCAATACAAGGATTTTTTACATACTTAGACTGTAGATTTTCTTTTTTACAAACTTCTTGCATATTTCAAACTTTATCGGTTTTCTCCTAAAAACAAAACCCTCGTAAATACAGCTTCATACAAGTTGTAGTTGTGAAGGTTGCTTTTCAAAAAAGCGACGATTTATTCCAGACAGATCTCTTGTACTATTTCCTGCATGCCTATTTACATTCACTGTTTCAATAAACAAAATCACTCTGTATTCAAGTCTTCTGCATATTTATTGTAATTTTGTCATTGTTTGTAATTTCTCGCTAATCAGATTCTCTTCACGTACTGCATTAGCAGCCATTTGTTGTTTGCTTTCAGTACATGCGTCTTCGTACTCATGCAGACAGCGAGCGTTGGAAAATGTAACAAATATACCATTGTGCATAATATTTTACACTGATTTAACAGCAATCATTTTCTTTCGGTTGATCATGCTATGAAAAGATAGATTTAGCCAACCAGTATACAAATATATGATTAGTGTTGGGCTGGGCTTACATATGTAAGTCCATATTTCAAAAGTGAGGCAATAAATGCACTGCCCTTACAACGCTATATTTAAAACACTTGTGATACATAAATATCGCTCTTTTTCTGAAAAAAAAAAAAAAAAAAAAACAAAAAACATCTAAACATCAGCTTAAACAAGCTGTAGTTACGAGGTTTTCGATGAAAATCGACGATATAAGACATGTATCTTGATTTAACAACTTCTTTGCTATTTCAGAATCACAGCATGAACTTTTTCTGCATACTGAATCATGATATGAATCTCTACAGCCATTCATACTACTGTGCCACTTGTAGTGTGTCCGTTTGTAAAATTTAATTTTGAAGAATCAGAATACTGCATGAAAATCCTAGAGATATCTTAGCGAAGCTCATTATTAATCGCGATACGGAAAACCAATCTCTTCGGAAGCAACAGGGATTAAAATTGAAATGAAAAGGCCGAAACGTTTAGAATTAGCCCATCTATCAAAAGCGATCCCCGGGTAATTGCGTAACGATTAAATCGCGGGCATTTTGAAAGAAACTTTCTGTTTCTAATCTCATGTAATATTAAGTTCAATGATCCAAATATTAGCTCTTTTTCAAACAACAAAACATTTCTCTCAGTTTTATTTCAGATTTCTTTTTAATTAATTATAGCCTTTTTTCTCAGTTATGTAGACAAACCCCCACTTATATGTGTTATTATGTATTTATACAAATTTCATGTATGATGAAAAATTCATATTTAAAGTTTTTTTTTTATAATCATAATGATGTATACGCCACTAAGCTATGCTTTTGAACGTAATATTCGACTAAACTATGCTTTTGAACGTAATGCTAGGTTTCCACTGCCGATCAAATCAACTCGACCAAACCCGATCAAGCGATCGAGGTCGGTCGGCAGTGGTGATCGGGATTAGTCGAGATGATCGAGTATGGTCTGCATCGATCGGCAATCCTGCCAATTTGTTTTGACACGTCAAAAAAATCCGTGTAGCGATCGAGTAGAAAGCTCATCTGGAAGTTGCTCGAGTATCGATCGTATAGAAGATCGAGCTGAACGACAATCACTCGTGTAGAGATTGTGTGTGATCGAGTCGATATCTTTTACTGGGATTTGATTGGATAAACAGATGGAGCAGAAGTCGAGTTGATCGGAAAAGCGTTCGGTAATAACTCGTACAAGTCGAGGTGATCGAGTGCTTCCAACTGCTCTATGGCAGCGGATCAACTCGATCTGCTCGATCCCTTAAATTCCCTGGATTAAACCCGACCATATTACTTCTTCTCGATCTCTAGTCGATCAAACCCGACCTCTTCACTCGATTTGATCTGGTGAACAGATGAATCAGAGGTCGAGTTGATCGGGGTGTGGTCGGAAATTACTCGAGTACAAGTCGAGGTAATCAAGTGCACGTTCGCTGCAAGTCGGAATACAGATTTATCAACCCGATCATACTCGATCTCCAGACCCGAGTGATTCTCGATAAGTTTGATCTTCTACCCGATCAATACACAATCTCTTCTCGATTATTTTTTTACTCGATCGCACTCGACTATTTTTGCAGGTTAAAAATCGAGTAGGAAGCCCGAGCGATGTAGATCAATTTCGATCACCTCGACCTCTCCCGGCCACCCTTGTAGATTGAGCTCGACTTGTATTCGATCGCTTGATCGAGTTGATCTGATCGGCAGTGGGAACACTGGGTCGTGTGGTAAAAAAAATTGTACAAACAGCACTAGATCCCGCGCAGATTATCTTAAAATAAATATTGAAAATTATCGGAAACGGTGTTTCATGTTATTCCCTGATTTAAGACATAACACGTTCGATTGAAATAACGGTATTTAATGCCTAAAAGAATACATTAATCGTTATATTTAATCAGATTAAGGGTGAGTCAATAGCTAAAAACATTTACGTCACATTCAAATTATGTATATGTTTAATTAAACCGACAATATTATGAAATTATTATTAATATGTGATAATCACAAAACACTGCCAAAAGATTTTCATTCAGAACACCTAGAATAGAATCAGCTCGATCTGGTCGTGTATAGATCGAGACTGTTGGGTCTTGGTCGTGTAGGGCTCGAATTAAGGTCGGGGTGATCGGGTAGAAATCGGAAAGATGGTCGGGTTTCAATCTGGAAATGATCGGGAGTGCTCGGGTGGGGGTCTAGTTTGGTCGACTAGAGATCGAGAAGAAGTCGTGTATAGACATTTGGTCGGGCTTGATCGGGGAAATTAGGATGTCGTGTTGATCGAGTTGAACAGATCGGCAGTGGGAACCTAGCATAATATTCGACTAAACTATGCTTTTGAACGTAATATTCGACTAAACTATGCTTTTGAACGTAATATTCAACTTAACTATGCTTTTGAACGTAATATTCGACTAAACTATGCTTTTGAACGTAATATTCAACTTAACTATGCTTTTGAACGTAATATTCGACTAAATTATGCTTTTGAACGTAGTATTCGACTTTCTGTATCAAATAAGGAGGGGAACGGGCAACAGCAACATTCATCAATAACCCTTAAGAAATCAAATTGACAACAATAATCTTCTCAATTTGCAATAAAATAAAGGTTTCAAATATGTTACGATGTACAACTATAACTCTAATACCATTGATTTGCTCTTTAGATTAAATTTCAGAGATTGTTTTTATTGTTTTTTGTTATAAATAGATTGCATTATAGAATCAGTTTTACTGATTATCTTTGATATCTTTATTTTGAACTGAAATATTCTATTTCGAAACTAAAAGCTGTGCGAAGAGTTAATTACAAGCATGGGTTTGGTAGTGCATCTCTGATCAGTTTTGAATTCTGAAAGTTTGGATGCACTGCATAATTTCAGAGACGTATTGTTGTTATCATAACTTTCAAATTGCACCTTTATATGCCTGATTTCATTTTATTTGTTTAACCCTTTCCCAAACAAGGCCTGGTTTTGACGTCCGTAATAGAAAAGGCTTGGGAAAACATTGAGACAAAAGAAGAAACTGCTGATAACCAGCAGTTTCTCCCTTTGTCTCAATATTTTCTGTGAATTATTATACACACTTTCTTCCGTTGGAAACATCCATTTCGTCGTCTGCATCAACTGTCAAATTGGACCACACTAAAATATCATCGTTTGGAAAAGGGTTAAATTGTCGGACCATAAATACAAAGTCGGTATAGATCTATTTGCAGTTAAAAAAGTGATGAAGGTCTACAAGTACATACGCCCTCTGATGTAATTTTAAGTGCATTTTAAGCTGTATGATAATTGTTTTCATCCTCAACTGAGATTTTAAGAATAATACGTAATAATCGTAGGCTACAGTTTACACATAAATTTACGTTCCTTCAAACGTAAAACTGTGAATTGTCTGTATAAGAGCTAGAAGAGCAGCACTGAGTAAAATACTATTTCTTACTTTCTGCATTCAATTGTCTAAAACAGTGATGTGGTTCATAAAAACCCCAAATAAAACGGTCATATAAGAGATGCGATATGTGCGCCTGCAATAAAACGGCTGTCAAAACTCATTGCTAAAATATCTAATCTCAATCAAATTGAGTGCGTTCTGTCAGGAAAGAACTCGTTTGTTAGCAGAAAAAATATTGAACATCATAAATTCGTAATATTCGTTCAGTGAAAACAAGTGGCATGAGTGGCATATGGTTTACAGACACGCCATTGTTGCTCCAATGTTAATGTTTTTCGAAACAAAAATTACTTTTTTAATTATCTAGAATAACTTCCAGACACATTTTGCGTTTAGATAATGGTTTGCTTCCGATTTTTTAGGTAGATCCACGTCAAGATCTGAGCTTGCTGGGGAAAGTAATTATTATGTAAGTTGTGTCCTGAAAAGAAAGATGGATTCTTGCTAAAGAATTAGAAAACATGCCACGTTAAAGCATCCAATGGAAACCCTAACTCAAAATGATTCATGCAGAGAGCAAGACATAACCAAAAGATGGGCCAATTGTTATGATTTGAGCTCTCTACGACATGAGGAAATAATTGTCGATGACCTCATACGAACAATAACAACAACCCGCCTCACAAAGCTTACCCATACTACATGTATACATTTGATTATGATGGCAGATCTACGTCTGCAAACGTTCATAGTTCTAGTTCAAACACGTTTTGATTTTCTGAAAGTGCGGTCTTTTAGTATTCTTGTAGGACGCGACAAATGAAAAAAGTTGCACAAATAAACACCAATTAAAATATTGTCTTTTTTAGTTTGCTGCAATGTTTTTCTATTGCCTAAGACTGTTTTGTTTTCCAATCATACAATAACAGACAGTTGGTCTTGTAATTTAAACGATTCGATTGCTAATGTTGTCCCATGGGTGCGATATCGTATTAATCTTGTTATGTTTGTTCTAAACTCATTTGAGCTCGCAGAATAAATATGAATTTCCTCTTGGGAATGTGACATTTACAAATGGACAAGATTACCAAATAAAAAGGTATATGTACTAGCCTATTGATCCAATTTTAAAGATGATATAAACCGAATGTATTCAAATGTATGGTTTCCATGTCGAAAAATGTGTTTTGTTGGTTTTATTTTCTTGAAAATACCGATAACTTAACTTGTTTACCTTTGCCTCAATATTTAACACAAAATTAAACTTAAATTGTCAAATTGGTACAAGAATTTCGTTTTCATTGTCATTTATCAAGATCTAAATTACTTACTTACAAATAAGCGTAAGAGTGTGCAGTGAGTGCAAACTCGTTTTTCTTTATCATTAATGATGTTGTTTTGGTTTTTATTTTGTTTAGTTTCATAAGATTCGGTAATCCATAATTCTAAACAATTATCAGAAATTTGTAAAGATTGATTGATTCCGTTACATATTCCAAACCGTTATCATTTCTAGATCAAATTTGTGTAGGCGTATAAGACCGGTACAAAACTACAACTAAGCAATATCCTTCCCAAAAATGACTGGTTTTGAGGGCCTTATATAATTATAGTTTAGTAAGCCACAAATGAAAATAAAGGATAGCAAATTATCAGAATTGTTGCTCTTAACCTCGTGGATCTCTATGTTATGAAATGTATATTGTCACAATTTTCCTGTGTTTTTCACGCAACATCTTTCAACTAGAACCGGTCTAACATGGTAAGAAGGAGAGGTTAAACGTTTAGAAAGTTCAGGACCCAAACTTCAAAGGTTTTCTACTAATGCAATTCCAATGTTAAGGCTCAATATTTTAGACATGAAAACAATGTTGTGTTTAAAGTTGTTCAACTGTAAGTCCCTTTATAACCAAAAGATCAATGTCTTTTGTTTAGTTTCGTGTTAAAGACCAGTTTTGTTGGGATTGACATATGAAACTATTGAACATACTAAAAGGGGCCTTCAGGTAACTCCATAAAACCAATTTTCAAGAAAAAGTGTAACCTTTGCAGTCTTCAACCAAACATTGAATTTGAAAGATGAATTACGACAGAAAAAAATTAAATCCAGAAAGGTGCCGTAAAAAGTATCAACCATAAGTCCGTCTGCGTGGACTGACCAGGATCTATACTTGTTATATTTGTCAGAAGGTCTCCTTTAGAGTGACGTTTAACAGGGATCTTGTAAAAGAATCTGAACGATCTTTTAGACAAAGCATGATCACAATAAGCCTGTATGCTGTACATGGTACATACAGTTAAGACTATTTAAGAGAACATCATAGATCAGACTGGTCGTATACCCAAATTTAATTAATCTTTGGTCTTTATTTCCTTAACCCAGAACTGAGTTCATTTATATTTGAGAAAACATTGCGTGTCTTTAAACCGTATGGCACTCGTCTTAACTTAACAAATATAAAGCCATGACGTTTAATATTTTTCTGATAACAAACGGATAGTTTCCTAGCACATTACACCCAATTTAATTGAGGTCAGATATTTTTGCAATGAGTTATGACAGCCTTTTTATTACAGCAGCGCATATCGCATCACCTACATGATACTTTTATTAATAGCTTTTTAACTACAAGAGAGTGTACACTATTACACGCCAGTATACAGCAAGTTAAAGACTATATTGGTCTGCTCTTTAACCATTTAATAAAGAAATATATTAATCAATGAAAAAGGATAAATAAATAATTCGTACTCTGAGTGAAATGGACTGTCAAATATGTCGTTGATTTTCGACAAAACCCCCGTAACTGCAGCTTGTTAAAAGCTGCAGTTACGGGGTTTTGAAGAAAAGTGACGACATACTTCCTTCTGTTCTATTGACAATATATCATTTCGTGTGACGTTACTTTTGGCAAAATTTTAATGTTTTTCTTGTTTTTGTTATTTCGCTATGTGTGCAAATTGTATATTGTATAGCAAATAAAATGTTTTGTATTGTATTGTATTGCTTTTCATGAATCACCACAAAGAACCACATCTTGGCACAGCTCAGGCTATATGTACGGACCTGTTCCCTACTCATTCCCTTTGGAAAAAGAGCTCGCCGTCAGCATTTCCTCCTTTATCCCCAATGTTTCCATTGTATTGCATACATGTACTTGTCCTTAT
The DNA here is from genome assembly GCA_963680895.1 of Fragum sueziense. Taxonomy (NCBI): domain Eukaryota; kingdom Metazoa; phylum Mollusca; class Bivalvia; order Cardiida; family Cardiidae; genus Fragum; species Fragum sueziense. The sequence continues at coordinate 56,069,478 of OY804598.1, read as the reverse complement.
TTCTTGGTAAAATTCATACTTAATTTGAATTTGCATTACATGGTGCCATTTTAGAAGGTTAAAGGTTTAGAGGCTATTTCTATATGATGTCATACAGAAGCAAAAATCGTAAAAATAAACATCTATTTTGTCTATCTTGTCTACTGCCATACTATATCTATGCATAACCTAGCACCGCTTTGTTTTCCAATCAGACAATAACAGACATTTGGTCTGATAAAACGTTCCGTTGAACGAAAAACAAATGTCGTCCCTCGAGTGTGATATCGTATTAATCTTGTTATGTTTGCTATGAAACTCATTTGAACTCGCAGAATAAATATGGAATTCAAGGAAAATCTGTCATATCATAACCATTTCAAAACAACGAACTATTTAGATGCTTTGATTTGAAATCTGCTGAGACAAAACTAAATCTTTGTAAATTTTGGCATATGAATGTTAAATTACTTCCTATATTTCTCACCAGTTTTAAGTGGGTGGTATTTTTTACGCAATAAATCACCTAAAACATCAGGTAGACGAAAACCACGTGTATAGGAAACACGTTTTTAATTAAATACAGATGAATCCGTTAATTGAAACACTCAAGGAGAAGATGATATGTGCCACAACAAAATTGGGATACAAAAAATTCAGTAAATTGAAAGTTTTTTTAAGAAAAATAAACTTATGATCGGAATAAAGAGAGAAACTCCGACATTAAAAGGGCCTTTCTCATGATCCCAACTCAATTCCTTATTGTAGAAACTAATTTCAAAACAGAGCCCCTTCAACACAGGCATTCTTCTTGCTGGTCTAGCAAACTTTGTGTCATGATCCAAAATGGAATGAAATACAGTCGACACTCGTTGTGTCGAAGTCGAAGGGGCCGTCAAAATACCTCGACATATCCGGAGTTCGACTTATCCGATTTTGTTCGGCTTCGATGAAGTTGATATTTGACAGTTTTTGATACTAATCAAGTACGATTATTATTGAAATATAGTAGGAAAAGGAAATAAATTGCTCGTTTCGAGCAATTTATATCCTTTTCCTACTATGTTTCAATAGCTATATAGAGTTCGAAATTATCTTGTTTGACAAAATTATGTCCATTGATGAAGACGGGACTTCGACTCAAGCGAAAATTCGACTTATCCGATGTCGACATAACGAGTGTCGACTGTACATCCATTACTTTTTCATTTTACGACAATATCAATTAATATACAGAGCCGAATCAACATCACCTACAAAAGACACTAGGTTTCGTCATAGCAAAATTTCGTAACTTCAATCTGATCAAGCTGTAGTTAGAGCTCTTTCTTATCTCATTGGAGAATGTCCTCTGCTACCAAAGCTAATTTTGTTTTTTATTGACGGACTGGCGACTATAAAACGCCATTGCCTCTTTAAAACTTCCTCACTACAGAGTCATTAATGGATTCTAGCAGAAAAAGGTCGTAAAATGCAACATTACCCAATATATGATTATCTTGTATAAAATTTAAGTTTTCCAGTTTCTTGAACTGCAGAGCGCGACAGAAGCTTTCAAATTAAATTGAAATCGACTCTTGATAAATAAAGTTAACCGTCTGGTGTTTCTTTCTACGCGCTTGAGATGAATTTATCTTTGCAAATGGTTTGTACATTAAATGGTTGCATTGAGGAATCCATTAAATGTGTTTGTATCTTTCGTACTCTCTTGTTTGTTGTTGTTGTTATTGCTGCTGTTGCTTTTGTTTTGCCGGCGTTGATGGCGATGGTGTTGTAAATATTCAAGACACGCTTCATTTAAACCTATATGTACATTTAGCATAGGTATCTCTATGTCTCGAGAAGCAGATTTAAAATCAAAGTACTGAAAGTACTGTCGGGAAGCAAATTTGTTCATAATGTAGGCCTGTCCAGAAGTAGAGTACTTTGATTAGGTACTTTGATTATCCACTTGAATACATTGTATACTTGATTCGTAGAGTACTTTGAATAGGTACTTTGATTATCCATTTGAATACCTTGAATACTTTGACTCGTAGAGTACTTTGATTAGGTACTTTGATTATCCGTTTAAATACCTTGAATACTTTGATTCCATGCATCTATTTATAGCTTTGATATATTTCATAGTTCAGTAAATTGACTGGTCCATTTACAAGGAAGGCCATTGGACTGATCTTTGAACCATTATAAAGCAAATTACTACGTCGGTCTTTTCTTCTCTTTGAGACATGATTAATTGAATGTTTCATTTTCAGTCATACAATTCAATATCTACATGTATAACTTCAGACTTACATATTGAATATTCGAATGACTGTTACCTCATTAATCCTTGCTTTTGATAGAACTATTTATAGTGGGGACGATCGGAAGGTGTTGTATGGTATGCAGAGAATGGTAGAGTGCAGAGAAAGGCGGCTGCATAGAGAAGCAAATTTGGTAAAATTTGCTTCCAAAGAACTATTCTTAACTACAGCTTTAATAAAGCTGCAATTACGAGAAGCGACAATATATTATTGCAAGTAACTTAAGAGACTTGAGAATTTGCAAGTAACTTAAGAGACTTGAGAATATTAAGGCGTTGTGTCATAATAATTCGCTATATTTCGCTATGACGACGACAAATTATGTCCAAACTCCCCTTAACCCTTTCCCAAACGACAAAACGTTTGGCTGATCTTCTTCAAAAACTTCCTAAAATGACAAAATGGGTGTTATCAAAGATGGGATTTGTGTAAAATGTGGCATAGAAAATATAGAGACAAAAGGAGAAACTGCTGGTTATCAGCAGTTTCTTCTTTTGTGCCAATGTTTTCCCAAACCCTGTCTATTAGGGACGTCAAAACAAGGTCTTGTTTGGGAAAGACTTAATCGAGACTAAGATTGAATTATTTAGCAACATATGTAGAGAGGAAGTCAGAATGTTTGGAATGTTCGGTACTAAAACTTTTACTGTTCGGTATCAAACATTTGACAAAATAAATACAGCTTTACATGGTTTTCTTTCTGTTGATTAAAATTCCTTCTCAAAAAAGGCAGTTTTAAGATGGGGTTTGCATACAAAATAAATACTAACGTTCGGTATTGATATCATCACACAGGTTTGACAATTTTACCCGTTTGAACAAGTGGAAATGTATTCTTTATTTAAAATACAATTTTGCATGCGTTGGTTCAAATCTTGCAGGTGTGAGACACCTGCAAGATTCGAACCATCATATGCAAAATAAGTGTAGTTTACAGTTCGATATTGCCGTTTGAAACATGAGGTGAAATTTGTAAACATGTATCATAATAATGTGGCTGAACTATAGTGTCATTGTTTCGACTTCCCAGAGAGTCAGTATATATCATACATTTGGATGTCATCTAGCCTATTTGGATGTCGTCTAGCCTGTTATATTGGAGATTTGAAACACAAGTTCCTTGACTAATCCACTACTTTATTGACACAAAGCTGTCGTAGAGGTTTGTAACGCATACCAAAGTTGGTATTTATTGTCAGGAGAAAAGTCGTTAGGGCGTTCACAAATAAAGTAACTTAAATAATGTATGACTAAAAAAATTTAGGTATTATTTTATCTCTGGAATATTTAAACAAAAAAAGCAGATTGCATCACGATCAGACTGAACTTAAACAAAGACTGCTCTGGAAACACAAAACCCTGAAATGCCATTTTGCCATTTTGTCCAGACCCCGGCTCAGATATTGTTTAGCTATTATTGTTAAGGTAAGTTTGGACACAGCGGTTACTTTTTATCCGCCCAATGATTTTTAGCTCGACTTTTCGAAGAAAATGAGAGCTAATACTGTCACCCGGGCGTCGGCGTTGGCGTTGGCGTCGGCGTTGCAACAAAGGTTAAAGTTTTTTTTAAACATCTGTTTCTACTTATGCTATTGCTCTGAAACTTTGCACATGCTTTTGTGACCATAATATTAGCCTCTAGGCAAAGATTCATTACTCTCATATTTAATTTACTGGAATTTTAACCCTTTTTGGCTTAGAAATTCTGGGTTAAGCAACTTAAAAAAGTCGAGCGCGCTGTCTTATGGACAGCTCTTGTTTTATTTGTACATATGTTGTAAAGTAACATTTCCTGAACAAAATATAGAAAAATCAGGGTATGTTTCCTGACTAGTAATGTCCATTTTCGCAAAAATACCCTTATGTTTTAAAGTCATAGAGCAAATTATTCCGAATGGATAATTTGAAATGTTATATAAATTTAGAGACTTAACACATGCACAAATGTGATGAAATGATTGAAAGAAATATTCTAAGACCATTTTCTCGGAAAAAAATAAGGATATAGTTAAAAATCACATTTTTTGAAAAAAAAATTGCAACTTTTTTTCAATTCGCAAAAAATTTACCCAACAAATATTTTTTTGTTGTTGGATATTTTGAAGATAATACCAAGAGCTAATTCAATACAAAAAATCAGCAGACCCTTTCATGCAAATAAAAGAGATATTTGACTCTATCTTACCCCACCCACCCTGTTTTAGCCTAATTATGACAAAAATATCGATATTTAAAAAAATACTAAAATTTCCTGGTATATGTTTACATTTAGAACAATAAAATACTTCATTTGACGTTCACCATCACAAAAAAAGAGAATGTTTCGCTTTAGAAATTTGATGAAAATTGTAGCATGGGCATTTGGTGCAGTAGAATCTACTATACAGACTCTATCTGACTTAGTGGTCGCTATCGGTTCATTAGAGACGGGGCGTGACTATGTATAGACGTCACATAAACTAGCCGGCAGCGCGTTTATGCGAAATAGAGCGGCAAAACTTTAAAATATACTGCATTTCATTGGTCCAAAAAGTAGGTCGAACACTAAGCCATAAATAAGAAATCACTTTGTCATCCCTTTAGTGGTGATGCAGTGACCGACTTCGAGTACAGCTTTATCGAAGCAGCGAAATAGACAGGATCGACTGTTTGACGTCATTTCCGCAACAATAGGCGGGTAATCCTCATAACAGTAGTCGTGTAACTGGAAAATACACTCACGTGACAGCATCGAACCAATGAATGTCGATGTAAATACGGCTGACTTCGAATCAGATTATAGGTCGACTTTCTCTCCAATCGAACACCGATTGTGCGAGCTATTTGAGGTTATTTCCGCAGCCATAGCCTGGCCACCGGAAAACTTGAGCGTGACCAGCCATCCGAGCCATTACGTCATTTGGAACTCCTCGGATAAACAGCGGACCAATCAGAGTCATGAAAAGAATGAGTTTGATTGGCTGACACAAAACAACGATGGGTCACGACGATAGTGCGAGCTATGATGCCAATCGAAGTCGGCCTGAATATTTTAATTCGCTGACGCAGTATTATATGGGCAGAGAGATGTATAGATAGAAGACAGACAGACAGAAAAGCGAGCTTGCTCTTGACGATAGTCTGAACCGAAGTATGCCAGTATGGTCTAATAACATAGACGCAAAAATATACTAATATTTCTTTTGTTCCCCGTTAGAGTATATATCATACCTAATTGCAATCTCATCTGTCATACATTAGGTATAAAACATCGGTTTGTAGACAAGTCTTAGATTTTATTGACACAAAGCTGTCGGTTATCTTTCTGGGGCCTATCGAAATGAGAAAATATTGCTCGCGCGAGGGCTCTAAGAGCTGTTTATTAATAATACGCCGGTAAAATTCTAAAACCTCGTAATTACAGTTTGATATAAGTTGTAGTTACCACGTTTTAGAATACTACTGAAAGGAGCTTCATAATGCGTGTCAAGACTATTTTCAGATTTAATTTGTTTATGAAAAGCACAATATCCTTCTCTTCTCTCATTTACATCTTAACCCTTTCCAAAACGGCAAGTTTTATGGTGATCTACTTCAAAAACTGCCACAAATGACAAAATTGAAGTTATTAAAGACATAATTTGGGTAAAATATGGCACAGAAAATATTGAGACAAAAGGAGAAACTGCTGGTTATCAGCAGTTTCTTCTTTGTTTCAATGTTTTCCCAAGCCTTTTCTATTAGGGACGTCAAAACCAGGTCTTGTTTAGGAAAGGGTTAACTGCTGTATTAAATTATATCCTAGATTTTCCATTTTCAATATCATTTATTTCATATCCAGTTCCTTTGAATTTAATGCATTAAAATTTAAGTCGATTAGAAAACTGTTAACCCTTTTGCAAACAAGACCTGGTTTTGACGTCAATGAAAGAAATTGGTTTTACTTGAGAAACCATTGTTGCAAAAGAAGAAAATGCCGATAACCAGCTGTTTCTCCTTTTTCCTGAATGTTTTCTCTGCCATACTGCAAGGGCGGATCTAGGGGTGGGGTCAGGGGGTCATGACCCCCCTGGAATTGGCCGAAAATTGAATTTTGACTATATAACTTCTTATTTAATGCCATCATTTGGGCTTTGATCCCCCTGGAAAAAAACCCTGGATCCGCCATTGTACTGTATACAAATCTTATTTTTGAAAACACAAAAAAATATTGTCCCCAGTAGCTCTCGACTTGGACCACCACAATTTTTTGCAATTTTAGGAACTGGCTGAAAATTGATTGTACGGACTACCCATTTGTAATGCTGTTCCAATATGTATTAGTCCATAAATCATTCCGCGTTTTTTTTATCAAAACATCGTAATTACACCTTGTTTAACCCGTTACCAAACGACAAATTTTGGACTGGTCCAAATTCAAAGGTGTGGCAGACGACAATACCAAATGCATTTATTTTCACATTTTTGGTGTTTTTGTGTAGAAAACATTGTGGTAAATGAAGAAATTGCTTGTCACAAGCAATTTCTTCATTTTCCACAGTGTTTTCCAAAACCATTATCTTTTAAGGAGACAAAAAGAGTCATTGTGTGGTAAAGGGTTAAAGCTGCAGTTATAACGGTTTTTGAGGAAGAGCAACGATTTGCCCTACAGGATCTAGTTAGGGAAATAGTCTATAGAACTGCAAACGTAATTGAGACGCGCAGAATTTCAAATAATCCGAAATTGGTTCAATATTAGGAATTTCAAAGAAAATATACAGACTTAATGAAAATCAATGCTTTTTAACAAAATACTCGTAACTGCAGCTTGTTTTAAGCTGCAGTTACGAGGTTTTTTGTTGGAAAGCGACGAAATGAAGAATACGAGTGGAAATGAAAACATCAAAATACGTCAGCATTTTCATTAAAAGTTTACTTAACGATTTAGATAGACAACAAGGGTGCATTTATTCAAGATGATTAATTATACACATCATTTTGATGTTCTACATTGATTAAACGAACGGATGTTAAATTGCAGAACTTTGTAATTCCCTTGTCAATTCTTATAATATATTCTGTTACAATTTCTTTCCCTAACTTTATATTCAGGTAATGATATTTGAATAATGAGCCGTGTTTGTTCATCTTAACACCGAGAACCTTTAAATATTCATGTGATTAAATATTTTGAATACGCCCAGAGTCCTACATCTGGCTCTTTGCTTGGCATGCTAATTTATGATTCTAAAATATCTGAATCAATTCCGGATTTTTTTTATTTTGATCTGCATTTCAATGTTGCATAACGGAAAACAATGTCATGGATTTTATTTTCGAGCTGTGTCGTATGATTCGTTGTGATTGGCGTTAAGAAGGAATCTCCACAGTGAACACATTTGACAGTGATATTGTTTCATTTGTTTGCTTTCAATCATCAAAAACACGGGCGGATGTCTTGGGAAATCAATGTTTTCCCTTTCTTGCACTCAAATCTGTGTTTTCACAGTAGAAATAGTTTGAGAAGATTCGCTCGAGAAGAAAAGTATATGGTGGTCTGCAACTACTCTATTTTGGTTCATCTTAATTTCTGTCGCTTGGGAAATTACTATTCAACATGCCTCGCTACTTTTGGACGGTTCTATGAACAATATTTCTGACGCTGTGCATTGTATTTTTGTGACAAAAATCCGAGATATTTACATAGAATATATTGTACATTTACTTACATCTAAGTGAGATATTTTTCAGGATAGTCGGAATTTGGTATTAGGCCTATTTCTTTCGATTCTAACATAATGGAAGAAATCGATTTTATTCAGAACCGAAGGACATTACAGTTAGGTATCACTAATAATAGAATGGGACTTAGTCTACCGCTAATGAGATTCGCGCGACGTCGAAATTATTATGGGGACGTCAAAACATTCGTCGGTGGAACTTTCCACCGCCAAATGTTTACGACCGCGCCCGAATAAGTTCGGATACGTATCGACGACGATCGAAAATATCCGATGTTTTATGACTCTCAAAATGGCAATATTACGAGTATTCCACCTTAATATCGGAAAGTAGTTCATTTAAATAAAACATGTACAGAATGTTAACAATTGATAACATTGATGATGTTGGTCATTAGCATTTTCTTGTGTTCGCCAAATACTTGTCAAAGACCTTACGACCAAGAATTGAAATGGGATATCAATTAAGATTGTAGTCGACCTTGAAGCAATGTTTGAATAGAACTCCATTGTAATCTATGGTCCCAGACGTCTTTAATGAGAACTGAATGGGTTAATCAGACTGGATCCCACGACTTTAATGGATTGAGATTCATATCGGATAGTTAAATCCTTTCCCAAACAAACCGTATTTAACCTCTTCAATAGAGAAGACCTTTAAAACAATCAAAGGGAAAGAAGAATGTCCCGAGGAACATCATTTTGTACTTTTCTGTTCATGTTTTAATGTTATGATCAATATTGTGGTCTGTTTCATTAATTTTGTCGTCTAAAATGCCTTCGAATGGATAGATAAAGAACTGTGCCGTTCGTGAAAGGGATAAGTCTTTATAGAAATACCATTGTCTGGGAAGTCGGTGTTAAAAACATAAAAGCTCTTGAACTTTAAAAAGTGTAAATTCTTGTCAATTTATCAGTGTTTGGGTGGGCTGATTGCCACCTCCACTTCGAGTTAATTAAATCGAAATCCTTCGACAGAATCAAATATTTCAACCCTTTCCCAAACGACACTTTTTTGATAATCCAATTGGAAAGCTGCTCTAGACAACAAAATTCATGTTACAAAGGAAAGAATTTTCGTACAATGTGACACAGAAAATATTGAGGCAAAAGGAGAAAATGCTGATTATCAGCATTTTCTTCTTTAGTCTCAATGTTTTCCCAAGCCTTTTCTAATAGGGACGTCAAAAGCAGGTCTTGTTTTGCAAAGGGTTATAGGTCTATCGTCAATGTTTATTGAATACTAAATCGTCGTTTTTCTTCGAAAACATCATAACTACATCTTGTTTAAGGTTGCAGTTATCAGATTTGTGAATAAAAGCGACTTGAAATATCCCGACAGACATATTGTGGCGCATAGTTAGAAATTGTACATACGTAGAAACAAATTCAATTGCGTGTTTGGTTTTCAAGAACAGAAACGACTGCCTTCGTAAACAATGGCCATATGACTGGGTCTGATTGTACAAATTTTTGTTAGCGTTAACCAACTGGTTAAATGCCCGATTTGTTTACAGTACGGAATATCAGGAATTTGACAATCAGAACGGAACGTGAGCGATCGGTGAATGCAACCCGAGCGGAACTGAATGATCGCGATTGAACGCTGAACGTTTTCATAATATGCCCAAAAAACAATCATTCAATCTTTGCGATCAGCTGAGTGCTATTTTTGAATGAACGTTTATTGCCTCATTAATAGAATTATTTTTAACGAAATTCCCCAATCCTTATTTTTTTAAATAACAGTTTCCGAGCCTATTATTATAGATCTATCTATTTTTTTAATAAATAAAAAAATCGTTTTCGATGTTTAATATGTTTTAAAAGCAGCAGATGTCAAATTGAGACCGATTTATAAATTACTCAAAATAATTTCGAGTTATTCCCCTTTTTGATTGGAAACGGGCGGCATTTCCAAAATGGCTGAATGTCAAATATTTGGCGAACGTCACCTCTGATTTATAACTCATCGGCTATAAAAGTACACTTGTATACAAACACTAAAAACAAATACATAGTTTTAACATTTACCAAACCATTTATCGTGAGCTATACGAGAGAATTAATGTCCTAACTCGTTTAATCCCAAAAGATGAAGTGTTTGTGTTGGGCCATTTATAAACAAAAAGAAGTAAAGTGTTTGTATACAAGTGTACATTTAAACCCGATGAGTTATACCTTTATCCTTTCCAATTAATGTTTACATATATTCTCTCACTGCTGCCCGTAGTTTAGTATTGTTTGACCACATTAAACTCATACTGATTAAATTTCGTGTGCAAAGTCCGTTAGTTGAGTGTCGTAACAAAACAATGAACAGTAGATCTACATGTAGAATGAGAACAAAAATAGTAAATTTTGTGTGTATTTAACCCTTGTCCAAAATGAACAGTAGAATGAGAACAAATCTTTTGTCGTTCGGTGAACCAATTACCCCAACACATCTTGTCCAAAAACACCTGGGAGCACAAGGCCTTTATCAGGCCCATCGGAGGGGACAGGAGGCGGGGATTCAAGGGAATCTCACCTCTTGCCCTTTCGAGGGGCCTGACATCGGCCTTGTCAAGGACAATTAAGAAAGTCCTGCCGTTGAAAGAAGGCGGGCTCCTGGTGGAGGTGTGCTTGGCGGAGCAGCTCGTTAAGCTACTCAATCGAGACTCCCTTATCATCTGTGGTAAGCCGTGCTTTGCGTACCGACCAGATGATATGGTTACGGTTAAGGGAGTCGTCCGTAACATCCCTGTGGATGTGGATCCACAGGGATTTAGCGAGACCCTCGAGGCGGAGGTCAACAATACTAAGGTCCCCATCATGCACGCCTGGAGGATCTATCATCCAGATGATCCGACGGAGGCGCTGATCGTCACATTCTTCCGCAATACCTTGCCGGGGGAGGTGACGGTCAGTGGTTCTGTCCTATCCCTGCCGGTAGCACCATACTACAAACCACCCCTCAGGTGCTACCGATGTCATAAAGTTCGGGCACACCTCTGCTAGGTGCCCAAATGAGGGTAGATGTGCCCGCTGTGCGGGTACTCATGATAAGCGGCTGTGCGACGCTGACCGAAGCGTCCACAGGTGCGCAAACTATGGGGGATCCCATTCCCTACGGTCTGTGTTTTCCCGGGAGTACCAATTGGCATCCCAAATTCGAATGTACAGAGATGCCAAGGGGTGCTCTTGGGCTAGGGCAGCGAGCGAATGCCCCGCAGCCAGGGTTGCTGCCACAGAAGCCCCCCGTACAAGAGGCCCAGATGAAAAAGACCCCCCCAGCCCCATCCCAGCCCCCCACTATAGCTAAAACTATGCCCCAGAGGTCTGCTTGTAATTCCCCCCCCCCTCCCCTCAATCAATCAAATTCAAGTAATAAGGGTAAGTGCAAAACCCCATCACCCCCAAAGAGCTAAAGAGTGCCAATTTCAGTCTAAATTATGAAGAAAAAGCAGAAAATAGCCGAAAACCGGGCTGCTATAAAGAATGAGCATCTGCTCAAAGCAGCCCCGGGTCAGCGTGCTCCCCGGAGAAACAAGGTCCTCGATTGGAATTTAATTATGACAAAACCAGTTCGGTCCGCATGCTGACCTTCACCAATACTGACAAATCAAAAAAAGTTGTCCACGCCATGTGCACAATCGCCAAAGGTCACGGTCACTGGTCCGAGCATGGTAGAGAAGGAGCCACACTGTAACAAGAGTTGTCCGCGGACAACATAGCTCGCCTATACGGGAGCTTGTCACAAAAACAGCTATTTTTTTTAAAAGTACATCAAACTCCAAGGTCAAGGTCACAAGGTCAAGCGTCATGGTCCCAAATGAAAGGTCTTGGCAGGAGGTTACTGTCCATGTGTGAAATATCAAGGCTCTATCAATAATAGTGCATGAGATATAGGCCAGGTTAAAGTTTTTCAAAAGAAGGTCAAACTCCAAGGTCAAGGTCACTAGGTTAAAGGTCATGGTCCCAAATGAAAGGTCTTGTCGAGATGTATCCATGTATGAAATATCAAGGCTGTATCTCTAATAGTGCCTGAGATATAGACCAGGTTAAAGTTTTTCAAGTGAAGACGCGACGGGACGGGACGCGACGCCGACACTAGGGCTGTGACATTAGCTCCTCGGACATAAAGTCTCGGCTTGCTAAAATTGAAAAAAACACCAGTCAAGGCCCTAAATAACTCAGGCTCCTTCTTGACCATCTCCAGCTCCGATAGTTCTGGAGTTGACATGCTGGGGCCACTATCTACAAACAACAGCCCCATCTCATACCCAAATACCCACAACAAAGGGGCCTGTAGCTCAACGCCAAATGACAAGGAGGGCAGCTCGACATTTACCGACGTCTCACAGGTAGACGACGTGAGTGTCGGGCCCCCCCCCCCCCCCCCCCCCCCCCCCCCTTGTCAAGTCGGTCCGGGAAGTCAACACTCAAACCACTGTTGAAAGGGCTAACGCAGACAGCCAGACTCAATTTACTCAAAAAAATGATGCTTCAGTGCAGCTGGTGCCTCAAATAAACAGTAAAATGATCCCTATTAATATTAGTATTTTGGTTACAAATTTGACCAGTCTAATATCTAAAAACCCACAACCAAATGAAGGTCTGATCAGGATCACCGTTCTAGAATCAGTTTCTCAATTTCACTCTGGTCATCCTGGTAAGAGGAGAGACAACCCGGACCCAGATCAGGTCGCACGGCCGGCACAACGGGCCACTCTGGCCAGAACGGGAACCGATATAAAGAAACCATGGTCGCTTCCGAAACCAAAAATCCCTGGAGGGGCTTCCAGACTGTAGAGCCTACCTCACCCAGTAAGTTGGGTGGGGCGTGGCGACACAGTCGGTATTGGGAAAGCTGTCTATCCAATATTGGCTTTCATGATCGGACCGATATCGGCTGTCAAAATTGGGCGTTTATCGGCTGTGTAACAATATCTTACCGATATCGGCTTTCATGATCGGACAGATATCGGCTCCATTGATTTTCCCAATATCGACTTCCATGTTCAGTCCAATTATGGACCTGTAGTCCAAAAGCTGGTTAACCGATATCGGCTTTCATGATAGGACCGATATATCGTCTCCTATGATCGGTCTGATATCCTCCGTCAAAATCGGGCATTTATCGGTTCTGTAACACCAAACGATATCTGCCGACATATGGTAGAATGATACATGTAGGCTTAGTCAACTTATCAAGAAATTGCTGATAATTGAATTAAGGTAGTCAAACCTTGCAACTTCAAAATTTTCCGAGCAACATCGTTAACATTTGATACTTAACGGGAATTTATATGTGCGACGTTGTAAACATTCCTCGGTGAAAAGTTCTACAGGCATATGTTAACAACATGACCCAAATAATTCCAACATCCTGTGAATCTCATTTTGGATGGACTGCCTTAGGAAAATGTTGGTAATGTCCGCTGTACTTTGTCAGATGAATGGCTGTATTCTGGTATTCTGCTTTGATGGCTTATGGCTTTGCCAATGTATGGTAGAATGATACATGGCGGCTTTTACAACTGAACAATACATTGCTCATGATAATTGAATTAAGGTACTCAACCCCTAAAGAGATTCATGCAACATTGTTATAACATTGTTACCTTATCCAACTTATATGGGCGACATCATTAACATGCACTGGTGGAGAATTCCATGGCTGAATGTTAACAACATTACCGGAATACTAATCTGATGTTGCGTGAATCTTATAAGGAATGGACTACCTTAAGAACATGTGGGAAATGTTGGCTGTACTTTGTCAGATGAATGGCTGTATTCTGGTATTCTGCTTTAACCCTCTCCCAAACGTCAAAATTTTAGGGTGATCCACTCCAAAAACTGCCACAAATGACAAAACGGAAGTTTTTAAAGTTATAATTTGTATAAAATATCTCATGGAAAATATTGAGACAAAAGGAGAAACTGCTGGTTATCAGCAGTTTCTTCTTTTGTTTCAATGTTTTCCTAAGCCTTTTGTATAAGGGACGTCAAAACCAGGTCTTGTTTGGGAAAGGGTTAATGGATTATGGCTTTGCCGAAATATAGTAGAATGATAAAAGTGTATGTCGGCTGTGCCAACTTATAAATAGATTGCTGATAATCGAATTAAGGTAGTCCACCCCTTATGAGATTCATGCACATTCAGAATTTTTCAATCGATGTTGTTAAATTTTGTAACGTAATCCGAGTACATATGTGCCACATTGATATTATTCCGCTAATAATTTCAATGTCACATTAATCTCGTTTGGGAATTGGACCACCTTAGGACAATGTTCGTAATGTCCGCTGTACTTTGTCAGATGAATGGCTGTATTCTGGTATTCTGCTTTGATGGCTTATGGCTTTGCAGATGTATGGTAGAATGATACATGTCAGCTTTTACAACTGAACAAAACATTGCTGATGATTGAATTAAGGTACTCAACCCCTAAAGAGATTCATGCGAAATTGTTTACATAGTTACCTAATCCAAACTTATATGGGCAACATCATTAAAATGCACTGGTGGAGAATTCCATGGCTGAATGTTAACAACATTAACGGAATACTAATCTGATGTCGCATAAATCTTATAAATAAGGGATGGACTACCTTAAGGTTAACAGACCCTGAAAAATTCACCACTTTCCTGCTGTACGAAATGCGTCAAATTACACACAATTGTAAATACACTTTACATAAGTTGATTCACATTGCCGGATTTCAAGATTATGCTTCTTTTAGAAGAAAATAATTTACAAATATCATTTTATTCTATTTTCATAAGCAAGGGAGGTAATCTTGAACATTTTTGTCAAATATTTCCATAAGTATGCATTAATTCAACATTTCAAACTGTTAAAAATGCTTAAATATTTGTATTTGAAATGGAAATGCAACACAGTTTAGGAAAAACTTGCACTTTTAAAATTTCACATCTGGGTTTTTGGTGCTTTTGAGGGTCTGGATACCTTAAGAACATGTTGGAAATGTTGGCTGAATGGCTGTATTCTTGTATTCTGCTGGTTTTGCCGACATATGGTAGAATGATTCATGTCATCTTTGCGAACTTATAAATAGATTGGTGATAATTGAATTAAGGTAGTCCACCCCTTATTAGATTCATGCACCTTCAGAATTTTTCGATCGACGTTGTTAAACTTTGTAACGTAATCCGAATTGATATGTGCCACATTGATATTATTTCGCTAATAATTTCAATGTCACATGAATCTCATTTGGGATGGACCACCTTAGGACGATGTTGGTAATGTCCGCTGTACTTTGTAAGATGAATGGCTGTATTCTGGTATTCTGCTTTGATGGCTTATGGCTTTGCAGATGTATGGTAGAATGATACATGTCAGCTTTTACAACTGAACAAAACATTGCTGATGACTGAATTAAGGTACTCAACCCCTAAAGAGATTCATGCGAAATTGTTTACATAGTTACCTAATCCAAACTTATATGGGCGACATAATTAACATGCACTGGTGGAGAATTCCACGGCTGAATGTTAACAACATTAACGGAATACTAATCTGATGTCGCATGAATCTTATAAGGGATGGACTACCTTAAGAACATGTTCGAAATGTTTGCTGTACTTTGTCAGATGAATGGCTGTATTCTTGTATTCTGCTTAAATGGATTATGGCTTTGCCGACCTATAGTAGAATGATAAAAGTGTATTTCGGCTGTGCCAACTTATACATAGATTGCTGATAATTGAATTATGGTAGTCCACCCCTTATGAGATTCATGCACCTTCAGAATTTTTCGATTGTCGTTGTTAAACTTTGTAACGCAATCCAAATTGATATGTGCAACATTGATATTATTCCGCTGTGAAACGTTCCACAACTACATGTTAACGACATTGCAGGAATAATTTCAATGTCACATGAATCTCATTTGGGATGGACCACCTTAGGACGATGTTGGTAATGTGCGCTGTACTTTGTCAGATGAATGACTGTATTCTGGTATTCTGCTTTGATGGCTTAGTCTGGCTTTGCCAATGTATGTTCAGCTTTTACAACTGAACAATACATTGCTGATGATTGAATTAAGGTACTCGACCCCTAAAGAGATTCATGCGAAATTGTTAACATTGTTACCTAATCCAAACTTATATGGGCGACATCATTAACATTCAGTGGTGGAGAATTCCCCGGCTGAATGTTAACAGCATTAACGGAATACTAATCTGATGTCGTGTGAATCTTATAAATAAGGGATGGACTACCTTAAGATCATGTTGGAAATGTTGGCTGTTCTTTGTCAGATGAATGGCTGAATTCTGGTATTCTGCTTAAATGGATTATGGCTTTGCTGACATATGGCAGAATGATTCATGTTGGCTTTGCCAACTTAAAAATAGATTACTGATAATTGAATTAAGGAATTCAACCCTTATGAGATTCATGCACCTTCAAAATGTTTCGATCGACGTTGTTAAACTTTGTAAGGTAATCCGAATTGATATGTGCGACATTGATATTATTCCGCTTTGAAACGTTCCACAACAACATGCTAACCACATTGCAGGAATAATTTCTATGTTACATGAATCTCATTTGGGATGATCTACCTTAGGAAGATGTTGGTAATGTGCGCTGTACTTTGTCAAATGAATGACTCTATTCTGGTATTCTGCTTTGATGGATTAAGGCTTTGCTGACATATGGTAGAATGATTCATGTCGGCTTTGCTAAGTTATGAATAGATTACTGATATTTGAATTAAGGTAGTCCATCCCTAATGAGATTCATGCAACATTCTAAACATATGTTACCTAGTCCGAGCTTATTTGTGTGACGTCATTAACATACGGTGGTGGAATGCTGCACCGCAGTATGTTAACCACATTGCCGGATTCCGATGTCGCATGAATCTCATTTGGGATGGACAACCTTAAGAACATGTTGCAAATATTGGCTGTACTTTTTCAGATGAATGGCTGTATTCTGGTATTCTGCTTTGATGGCTTATGGCTTCGCTGACATATGGTAGATTATGATTCATGTCGGCTATGCCAACTTATTAATAGATTGCTGATAATTGAATTAAGGTAGTCCACCCCTATTGGGAATCATGCGACATTGGAATTTTTGGAGGACATCGTTAAAATTTGTTACCTAATCCGAACTTATGCTTGCAACATCGTAAACATTCGGTGGTAGAATGTTCCACTGCCACATGTTAACGACATTACCCGAATAATTCAGACGTCACATGAGTCTCATTTGGGATTGACTACCTTAAGATTATGTTGGAAATGTTGGCTATTCTTTATCAGATGAATGGCTGTATGCTGGTCAATTGTCTGTGAGTATTTGACCCTTTACTAAATTCTTTATACATCTAACATGCTGATGGGTTGCTGCTATCATATAATGCTCTAACGCGCCAGCAATGCTTTTTTTGGTAATATCGGGGAAGTTCTAGGTGATTAATCGGAGATGCATAGTCGATTGATTGTGACGCATTGGCCGACAGAAATAGCAGTTTTTGTATGATCGGCGACATGTCGGCCAATTTGCACTTCAAGTTAAAATCAACTGATCATTCAGTGGCATTCTAAATACAATTCAATACAATATTTTTATTGGCGCTAATTAAATTTTGGCAATTAGTCAATGAGACTTCACCGACTTCTTCAAAACAGAGAAAATTCAGCTTATTGATAGGTTGGTTTTAACTAGCAGAATATATTGGCTGACACGCTGCCGATCATGAAAATATTCTGTTTTGTTGACCAATGCCTCTATCAATCAACGACATAGGCCTACCGCCAACTAATCTACGATAATATCCCGGATTCTAAAAAAATATATGCCAGTACCACATCGCCGGGGTGTCGGAACGTTTATGTGAACCCCCCAGCCCCCCCCCCCCCATGACGCGTTCAGTGACGCCTGAGCTGCGACTCAAGGGCTGTGACATCAACTTCCAGACATGAAGTCCGGACTCACTTGACATGATTTGACAAAAACAACGACAAAAACATCACCTGCACGTCCGAGTACTTCTGTGACATTATAAACTCTACCGTATTGTATCCATATATATAGCAAAAAAGGAACTGCATTGGTTTTTATTTGAACAACAAAGACTCTATGTAATTATGCTTTGTGTATGTGCCATAACGTCATGTGGCATCAAGGTAATGTCAGATGACATCATCAATGAAGTCACTAAACCGCAAATGCGTTTCCTACGCCAAAAACTAGATCATGGCAGAATTTCCACACACATTTAGCGTGTGCATTTTCTTATTAATCGTGTTATAATGGAGATAATAACAAGTTTAGAGGTCTTTATTTGCCAAATAAAAACCTCTGTGCTCTGAACTACATGTTAAGGCAAATACCTCGGCGCTGAGCACCTTGGTTTTTACCTACACATGTAGTCCGTCGGACATCGGTTTTTATTTGGTGATTTAAGACCTCTAAACTTGTTATTATTTCATAACTAGTTATCGATCAACAAAAATCAACAGATCAAACAGTGGCATTTCTTGGATACAATAAAGTCGATAAAGAGTTGGTGACTACTCATCGGCGATCAGGCAGAATATTGCTACAAGTCTATTGTTATAATACGTTCAAAGTTAAACGAGAATCGATACAAATATTTTGGTTTATTTTAGGGTGGACAGGTATGAATATGTATAAGTTGTTACTATAAATAGTCAAATATACATCCTGTCTCCCCTATTATCCGTTATAGGTCTATTCCTTCATTAGTAAACGATTTTGAATCGTTTATAAACCGAAGTGACCATGCGCTGTGAATATTTATAAACAAACGTAATCGTCTGCAATATTGATAATAATGAGCACTAGTTTACTTCGGTTAAACAATAATAGCCAATGCCCAACTTTGTACACATCGCAAACATGTCTGACCCATTTAATTTTGTCTTAAGTTATTTTAGATCTGAGCTCTAGCTGCTGGCTTTACAAAAGCAGGAGACGAGGGCTGACTTCGATTCGCAATGGCTCGCGCCATCGTTCGAACCATCGCCCCAACCGAACACTGATAGTGCGAGCTATTGACGTCATTTCTGCAGCTATAGCTCCAATCGAACAGCAATGGCCCGAGATATAGTCCAACCACCGGAAAAAGTGTGGTCCGGTCATCCGAGCCATTACGTCATTCGGAACACCTCGGATAACAGCGAACCAATTAGTGTCGAGGTAAACAAAGCTTTTGATTGGCTGACTCAGAACAGGGAGGAATTCAATAGACAGAACAGCGCTGGTTCCCAATAATGGTTCCCAATCGCATGAGCTATAGTCATACACCCAAATACACTTCCAATTTGTTACTAAAAATAGTAACACTTTTTGATGCCAGATCGAGGCTCTGACCCAAATGTGAGTAAAGCATCGAACGTGCAATGGAAATGAACGGAGGAAAGAAGAAGTTTAAGAGGCTTCACACTCCGTTTAGTGATGATTCCTCTGTGAATCTCGACGGGATATCAATGACTGACTTCCATTTATGGCTTTTATCGGCTTTTAAGTCATTTTTGACCCTCCAAAAAAGTAGTATCCTCGGATCTTTTGAGGACCTAGCCGCAAGGTTAAACTGTCATATTCACGTAAACCCCCCTTCCCCAACAAAAAAATAGTACGAAACATGCCATTTTCAGTGTGAAGATGATTATGTCAGTACCGAAAGGTTTATGAAGAAAGATAATGCATTATGGTAGATCAATTTGATAATAAAAACATAGCTGTTAAAGCCCATTTCCCAAACGACAAATTATTTAGACTTTTCAAGTTTGTACAGCGGCTTAACCCTTTCCCAAACGGCACCTGATTCAATTTGGAAGCTCTTGCAGATAACAGAATGGGTATCATGAAAGTAGGTTTTTTTAGTGCAAGGGCGGATCTAGAGTGGGGGGGTCGAAATATCCGCACCCCCCCCTCCCCCCTGGAATCAGCCGAAAATTGAATGTTGACTGTATAATTAAAGCGTCAATATAGGCCTAACGTTATATATAATTTAACTCATTTAAGTCATCATTTGGGCGTGGATCCCCCCCCCCCCCGCCCTTGCAATTGGTCTTGGACCCCCATGAAAAATATAGTAATATAGTAACGAAAACCTTGAGGCAAAAGGAGAAAATGCTGATTAAAAGTATTTCATTATTTTGCCCCTTGAAATGATTTTTGAAACAATCTCTGTAAGACAGTCAAAGACGGATCTAAAAGGGGGTCGGGGGTCCGGACCCCGCCTTGAATAGGTCGAGAATCGAATTTTGACTACACAGCGTTAGTATTGTATCTAACATTACAAAATTCACAAATTTAAAGCCATCTTATAGGCTAGACCCCACCCCCACCCCTTGAAAAAAAATCCTGGATCCGCCCTTGAAAGTCAAAACATTAACATTTCTTGTTTGGTTAAAGTTTAAAACATTTTTCTTTTCATTTCTTTTTTTAATTTAACGCCTCTCAACAATATTTCAGCAATAAGTTAATTTATAATTGTCCACGCTCCGCGGCTGGGAATCCATCCTGTGACCTGTCCATTATTGGCTCTAATCTAGAGCACAAACACATGCAAAATATTACCGCTCACACTTGGACAGTACTAAGGAGCTCACTTGCTCCTGCAGAATTCTTTTTATATGGTTTTCAAAAGCAATAGCTCATCCTGAACTTGCATGGTGGTAATGGGCGATGGAGACAGGGTACGAATGATTACAAGCCAAAAAATCTCTTTTTTTCAATCAAAGTTGCAAAAATATTCCTGTAACTGAAAACTCTAATAATTAACGCAAATGACTGTATAAAATATTCTTAATACTTAGGCAGAATAAATGAAAAATGCTCGCGCAAAAATAACGACTCGCACAATGAATTATATAGTAAAAAGACCACGTGACCTTTTGTTTGCTCACATCATGCGCAGGTCACGGTTAAAATTTGGAACTGTATCAGGGTGTAATAACACCCAAATACACTTCCAATTTGTTACTAAAAATAGTAACACTTTTTGATGCCAGATCGAGGCTCTGACCCAAATGTGAGTAAAGCATCGAACGTGCAATGGAAATGAACGGAGGAAAGAAGAAGTTTAAGAGGCTTCACACTCCGTTTAGTGATGATTCCTCTGTGAATCTCGACGGGATATCAATGACTGACTTCCATTTATGGCTTTTATCGGCTTTTAAGTCATTTTTGACCCTCCAAAAAAGTAGTATCCTCGGATCTTTTGAGGACCTAGCCGCAAGGTTAAACTGTCATATTCACGTGAACCCCCCTTCCCCAACAAAAAAATAGTACGAAACATGCCATTTTCAGTGTGAAGATGATTATGTCAGTACCGAAAGGTTTATGAAGAAAGATAATGCATTATGGTAGATCAATTTGATAATAAAAACATAGCTGTTAAAGCCCATTTCCCAAACGACAAATTATTTAGACTTTTCAAGTTTGTACAGCGGCTTAACCCTTTCCCAAACGGCACCTGATTCAATTTGGAAGCTCTTGCAGATAACAGAATGGGTATCATGAAAGTAGGTTTTTTTAGTGCAAGGGCGGATCTAGAGTGGGGGGGGGGTCGGAATATCCGCACCCCCCCCTCCCCCCTGGAATCAGCCGAAAATTGAATGTTGACTATATAATTAAAGCGTCAATATAGGCCTAACGTTATATATAATTTAACTCATTTAAGTCATCATTTGGGCGTGGATCCCCCCCCCCCCCCGCCCTTGCAATTGGTCTTGGACCCCCATGAAAAATATAGTAATATAGTAACGAAAACCTTGAGACAAAAGGAGAAAATGCTGATTAAAAGTATTTCATTATTTTGCCCCTTGAAATGATTTTTGAAACAATCTCTGTAAGACAGTCAAAGACGGATCTAAAAGGGGGTCGGGGGTCCGGACCCCGCCTTGAATAGGTCGAGAATCGAATTTTGACTACACACCCTTACAGAAATGAAAACTTTGCTGCAAATTTGCAGCAAATTCGCCGCGAATTTGCTGCAAACAAATTAGTTCGCTAGAAGGGTTTGCCGGAACTTCGCCGATGTTTGCCGCTAGCTGCAACCTTCCTGCAATCTTCTGGCAAACACGTTTCACTTTGCGACAAGTTTGCCAGAAATAAGAAAGTTTGTCGGAACTTCGCAGGAAAGTCATCCATCAAATATTTTACATGTAGTTTGCCGGAACTTTGCAAGAAGCCTATCTTGAACATTATTGAATATCATGCAGTTTGCAAGAAATTTGCAGGAAATTAAACTTGTCCAGTGCTCATTCAAGGAGCTTTAAATACATGTAAAATTCTTGCATATCGTCGGTGTAAATGCAAAACCTCGTGCGTCGATTCTTGCGATTTTCAAAGTACAAACTCGTGTGTCCATTTAGACAATTCTCGCAGGTTTTGAGATAATTTTACCGATCAGTATCAATAATACTTTAATTGTGAACAATATGTCCAAATTTCAAGTAAAACATTTCAGTTTGGGAAAAGTTATTTCACTTTTTCCATCCCCTTTAAAATTTTCCAAAAATGATATACGTGGTTTTGCATTTACTATGACGATATACATATTGAAGCATGGATAGACTCAAAATTCTGAACCAATACATAAAGACTGACTTAATTTGTTTTCAGTGTATATCTATAAATTATATTCTGATTTTTTTCGGGAGACAGGGCGGAGCCTAGTAAACGGTTATTACATTGAAGATTGAGGAGAAACAGCGTTTTCAATTAGCGGTAAATCGTCGGTGTTATTGCAAATCATTGTAACTGCAGCGTGAATCAAGCTGTATTTACGAGGTTTTTTAATAACACGTTTTACAATCGCACAGTCTTTCAATTTCGAAATGTTTTCATGCTCGTGCCGCACGTTTTTCTCTTATGTTAATCAAGGTATCGAGAAGTAAACTCGTCGAATAACCCTTTGGCTTTGCCACACCCTTTCAGGTGAATAAAAACGCAATATAAATTATCTTCATTTACAGTTGTCGCCACATCGTATGGCACAATGTTTATGTTTTGTTCAAATGTAATTGAACGTTAAAGAAAACATAAACACGTGCCATACGATGTGGCGACAACTGTAGTCCGGGGTATGTGTACACTGCCAAATATAAGTGTAGAATGTCCATGCTTAAATTTCACGTTGACAAGTTTGTTATTTAGAATGGATGATAATCTAACAAATTCATGATACGACAGAGCAAACTAGATAAGTAAGGTACTAAGAGTTCGGTTTCCAATTTGCCGAGTCCTGATAGCTCAGTCGGTTACGTCGTAGTCTGTCAACTCAGGTGTCGCGAGTTCGAACTCCGGCTCGGCCAGTATCCATTCTGACATTTGACAAAGTCATTTGTCTCTCACCAATGGGTGTGAATCATTTATGTGAGAGAGCAGCTGGAGGCTCGGTTTGGATATTGTGGTTGTACTGGTGCGAGAAATACCAGGAACCCACGGTTAGGTGCTCCAGCCGCCGCGATATGACCATAGAAGTTGAAAACGGCGTAAAACCCCAATAAATCAAATCGGTTTCCAATTTCTGAATTTATCCAATAATTATTATAGTTGCCAAATAACTCATCTACAGAGTCAGTCATTTAACTGTTTTTTAAAGTGACATTTCAGAATTTTTTCTTATAAATTTCACTTTCATTTTTATTATAAAGAGCATATTTTCTTATGAAAATTCTGAAAATTTCAAGCCAAAATATTGCGCCGTTTACGAGAAATATATATTTTTGTGTTAAAATTAAACAAATTGTTGTCCACAACAGTTCAGATGTATATAGAATTTGTCGTTTCTGTCTCAACTTTGAAGGCGTGTTTATCGCCCATCATCAACAACTTCAAAAAACTGATACCATTTAGATACCCATTATAAAAATCAATCTTGGCATCAAGACATACTTTAAAAAATCAAAATGAGGATGAAATGTCCCTTTAATCAGTGTACATCATAATGTGCACACATGTACATGTGTGCACATTTTTTACACAAACATGCATGCATATATTTGTGCAAAGCCTTTGTACCCTTCCCAAATGGCATAATGTTACACAGGCCCCAGGCCCGTAGGAAGCAATTTAATATTGGGTGGTGGGCTAAAGCCCAAGTGTCTGAATATTCGTAGGCGGGCTGATTTGGATTTTCCCTGAATTTTCAGTGTGAAATAAGGAAAATTCGGCATTTTTGGCCAACATTGGGGGCTTAGCCCCCCCCCCCCCCTGTTCCTACGGGCCTGTCAAGTCCATAGGAAGCGATTTTCATAAGGAATGAGAATCTGGCCCCTGTCAGAGCCAGTTACTAGATATCGGAGGGGTAAAATTAGATTGATCCTAAATTTTCAGTGTATTTAAAAAGAAACTTTCGGCATTTTTGGGCAACTTTGGGGAGGGGCTTAGCCCATTCTAGCCGCCCCTTTTAGAAGCTATGTAAATGTCCCCAATTTTGTTGTTTCATAAATTTTATTATTGGATCTTTCCAAGTTGTATTCACCTTGTAGCTTGTTTATATTTCTTCGCTTCGTTTGTTAGCGTTAAGAAATATTGACAAACTTCCAGGTACTCTAGTCTAAACGGAAGAGGCTTCTAGTATAAACTGAGCATGCGCAAACGAATATTTTCAAACAAAGATTTCGGATCGTACTAAATGCAAACCGCAACCATTACTAAAACACAACCCCAACCTTTTGACCCGGTACTGTAATAATCACATGTGCGTGATTTTTATTTTCCGCTTGGTATATTATTTCCGCTTGGCATTTTCTTTCCGTTTAGAATAAAATGTAGATATATAGTTGGATTCGATTTGCAAATGTTGATCTTTTACAGGATTTATATTTTTTTTTTAATATTTTAATGTGTTGATATTATAATTTCGGTCAATTAACCCTTTCCAAAACTGCAAAATTTTAGGTTTATCCAAATTAAAATCTGCTGCAGACGACAAAACTGATATTGATAAAGATAGGTTTTGTGTGCATTATAGCATAGAAAAGATTGAGGCAAAAGGAGCAAATGCTGATTATTAGCGTTTTCTCTTTTGTGTCCATAGTTTCACAAGCTAATTCAAATAGAGACTCAAAACCAGATCTTGTTTGAGTGAGTGGTAAATAGTGTTTTCAGATTGTGTACACAATTTCAATTTGATTGCCTTAATTTTTTGTTAAATCATGAAAATGGGATAATTTATTTGTTCCAAATTAAAGAGGCCGAAAATCGCAAATTAATTGTCTTGAGGCATCGGATGCAAGAATGCTTACAAGAACTGCTGAGTGTTTAACTCTTTATAAAACAAGTCCTGGTGGTGTAATTCAAATTTTTTATACAAGAACAGTCAATAAATGAAAAATTGAAATGGAAAAAAAATATTATGAAGCATGTCCCATTTAAGTGGCATTGTGACTTAACGTTATGCGCCAACACACTATCTTGAGTAGTCTGTGTGTTGTATGGTGGAAAACGCATTTTAACAGCGTCAATGTGACCTTATATGGTTTGAACTCACGAGCGCCGTACGCCCTAGAGGGTGAAGCACGAGAGGGTGTAAACTCGCTCGTTCTTAACTCTTTTCCAAATAGCAAAATTTTTAGGTATTCCACTTCCAAAATAGCAAAAAATGACAAAATGGATGTTATGAAAGATAGCATTTGTGTAAAATATGGAATAGAAAATATTAAGACAAAAGGAGCAATTTCTGGTTAGAATCTATCTCAGCAGTTTCTTCTTTCGTTTCAATATTTTCCCAAGCCTTTTCTATAAGAGACGTCGAAATCAGGTTTTGTTTGGGAATATGTTAAGGTGGTTCGAGTGTTCCTCCAGAGAAATTATGGTTTTGTAAGACTTGTTTTCGTGCATTCTATGTGGTTTTCAGACATACAAACGGCAAAACTGACCCCAAGAAACGATACTGAGAAGCCTACGACCTAGTCGCATTCTTTTACATTACGCATGTGCATATTATGCGTGATGGGCGCTCCAGCCTTGTATAATGGATGATATGTTTTCGCGTCCATACGACCGGTTGTAGCGTCAATGTGACCTTGTGGTTTGCACCAACACCATTCTATACGAATTATGATCGATGGTTGACCCGTGTTAGCGTCAAAACAATTATATTTGTTAAACGGTGTATGACCCGTTTAAGGGTCAATGTGACCTTGTAGTTTGCACCAAAACAATTACATATGGTACACGGTGGATGGCCCGTTTAAGGGTGAATGTGACCTTGTGGTTTGCACCAACAATATTCTATACGATTTATGGTGGATGACCCGTTATAGAGTCAATGTAACCTTGTGGTTCGCACCAACACAATTCTATATGATATATGGTGGATGACCAGTATAAGTGTCGATATGACCTATTGGTTTGCACCAACACAATTCCATATGATATATGGTGGATGATCAGTATAAGTCTCGATATGACCTTGTGGTTTGCACCAACACAATTCTATATGATATATGATGGATGATCAGTATAAGTGTCGATATGACCTTGTGGTTTGCACCAACATAATTCTATATGATATATGTTGGATGACCAGTATAATTGTCGATATGACATTGTGGTTTGCACCAACACAATTCTATATGATATATGGTGGATGACCAGTATAAGTGTCGATATGACCTTGTGCTTTGCACCAACATAATTCCATATGATATATGGTGGATGACTAGTATAAGTGTCGATATGACCTTGTGGTTTGCACCAACACAATTCCATATGATATATGGTGGATGACCAGTATAAGTGTCGATATGACCTTGTGGTTTGCACCAATATAATTCCATATGATATATATGGTGGATGACCAGTATAATTGTCGACATGACCTTGTGGTTTGCACCAACATAATTCCATATGATATATGGTGGATGACCAGTATAATTGTCGACATGACCTTGTGGTTTGCACCAACATAATTCTATATGATATATGGTGGATGACCAGTATAAGTGTCGATACGACCTTGTGGTTTGCACCAACACAATTCTATATGATATATGGTAGATGACTAGTATAAGTGTCGATATGACCTTGTGGTTTGCATCAACATAATTCCATATGATATATGGTGGATGACCAGTATAAGTGTCGATATGACCTTTTGGTTTGCACCAACATAATTCTATATGACATATATTTGATGACCAGTATAAGTGTCGATACGACCTTGTGGTTTGCACCAACACAATTCTATATGATATATGGTGGATGACCAGTATAAGTGTCGATACGACCTTGTGGTTTGCACCAACACAATTCTATATGATATATGGTAGATGACTAGTATAAGTGTCGATATGACCTTGTGGTTTGCACCAACATAATTCTATATGATAGATGGTGGATGACCAGTTTAAGTGTCGATATGACCTTGTGGTTTGCACCAACACAATTCTATATGATATATGGTGGATGACCAGTGTAAGTGTCGATATGACCTTGTGGTTTGCACCAACATAATTCTATATGATAGATGGTGGATGACCAGTACAACTGTCGATATGAACTTGTGGTTTGCACCAACATAATTCTATATGATATATTGTGGATGACCAGTATAAGTGTCGATATGACCTTGTGGTTTGCACCAACACAATTCTATATGATATATGGTGGATGACCAGTATAAGTGTCGATACGACCTTGTGGTTTGCACCAACACAATTCTATATGATATATGGTAGATGACTAGTATAAGTGTCGATATGACCTTGTGGTTTGCACCAACACAATTCTATATGATATATGGTTGATGACTAGTATAAGTGTCGATATGACCTTGTGGTTTGCACCAACACAATTCTATATGATATATGGTTGATGACCAGTATAAGTGTCGATATGACCTTGTGGTTTGCACCAACATAATTCCATATGATATATATGGTGGATGACCAGTATAATTGTCGATATGACCTTGTGGTTTGCACCAACATAATTCTATATGATATATGGTTGATGACCAGTTTAAGTGTCGATATGACCTTGTGGTTTGCACCAACATAATTCTATATGATATATGGTGGATGACTAGTATAAGTGTCGATATGACCTTGTGGTTTGCACCAACACAATTCTATATGATATATGGTGGATGACTAGTATAAGTGGCGATATGACCTTGTGGTTTGCACCAATATAATTCCATGTGATATATGGTTGATGACCAGTATAAGTGACGATATGACCTTGTAGTTTGCACCAACATAATTCTATATGATATATGATGGATGGTCAGTATAAGTGTCGATATGACCTTGTGGTTCGCACCAACATAATTCTATATGATATATGGTTGATGACCAGTATAAGTGTCGATATGACCTTGTGGTTTGCACCAACACAATTCTATATGATATATGGTGGATGACTAGTATAAGTGTCGATATGACCTTGTGGTTTGCACCAACACAATTCTATATGATATATGGTGGATGACTAGTATAAGTGGCGATATGACCTTGTGGTTTGCACCAACACAATTCTATATGATATATGGTTGATGACCAGTATAAGTGTCGATATGACCTTGTGGTTTGCACCAACATAATTCTATATGATATATGATGGATGATCAGTATAAGTGTCGATATGACCTTGTGGTTTGCACCAACATAATTCCATATGATATATGGTGGATGACCAGTATAAGTGTCGATATGACCTTGTGGTTTGCACCAACATAATTCTATATGATATATGATGGATGATCAGTATAAGTGTCGATATGACCTTGTGGTTTGCACCAACATAATGCTATATGATATATGATGGATGATCAGTATAAGTGTCGATATGACCTTGTGGTTTGCACCAACATAATTCTATATGATAGATGGTGGATGACCAGTATAAGTGTCGATATGACATTTTGGTTTGCACCAACATAATTCTATATGATATATGGTGGATGACCAGTGTAAGTGTCGATATGACCTTGTGATTTGCACCAACATAATTCCATGTGATATATGGTGGATGACCAGTATAAGTGTCGATACGACCTTGTGGTTTGCACCAACACAATTCTATATGATATATGGTGGATGACCAGTATAAGTGTCGATACGACCTTGTGGTTTGCACCAACACAATTCTATATGATATATGGTAGATGACTAGTATAAGTGTCGATATGACCTTGTGGTTTGCACCAACATAATTCTATATGATAGATGGTGGATGACCAGTTTAAGTGTCGATATGACCTTGTGGTTTGCACCAACACAATTCTATATGATATATGGTGGATGACCAGTGTAAGTGTCGATATGACCTTGTGGTTTGCACCAACATAATTCTATATGATAGATGGTGGATGACCAGTACAACTGTCGATATGAACTTGTGGTTTGCACCAACATAATTCTATATGATATATTGTGGATGACCAGTATAAGTGTCGATATGACCTTGTGGTTTGCACCAACACAATTCTATATGATATATGGTGGATGACCAGTATAAGTATCGATACGACCTTGTGGTTTGCACGAACACAATTCTATATGATATATGGTAGATGACTAGTATAAGTGTCGATATGACCTTGTGGTTTGCACCAACATAATTCTATATGATATATGGTGGATGACTAGTATAAGTGTCGATATGACCTTGTGGTTTGCACCAACACAATTCTATATGATATATGGTTGATGACCAGTATAAGTGTCGATATGACCTTGTGGTTTGCACCAACACAATTCTAAATGATATATGGTAGATGACTAGTATAAGTGTCGATATGACCTTGTGGTTTGCACCAACACAATTCTATATGATATATGGTGGATGACTAGTATAAGTGGCGATATGACCTTGTGGTTTGCACCAACACAATTCTATATGATATATGGTTGATGACCAGTATAAGTGTCGATATGACCTTGTGGTTTGCACCAACATAATTCTATATGATATATGGTTGATGACCAGTATAAGTGTCGATATGACCTTGTGGTTTGCACCAACATAATTCTATATGATATATGATGGATGATCAGTATAAGTGTCGATATGACCTTGTGGTTTGCACCAACATAATTCTATATGATATATGGTGGATGACCAGTATAAGTGTCGATATGACCTTGTGGTTTGCACCAACATAATTCTATATGATAGATGGTGGATGACCAGTATAAGTGTCGATATGACATTTTGGTTTGCACCAACATAATTCTATATGATATATGATGGATGATCAGTATAAGTGTCGATATGACCTTGTGGTTTGCACCAACATAATTCCATATGATATATGGTGGATGACCAGTATAAGTGTCGATATGACCTTGTGGTTTGCACCAACATAATTCTATATGATATATGATGGATGATCAGTATAAGTGTCGATATGACCTTGTGGTTTGCACCAACATAATTCTATATGATATATGATGGATGATCAGTATAAGTGTCGATATGACCTTGTGGTTTGCACCAACATAATTCTATATGATAGATGGTGGATGACCAGTATAAGTGTCGATATGACATTTTGGTTTGCACCAACATAATTCTATATGATATATGGTGGATGACCAGTGTAAGTGTCGATATGACCTTGTGATTTGCACCAACAAAATTCCATGTGATATATGGTGGATGACCAGTATAAGTGTCGATATGACCTTGTGGTTTGCACCAACATAATTCTATATGATATATGGTGGATGACCAGTATAAGTGTCGATATGACCTTGTGGTTTGCACCAACACAATTCTAAATGATATATGGTAGATGACTAGTATAAATGTCGATATGACCTTGTGGTTTGCACCAACATAATTCTATAAGATATATGGTGGATGACCAGTATAAGTGTCGATATGACCTTGTGGTTTGCAGCAACATAATTCCATATGATAGATGGTGGATGACCAGTATAAGTGTCGATATGACCTTGTGGTTTGCACCAACATAATTCTATATGATATATGGTGGATGACCAGTATAAGTGTCGGTATGACCTTGTGGTTTGGACCAACATAATTCCATGTGATATATGGTGGATGACCAGTATAAGTGTCGATATGACCTTGTGGTTTGCACCAACATAATTCCATATGATAGATGGTGGATGACCAGTATAAGTGTCGATATGACCTTGTGGTTTGCACCAACATAATTCCATATGATATATGGTGGATGACCAGTATAAGTGTCGATATGACCTTGTGGTTTGCACCAACACAATTCTATATGATTTATGGTGGATGACCAGTAAAACTGTCGATATGAACTTGTGGTTTGCACCAACATAATTCCATATGATATATGGTGGATGACCCGTTTCAATGTCAATATGACCTTGTGGTTTGCACAAATATAAATCTATATCATATATGGTTGATGACCAGTATAAGTGTCGATATGACCTTGTGGTTTACACCAACATAATTCTATATGATAGATGGTGGATGACCAGTTTAAGTGTCGATATGACCTTGTTGTTTGCACCAACATAATTCTATATGATATATGGTGGATGACCAGTAAAAGAGGCGATATGACATTGTGGTTTGCACCAACATAATTCCATATGATATATGGTGGATGACCAGTATAAGTGTCGATATGACCTTGTGGTTTGCACCAACACAATTCTATATGATATATGGTGGATGACCAGTATAAGTGTCGATATGACCTCGTGGTTTGCACCAACATAATTCCATATGATATAAGGTGGAGGACCAGTATAAGTGTCGATATGACCTTGTAATTTGCACCAACATAATTCCATATGATATATGGTGGATGACCTGTAAAAGTGTCGATATGACCCTGTGGTTTGCACCAACATAATTCCATATGGTATATGGTGGCTGACCAGTATAAGTGTCGATATGACCTTGTGGTTTGCAGCAACATAATTCCATATGATAGATGGTGGATGATCAGTATAAGTGTCGATATCACCTTGTGGTTTGCACCAACATAATTCCATTTGATATATTGTGGATGACCAGTATGAGTGTCGATATGACCTTGTTGTTTGCACCAACATAATTCCATATGATAGATGGTGGATGGCCAGTATAAGTGTCGATATGACCTTGTGGTTTGCACCAACATAATTCTATATGATAGATGGTGGATGACCAGTATAAGTGTCGATATGACATTTTGGTTTGCACCAACATAATTCTATATGATATATGGTGGATGACCAGTATAAGTGTCGATATGACATTTTGGTTTGCACCAACATAATTCTATATGATATATGGTGGATGACCAGTGTAAGTGTCGATATGACCTTGTGATTTGCACCAACATAATTCCATGTGAAATATGGTGGATGACCAGTATAAGTGTCGATATGACCTTGTGGTTTGCACCAACATAATTCTATAAGATATATGGTGGATGACCAGTATAAGTGTCGATATGACCTTGTGGTTTGCACCAACACAATTCTAAATGATATATGGTAGATGACTAGTATAAGTGTCGATATGACCTTGTGGTTTGCAGCAACATAATTCCATATGATAGATGGTGGATGACCAGTATAAGTGTCGATATGACCTTGTGGTTTGCACCAACATAATTCTATATGATATATGGTGGATGACCAGTATAAGTGTCGATATGACCTTGTGGTTTGCACCAACACAATTCTAAATGATATATGGTAGATGACTAGTATAAGTGTCGATATGACCTTGTGGTTTGCACCAACACAATTCTATATGATATATGGTGGATGACTAGTATAAGTGGCGATATGACCTTGTGGTTTGCACCAACACAATTCTATATGATATATGGTTGATGACCAGTATAAGTGTCGATATGACCTTGTGGTTTGCACCAACATAATTCTATATGATATATGGTTGATGACCAGTATAAGTGTCGATATGACCTTGTGGTTTGCACCAACATAATTCTATATGATATATGATGGATGATCAGTATAAGTGTCGATATGACCTTGTGGTTTGCACCAACATAATTCTATATGATATATGGTGGATGACCAGTATAAGTGTCGATATGACCTTGTGGTTTGCACCAACATAATTCTATATGATAGATGGTGGATGACCAGTATAAGTGTCGATATGACATTTTGGTTTGCACCAACATAATTCTATATGATATATGATGGATGATCAGTATAAGTGTCGATATGACCTTGTGGTTTGCACCAACATAATTCCATATGATATATGGTGGATGACCAGTATAAGTGTCGATATGACCTTGTGGTTTGCACCAACATAATTCTATATGATATATGATGGATGATCAGTATAAGTGTCGATATGACCTTGTGGTTTGCACCAACATAATTCTATATGATATATGATGGATGATCAGTATAAGTGTCGATATGACCTTGTGGTTTGCACCAACATAATTCTATATGATAGATGGTGGATGACCAGTATAAGTGTCGATATGACATTTTGGTTTGCACCAACATAATTCTATATGATATATGGTGGATGACCAGTGTAAGTGTCGATATGACCTTGTGATTTGCACCAACATAATTCCATGTGATATATGGTGGATGACCAGTATAAGTGTCGATATGACCTTGTGGTTTGCACCAACATAATTCTATATGATATATGGTGGATGACCAGTATAAGTGTCGATATGACCTTGTGGTTTGCACCAACACAATTCTAAATGATATATGGTAGATGACTAGTATAAGTGTCGATATGACCTTGTGGTTTGCACCAACATAATTCTATAAGATATATGGTGGATGACCAGTATAAGTGTCGATATGACCTTGTGGTTTGCAGCAACATAATTCCATATGATAGATGGTGGATGACCAGTATAAGTGTCGATATGACCTTGTGGTTTGCACCAACATAATTCTATATGATATATGGTGGATGACCAGTATAAGTGTCGGTATGACCTTGTGGTTTGGACCAACATAATTCCATGTGATATATGGTGGATGACCAGTATAAGTGTCGATATGACCTTGTGGTTTGCACCAACATAATTCCATATGATAGATGGTGGATGACCAGTATAAGTGTCGATATGACCTTGTGGTTTGCACCAACATAATTCCATATGATATATGGTGGATGACCAGTATAAGTGTCGATATGACCTTGTGGTTTGCACCAACACAATTCTATATGATTTATGGTGGATGACCAGTAAAACTGTCGATATGAACTTGTGGTTTGCACCAACATAATTCCATATGATATATGGTGGATGACCCGTTTCAATGTCAATATGACCTTGTGGTTTGCACAAATATAAATCTATATCATATATGCTTGATGACCAGTATAAGTGTCGATATGACCTTGTGGTTTACACCAACATAATTCTATATGATAGATGGTGGATGACCAGTTTAAGTGTCGATATGACCTTGTTGTTTGCACCAACATAATTCTATATGATATATGGTGGATGACCAGTAAAAGAGGCGATATGACATTGTGGTTTGCACCAACATAATTCCATATGATATATGGTGGATGACCAGTATAAGTGTCGATATGACCTTGTGGTTTGCACCAACACAATTCTATATGATATATGGTGGATGACCAGTATAAGTGTCGATATGACCTCGTGGTTTGCACCAACATAATTCCATATGATATAAGGTGGAGGACCAGTATAAGTGTCGATATGACCTTGTAATTTGCACCAACATAATTCCATATGATATATGGTGGATGACCTGTAAAAGTGTCGATATGACCCTGTGGTTTGCACCAACATAATTCCATATGATATATGGTGGCTGACCAGTATAAGTGTCGATATGACCTTGTGGTTTGCAGCAACATAATTCCATATGATAGATGGTGGATGATCAGTATAAGTGTCGATATCACCTTGTGGTTTGCACCAACATAATTCCATTTGATATATTGTGGATGACCAGTATCAGTGTCGATATGACCTTGTGGTTTGCACCAACATAATTCCATATGATAGATGGTGGATGGCCAGTATAAGTTTCGATATGACCTTGTGGTTTGCACCAACATAATTCCATATGATAGATGGTGGATGACCAGTATAAGTGTCGATATGACATTTTGGTTTGCACCAACATAATTCTATATGATATATGGTGGATGACCAGTATAAGTGTCGATATGACATTTTGGTTTGCACCAACATAATTCTATATGATATATGGTGGATGACCAGTGTAAGTGTCGATATGACCTTGTGATTTGCACCAACATAATTCCATGTGAAATATGGTGGATGACCAGTATAAGTGTCGATATGACCTTGTGGTTTGCACCAACATAATTCTATAAGATATATGGTGGATGACCAGTATAAGTGTCGATATGACCTTGTGGTTTGCACCAACACAATTCTAAATGATATATGGTAGATGACTAGTATAAGTGTCGATATGACCTTGTGGTTTGCAGCAACATAATTCCATATGATAGATGGTGGATGACCAGTATAAGTGTCGATATGACCTTGTGGTTTGCACCAACATAATTCTATATGATATATGGTGGATGACCAGTATAAGTGTCGGTATGACCTTGTGGTTTGGACCAACATAATTCCATGTGATATATGGTGGATGACCAGTATAAGTGTCGATATGACCTTGTGGTTTGCACCAACATAATTCCATATGATAGATGGTGGATGACCAGTATAAGTGTCGATATGACCTTGTGGTTTGCACCAACATAATTCTATATGATATATAGCGGATGACCAGTATAAGTGTCGATATGACCTTGTGGTTTGGACCAACATAATTCCATGTGATATATGGTGGATGACCAGTCTAAGTGTCGATATGACCTTGTGGTTTGCACCAACCTAATTCCATATGATATATGGTGGATGACCAGTATAAGTGTCGATATGACCTTGTGGTTTGCACCAACACAATTCCATATGATATATGTTGGATGACCAGTATAAGTGTCGATATGACCTTGTGGTTTGCACCAACATAATTCTATATGATATATGGTGGATGACCAGTATAAGTGTCGATATGACATTGTGGTTTGCACCTACATAATTCCATATGATATATGGTGGATGACCAGTATAAGTGTCGATATGACCTTGTGGTTTGCACCAACACAATTCCATATGATATATGGTGGATGACCAGTATAAGTGTCGATATGACCTTGTGGTTGGCACCAACACAATTCTATATGATTTATGGTGGATGACCAGTATAACTGTCGATATGAACTTGTGGTTTGCACCAACATAATTCCATATGATATATGGTGGATGACCCGTTTCAAAGTCAATATGACCTTGTGGTTTGCAAAAATATAAATCTATATCATATATGGTTGATGACCAGTATAAGTGTCGATATGACCTTGTGGTTTACACCAACATAATTCTATATGATAGATGGTGGATGACCAGTTTAAGTGTCGATATGACCTTGTTGTTTGCACCAACATAATTCTATATGATAGATGGTGGATGACCAGTAAAAGTGGCGATATGACATTGTGGTTTGCACCAACATAATTCCATATGATATATGGTGGATGACCAATATAAGTGTCGATATGACCTTGTGGTTTGCACCAACACAATTCTATATGATATATGGTGGATGACCAGTATAAGTGTCGATATGACCTTGTGGTTTGCACCAACATAATTCCATATGATATAAGGTGGAGGACCAGTATAAGTGTCGATATGACCTTGTGGTTTGCACCAACATAATTCCATATGATATAAGGTGGATGACCAGTATAAGTGTCGATATGACCTTGTGGTTTGCACCAACATAATTCCATATGATATAAGGTGGATGACCAGTATAAGTGTCGATATGACCTTGTGGTTTGCACCAACATAATTCCATATGATATAAGGTGTATGACCAGTGTAAGTGTCGATATGACCTTGTTGTTTGGACCATCACAATTCTATATGATATATGGTTGATGACCAGTTTAAGTGTCGATATGTCCTTGTGGTTTGCATCAACATAATTCCATATGATATATGGTGGATGACCAGTGTAAGTGTCGATATGACCTTGTGGTTTGCACCAACATAATTCTATATGATATATGGTGGATGACCAGTATAAGTGTCGATATGACCTTGTGGTTTGCAAAAAACATAATTCCATATGATATATGTTGGATGACCAGTATAATTGTCGATATGACCTTGTGGTTTGCACCAACATAATTCCATATGATATATGGTGGATGACCTGTAAAAGTGTCGATATGACCTTGTGGTTTGCACCAACACAATTCCATATGATATATGTTGGATGACCAGTATAAGTGTCGATATGACGTTGTGGTTGGCACCAACATAATTCCATGTGATATATGGTTGATCACCAGTATAAGTGTCGATATGACCTTGTGGTTGGCACCAACACAATTCTATATGATATAGGGTGGATGACCTGTTTTAGCGTCGATATGACCTTGTGGTTTGCACCAACACAATTCTATACATAACATTGTGGATGATTTGTTTTAGCGTCAATGTGACCTTGTGGTTTGCACCAACACAATTCTATATGATAAATGGTAGATGACCCGTTTTAGCGTCAATGTGACCTTGTGGTTTACACCAACACAATTCTATACAATAGATGGTTGATGATCCGTTTTAAGATTAGTGTGACCTTGAGGTTTGCACCAAAACAATTATATGATACATGGTAGATAACCTGTTTTAGTATTGTATTTACCGTGTGGTTTGCATCAACACAATTCTATATAATACATGGTACATGACCCGTTTTAGTGTCAATGTCACCTTGTGGGTTTAATCAACATAATCCTACATGATACATGTTAGATAACATGTTATAATGTCCATGTGACCTTGTGGTTTGCACCAACATAAGTCTATATGATACATGATAGATATCCCGTTTTAGGGTCAATGTGACATTGTGGTTTGCACTAACACAATTCCGCATGATACACGGGGATGACCAGTTTTAGCGTCGATGTGACCTTGTGGTTTGCACCAACACAAATCTTTAGAATACACTGTGAATTACCCGATTTAGTGTCAATGTGACCTTGTGGTTTGCATCAACATAATTCTATATGATACATGTAAGATGACCCGATATAATGTCAACGTGACCTTGTGGTTTGCACCAACATAATGCTATACAATGCATGCATGTTGGATGGCCCGTTTTAGCGTCAATATCACCTTGTGGTTTGCAGCAACATACTTCTATACGACGCATGGCCAATGACCCGTTTTATCGTCAATGTGACCTTGTGCTTTGCACCAACACCATTCTATACGAATTATGGTGGTTGACCGGTTTTAGCGTCAATATGACATTGTGGTTTGCACCAACACATCATATACGAATTATGGTGGTTGACCCGCTTTAGCGTCACTGTGACCTTGTGGTTAGCACCAACACAATTCTATACAATACATTGTAGATGATCCGTTTTATCGTCCATGTGACCTTGTGGTTTGCACCAACACAATTCTATACGATACATAGTGGATGACCCGTTTTAGCGTCAAAGTGACCTTGTGGTTTGCTCCAACACACTTCTATATGATACACAGTCGATGACTCGTTTTAGTGTCAATGTGACCTTGTGGTTTGCATCAACACAATTCTATGCAATACATAATGGATGACTCCTTTTAGTGTCAATATGGCCTTGTGGTTTGCACCAACACAAATCTATACAATACATGATGGATGGCACGTTTTAGCGTAAATGAGGCCTTGTGGTTTGCACCAACACAAATCTATATAATACATGATGGATGGCATGTTTTAGCGTCAATGTGCACCAACATTAACATATACAATACGTAGTGAATGACCCGTTTTAGCATCAATGTGTCTTTGTGGTTTGCACCAACAGAAATATCTGAAATACATGATGGATGACCCGTTTTCGTGTCAATGCGGCCTTGTGGTTTGCACCAACACATTCTTATATAATACGTGGAATATGGCCGCTTTCAATGGCAGAATGATCAACACATTTTTAAATAAAGATAGCTAATGACTCGTTTCAGTTTCAGTTTGACCTTGTGGTTGGCACAAACATATTTCTATATAATACATAGTAGGTGGTCCATTTTAGTGTCAGTATGACCTTGTGGTTGGCATCAACACATTCCTATATAATACACACTAAATGGCTCGTTTTAGTCGATGGAAACCTTGTGGTTTGCATCAACACATGTCTATATAATACACACAAGATGGCCCATCTTATTGGCGGTATGATCTTGTGGTTTACACCAACACATTCCTATATAGTACATACTAGATGTCCCATCTAAGGTGGAGTATGACCTTGTGGTTTGCACCAACATATTTCTATATAATACATAGTGGGTGGCCAGTTTTAGTGTCAGTATGACCTTGTGGTTTGCATCAATACATTCCTATATAATACATACTAAATAGCTCGTTTTAGTCGATGTAAAACCTTGTGGTTTGCACCAACACATGTCTATATAATACCCATAAGATGGCCTATCTTATTGGCGGTATGGTCTTGTGGTTTGCACCAACACATTCCTATATAGTACATACTAGATATCCCATGTTAGTTTTAGTTTTAGTTTCAGTATGACCTTGTGGTTTGCACCAACACATTTCTATATAATATATACTAGATGACCCATGTTAGTGTCAGTATGACCTTGTGGTTTGCATTAACACATTCCTATATAATATATACTAGATGGCTCTTTTTAGTGTCAGTATGATCTTGTGGTTTGCATTAACACATTCCTATATAATATATACTAGATGGCTCTTTTTAGTGTCAGTATGACCTTGTGGTTTGCATTACCACATTCCTATATAATATATACTAGATGGCTCTTTTTAGTGTCAGTATGATCTTGTGGTTTGCATCAACACATTTCTATATAAAACATAGTAGATGGCTCGTTTTAGTTGTCAGTTTGACCTTGTGGTTTGCACTAACACTTTTCTTTATAATACATTGTAGATGGCCTGTTTTAGTGGCAATATGACACTGTGGATTGCACCAACACATTTCTATATGATACATAGTAAATGGCCCGTGTTAGTGGTAATATGATCTTGTGGTTTGCAGCCTATAAAACGGACCATCTAACGTGTATTTTATAGGAATCTATTAGTGAAAATCACAAGGTCACTGTGTTGCTAAAGCGGGCCATCTATCATGTGTTATATAGAAATGTGTTGCGGCAAACCACACGGTCATACTGCCGCTAAATCGATATATCTATTATGTATCATGTGTCTATAATGTGTTGCCGCAAACTACAAGGTCACATTGACACCAAAACGAGTTATCCGGCATGTATTATATAGAATCGTGTTGGTGTTAACAACACGGTTACAATGACTTAAACGGTTTATCTACCAGGTATCATATAGAATTGTGTTGGTGCAATCCACAAGGTCACAAACACTGAAACGGTTTATCTACCATGTATCATATAAACGTGTGCTTGTGCAAACCACAAGGTCTAACAACAACACTAAAACGGTTCTTCTACCATGTATCACATTGAAATATGTTAGTGAAGACCACACAGTCACACTGACACGAAAACTGGTCATCTACCATGTATGATATAGAATAATATTGGTCCAAACCACAAGGTTACAACAACACTAAAACGGTTCATCTTCCATGTATCATAAAGAATTGTGTTGGTGCAACCCACAAGGTCACATTGACATTGAAGTGGTTTATATACCATGAATTATATAGAATTGTTTTGGTGCAAACCACAAGGTCACATTAACACTGAAGCGGGTTATCTAAAATGTCTGATATAAAATTGTGTTAGTGCAAACCATACAGTCACATTGACACTAACACGGGTTATACGAGGGATGATCCAAAGGTAATGTCACAAACGTTGTTTTCGGTGATCTTTATGAACATATCCTCATGTAACTTTAGATGCCGAAAGATTAACATTCGTTTAGTACATGCACGAATTTTCATAAAATTTCGTGTAAAATTACAAAAATAAACTACATTTTTACATAGCGCATCGGTGTCCAGCGCCGCACAACGCACGACGTCATTGACGTCATTCTACTCCTTCTCAAAATATTGCCCTCTGTGTCTAATTAATGCAACATTCGTGGCGTTCGACCCGCTTCATAAATACATTTAATGCAAACTCGTTCAGCAATTCTTTGAATGCTTTCCTTGAATCAATTTGTTCTCAGTTGGTTTATGTCGACATGATAAATTCTTCTTAAATTCGGCTTAAGATGCGGAAATAGCGCAAAGTAACATGGACGTTGGCGAAATTTTCCAGCTCCACATGTCTTCCGGCTCGTTTTGGTCTTCAAACGGCTCATATTCTCTATAAAAAAACTTGCACTAACGGTAGACGTCTCTATCACGAAATGTCCGTTCATTTAGGTTTAATTTATTGTTTCTGTTTCTTCAATCGGCTATTTTGCAAGCCTTTAGCAAAAGTTCAGAATTGCCCATTGTGAGCATTTATCCGATTCTGCCATTATCCCGAATGCGAGTGATGAATTCAATAAGACTTATTTTGTATTTCAACGCACCGAATTTATTGAAACGTTCTAAAATTGCTTTGAAATATCATGACGTAGTGGCATTTAAACATCAGCTTAATTGTCTTGATTTTTCTTTTATATAATGACAAAACATAAAGTAGTATTAATCTTCAAAAGAATAGTCTAAGGCGTGCGGCGCATATGCACGACATGGATTCTTTTTGACATTTTATTTTCTAGAATATATAAACAATATTCAAATAATTCAGAAAAGCATGTTTCCAATAGGATAAGCTTGAATGATAAGTCTTTATTTACACAAGAATACGTCGAATAACCAAACTATAGACACTGTGACATTACTTTTGGATCATCCCTCGTATATCATGTATTATATAAATTTGCGATGGTACAAACCACAGATCAAACACAAATTAAACACCAAGCCGTAGAGATCAGCCCAGTCAGGCGATTTTCGCACATGAGAAAAGGGACGAATACGACAACATGAAGCGCAATCTACGCTGAATCATCAATCCTTCGGTCCAAGAACGATCAGATATTGGAACAAACTCCCGACCCAGATCGCACACATTGAGACGAAAGACGAATTTACAGCTGCCTTCAAGGACCTAGTAAGGGGCGGCTCTTTCGTCTTCAGCGCGTAATTCCACCGACGCATGTATACATTTTTAACCTGTACATATGATATGTATTTTAACTCTGAAGGATGGAGGCTGTCTCCCCCCCTTCAACACATGTCAACACTACAGTCAGATATGACCCTGACCCTACCAAGGAAGACGAAGACGGGGCCACAACAAAAATTAAAAGGGACATCTACCATGTTTTATAAAAAAAAATGTTGGTGCAAACCACAAGGTCACATCGACACTAAAGCTGGCTATCTTCCATGTATTATAGAGACTTGTGTTTGTGCAATTCTCAAGGTCACTACAACACTATTAAAGTAATTAATCTACCATGTATCATATAGAATTGTGTTGGTGCAAACCTCAAGGCCACAACAACACTAAAATGGTCCATCTGCCATGTACCATATAGAATTGTGTTGGTGCAAACCACAAGGTAACAACAACAGAAAAACGGGTTGTCTACCATGTATCATGAAGATTCGTGTTGGTGTAAACCATAAGGTTAAAACAACACAAAAACGGGTCATCTATCATGTATCATATAGATTCGTGTTGGTGCAAACCACAAGGTTACAACAACACTAAAACGGGTCATCTATCATGTATCATAAACATTCGTGTTGGTGCAAACCACAAGGTCAAAACAACACAAAAAATGTTCATCTACCATGTTTCATATAGATTCGT
Source organism: Fragum sueziense (assembly GCA_963680895.1). Lineage (NCBI taxonomy): Eukaryota > Metazoa > Mollusca > Bivalvia > Cardiida > Cardiidae > Fragum > Fragum sueziense. The sequence continues at coordinate 56,026,628 of OY804598.1, read as the reverse complement.
GTTGGTGCAAACCACAAGCACACAACAACACAAAAACGGGTTATCTACCATGTATCATATAGATTCGTGTTGGTGCAAACCACAAGGTTACGACAACACAAAAACGGGTCATCTACCATGTATCATGAAGATTCGTGTTGGTGCAAACCACAAGCTCACAGCAACACAAAAACGGGTCATCTACCATGTATCATATAGATTCGTATTGGTGCAAACCACAATGTTACAACAACACAAAAACGGGCCATCTACCATGTATCATGAAGATCTGTGTTGGTGCAAACCACAAGCTCACAGCAAAACAAAAACGGGTCATCTACCATGTATCATATACTAGTAGATTCGTGTTGGTGCAAACCACAAGGTAACAACAACAGAAAAACGGGTTGTCTACCATGTATCATGAAGATTCGTGTTGGTGCAAACCACAAGGTTACAACAACACTAAAACGGTCATCTACCATGTATCATATAGATTCGTGTTGGTGCAAACTACAAGGTTACAACAGCACAAAAACGGGTCATCTATCATGTATCATAAACATTCGTGTTGGTGCAAACCACAAGCTCACAGCAACACAAAAACTGGTTATCTACCATGTATCATTTAGATTCGTGTTGGTGCAAACCACAAGGTTACAACAACACAAAAACGGGTCATCTACCATGTATCATGAAGATTCGTATTGGTGCAAACCATAAGGTTACAACAACACAAAAAGGATCGTCTACAAAGTATCATAGAGATTCGTGTTGGTGCAAACCACAATGTTACAGCAACACTAAAACGGGTCATCTACCATGTATCATAGATTTGTGTTGGTGCAAACCACAAGGTTACAACAACAGAAAACGGATTATCCAGGTGCAAACCTGAAGGTTACAACAACACAAAAACTCGTTATCAAGCATGTATCATATAGATTCGTGTTGGTGCAAACTACAAGGTTACAACATCAAAAAAACGGATTATCTACCATGTATCATATAGATTCGTGTTGGTGCAAACCACAAGCTCACAGCAACACAAAAACTGGTCATCAACCATGTTTCATGAAGATTCGTGTTGGTGCAAGCCACACGGTTACAACAACACTAAAACGGGTCATCTACCATGTATGATGGAGATTCGTGTTGGTGCAAACCACAAAGTTACAACAACACTAAAACGGGTCATATACCATGTATGATGGAGATTCGTGTTGGTGCAAACTACAAGGTCAAAATAACACAAAACTGTTCATCTACCATGTTTCATATACAACACTAAAACGGGACATCTACCATGTATGATGGAGATTCGTGTTGGTGCAAACTACAAGGTCAAAATAACACAAAACTGTTCATCTACCATGTTTCATATACAACACTAAAACGGGTCATATACCATGTATGATGGAGATTCGTGTTGGTGCAAACTACAAGGTCAAAATAACACAAAACTGTTCATCTACCATGTTTCATATACAACACTAAAACGGGTCATATACCATGTATGGTGGAGATTCGTGTTGGTGCAAACTACAAGGTCAAAATAACACAAAACTGTTCATCTACCATGTTTCATATAGATTCGTGTTGGTGCAAACCACAAGGTCAAAACAATACAAAAACTGTTCATCTACCATGTTTCATATAGATTCGTGTTGGTGCAAACCACAAGCTCACAACAACACAAAAACGGGTTATCTACCATGTATCATATTAGTCCATGAGCCAGGACCCGAATTTCGGCCGATTATTACCACTCGGAGGGAGTAAATCTTTTTGCACTTTTTGATTAGTCTGATATCTATACTTTATGTTTCAGTATGATAGCAATGCCAGAATGGTAGCTTATGCCTCGAAAAACCCTTGTTTTCAGAGGTACCCTTTACTCACATATTTTTCTTATGATTTATGACGAAATAAAATATGCATTGGTTCAGCCCCGAACATTATTCTTTTTGCAAAATTCCTGGTTTATAATTGGGATAAAGGATAGGGCAGCATATTGAGAAGGTTTACAGTGGTTTAAACTGTCATTTATTGCATTCTTTTAGTGTACGCAGAGAACCTCGTACTTGGTCTCGAATTCTAAGGGAAAATGGGCAAATAATAGTGCTTTTTGGACAAATAAATCAATTTTTAAACCTGTTTGCACTCTTTTATTTGTCTAATATCTAAGGACAGTGTTTCGCTATGATATCAATGTCAGTATGGTAGCTTATGCCCCCAGAAAACACTTGTTTTAAAGGGTACTCTTTACTCACAAAATTTTCTTCTGTCCTCTGGTGAAACATAACATGCATTGGTTTAGCCCTGAACATTACTACTTTTGCAAAGCTCTTGATTACTAATCGTGATAAAGGATGGGGCAATACAATTAGAAGTTTAGCAGTAGTCTAAAATGATATTTGTTTAATGCATTTAGTGTGCGCAGAGAATTAGTTACTTGGGACTCGAATTCCCAGGGAAAAGGAAAGAAATAGTGCACATTGAACAGCCAGTTTTGTATCTTTTTGCAATTTCTGAATTGTCTGTTATCTTAGGACATTGTTTCCTCGTTATATCAAAGTCAGAATGGTAGCTAATACCCCACTTATATTTAGGGATACACTTTACTCACACGTTTTTCCTTTGATCTCTAATGAAACAAAACAAGCTTATGATCGACCCTTTATATTAAATCTCTCGCAAAATTCTTGATTTTTAATGAACATAAGGACTTGAGAAGCATATTGAGAAGTTTTGCATTTGTCTTAAATGTTATTTGTTGTGTATTCTAGTGTACACAGAGAACTATTACTTACACTCGAATTTTCAGAAAAAGAAACAACAAAGAATATTGCCTTTTGGACAAATAAAGCAAGATTTGTTATCCGAATGAATTTTAAATTAGCATAGTTATCGGATTATATTATATGAGCATGAATATCGTGTCTAGCTATTTTTGGTAACACCATAAACCATTTGGTATCCAATAAATAATGCTTTTATACGTTTTGTTGATCACAAAATTTTCATTTATTGTAAATACATTATTTATTAGATACATTGGGCCCGGTTGTTTAAACATTGGTTAGCGCTAACTAAAAGGTTAAATATCTTTTTTGAATAAAATTAACTGTGTTGTCAAAACAGGTATTTAACCACTAGTTAGCGCTAATCGAAGTTTATACAACAGGGCCAAAGTGTTTTGTGATGTAACCAAAAATGACTGGATACGAAAATGATAATGACTTAATTGGCATAATCACTGCAGATCAGTAATAAAAAAATACATAACACCATAATTAAAAGTAAATTCTTCATCTAATGTTATATTACTTCAAATCACGAAAGCATGCACAGTACAAGTAACTATACCGTTTCATGCTAAATACTAGTACGTAGAAACCCATGTATTATTTGAAAGAGTACACAGAAAAACTAATTCCTCATAAAATTGAATAAGAAAAAGGGAGGGAGAAATAAATTAATTGTGAAACTAAATTAGTTGGAGCGAATGGCATTGTGAGATTTATCAATGAAATCTTTCTGACAGATGTGCCAAAATAATTTTTTATCCATATAGATTAGGTGTTTAACGTAACTCGGTGGGTCATCTATTAGTGTATCAAACAAAGAGTCACCACGGCTATATCGTGTACATGATTCCTATGGCGAAATACGATTGTGATGTTTCTATAAAATATATTTCAATGGAAAAACATAACCTATGCAAACAATGAGTTCCCCTACCCCCCTCCCTCTTTTTGTCTTAAATCTCAATATTTGCAGTGGAAGGATAGACAAAGTGCTCTCATGGTATATTTGTACAATGCATACAAAAACTATATCATAACACGTTATGAAAAAATACCTTAGTTAATGTGATTACAAGCAGTTCACTTGCTTTTCCCGTTTTATCTATTTTGGAAGAAAAAACGTTCTATCTGAATCTTGAAATTAAGGCGCGAGTGATTACACCAATTGTTTCGCAATGTATCCTTTGAACTATACAGCACATGCAATGTATGGAAAATTGGAAATTGTGTTTGTCATTTTGTCAGGTATTAACATGCTAAATATATATAACTATTGGGACTTTGTAATTCTGATGTTAACACGGATAAACATATTGGCTATGTGTTATTTAATTCAATTTCATATTCGTGTGTACATATGCTCTAATTATACACTATACTTGACTTCAACATACGAATTGGTTTGAGGAAAGGGAAACAATACGGCTACAGTACTGCCAAGCATCTTTGCCGAAAGATAAAATTTAATGTTACAAAATAGCTTTTTGAAGCCAAACTGTCCCGGAACTGATCAATGATAAAGAAATAAAATCTTATAACAGTTACGTACATAATTAAATGAAGCCGGTTGCTATTTGACTTAATATACTAATCCAGCAATGTATGACATAGTTAAATGGAATTACTAAAAAAATAAAAACAAAAATACGACGTTAAAATAAATGATAAAGCTAAACTTAGAATATGATATACCAATTAAACAGATGTTAGAAAACAAAATGATTTTTACAATACAACATAACAATGTCAAATTGCATCATGCAGAGTTAAAACGGACAGTTAAGAAAGCAAGAGTCGCTTCACTGGTTTCTTTACAGTGTATATCTACTGCAGAAATTGATATGAAGTGAAAGAAATGATACAAAGAAAGCAATGCTGATTGTTGCATTCGAAGCAAACTATTGAAATGCAGTATCATGACATTTGGCAGCAATTACAACCTTTGGTTTTACTATCACTTATGATCAACCCTTCCAAAAAGACTTAAGGCTACCCATGCATTAATTAATTAATATAATAAGACAATATAAAGTCACCTATGTAAAGCATTGGAACGATTGGTATTCTTGAAAAAAAAACCTTCATGTTGTTGATCATTTAGACGAGTACAATCAAAGTCATGTTGATATAACGAGGAGCGGATATGTTGTCTGAAATACATGGCAATGAAATACTTTTGTCATTCTTCAGCACTTGATAGTAATTGCTATCATGAATGTTAAGTGCTTGCGGAAATTCTGCTATCCCGTCATTCATTTCTTAGTAAAGTTTCTTACTTGTAGAAGGATAAAACCAAATTACTAGTGGTCTTAGTTTCATTTATGATAGCATATGCTCATTCATACATAGTTCTAAGCGTTCAAAGTATACAATCAGTAAATCTGTCTATAATGCCGTTTACCGAAGCTATACAGATATTTACTAGAAATAGCACATCACTCTGAATAAGTTAAATCGTTTGAAAAAGAATAGCAGATTTAGACAGATTGTACCTAGGAAAGACCTTTTCAAGCATTCAAAAAGTTCTTTTTAAAATTATATGTGGTTATATTCACTGTATTAATGAACTTTTATTTGGAGTTGGAACCAAATCAGAATTGTTTCCCCATGATTTTCAGGGTTCATGTAAGTATATGCACAAGTCCGAACACTAACGTGATTTTATCGACATGCCAACGTTATCAAATGGCCCAGAAACATAGAACGCTGTCGAGTTTTTTCATTTCATTTTCTTGTTATCGTGTAAAAATTACTTTCTTTGCAAATCGAAATGCTTTTTGAATAAAAAAAATAGATTATGTTGAAGTTTATTTCAGTACTATTTTAAATAATGCATCTCAATTTAGAATTTGTATACATGCCTTTAGGTTAACTCACTCGTATTGGAATATGTGGTTATACATGAAACTGAGGGACAACGAAAGGACTTTCATTCTTTCTCTGTCCCCGTCCCCTAATGGAAATCACACAATTAGCGATGATAACATAATCACGAGGGCAACTCTACAAATAATTCTTAAGGAGATTTTTCAATAATACGTGCGTAGATATGATAAATGTACTAGTAGACTTTTGTATGTATGCTTTATCATGCAGAAGGCTCATTGCCTGAGCAGTCCTACCATTAGTATAAAACTATTTTGCAATTTCTTTGCTGTGAATATTTTTGAGGTGATGGTAAAAATGAATATTAATATGAAACAGGGGATAGGTTGGAGCGATATTTGGTGTCTAAGATTTCAGACTGCAGACAGTTTAAAGGCTGTATTGATGAAGAGATTTTATCTGTGCTATTTTTTTAAAATCCGTGCCAAATCAATACAATAGACAAAAAGATAACATATTGTATCTGTTTAAGTCAAACACGTACTATACATACTATAGGGCTTGTCAGTGATAGTAAATGCATTAAATTCATTAACAGGTACCTCAGAAACCAGCGACTATTTTGAAACAAACTACAATAGATACCATCCACACTATTACTATAGATCGTATGCTATAGTTAATGTAGGAAGAGCTGAGATGACAATAAATTACTTACAGGCAGACAGAGATACATGTAGATGGGTGGCGATTTGATACAATGTAATATACCATTGGGCTTAAAAACTACTCTTCTTTTCACATGCCCAGACTCGGACTCAATATAAAATGTACAATAAATAATACATCAACCAACAATCTTTTTAAAATATACAAGACGTTTTTTTTGTTTTTGTTGTGCTTTTGCGGTTTTTGCATCAAATCATAAACAATGTCATATATTCAAGACAAATTAGAAATAGACGGTTCGTAGATTTGACAAAGAAATGTATTCTCTGCGTACACACTAAATATCTCTTTTTTCACTTCCAAACCTTAATCTTATTCTTGAACAATGGAAAAAAATATCCATTTTACAGTATTCTAATCTTTTAAGAAATAGATGTAATATCTGCGTAAGAATACGCTCATACTTAGTGTGTCCAGATGATATAAATGTGTAAAACGTAATACAAATCATCAATTAATTATATCAACCGCATGCTATAATTCAAAGCAAATGACACTTGCTTTGAATGCCCATTTATTAAAAGAATGATGTTTTAGGCTTAAAGTTAGAAATAAATCAACAAGGTTTTTAGTATATATAATGCACAGTTATGAGGTTAAATATAGGTTGGTGTATTGACATAAGAATGTGTCGCCTTATTACACTAAAAGTATCCCCATTAAAATCTATTAATTTGGTTGCGAACGACATAGTTCATATAATTGTATGATATCTATTTCATTACAAATATATGATTGTCTAGTGTAGAACTGCTAATTTATATCAAATCAGTTGTTCATTGTTAAATTAAGTTAAAATAAATGTGCATGTGATTTCAGTTTTGTTTAGTAATGTAAAATCCCATTTTGACTGAATTCTTAATATTTGTACACAAAACGACCATCTAACGTTTTATACAAAGTTTTGGAATAAATTGGGAACACTGGCAATGCATAAGGACCAGCTTAAACAGCTTGAAACACTGAGAATCCGTTTTCGGATGTAGGTACGAACATTTCAGGGTACGAATCGGTCATATTTTCTTCGGTCTCTCGGGACTTTTTCCAAGGGTTTTGTGTCATGAATCGGGCTTGAATCAATTACTAGACATCACAAATTATATTTATGAGTCCTAATATGTAGCAAGGTGCATTTTGGCTTCCGAAAAGTGAAAAATTGTCAAACAAAATTGTGTGTATTACGTTCGACGAAGGGGCCGGTATATTGTTTTCTGAATTATAGTCTAGAAAGACCATATAACTGAGTTTTAATGAAATGAGACTGAAACTAAGTTCCCAAAGATTGTTTTGACATAGAACAAATTCACGAACAACTTTTTCATTTATCATACAGGTCCGAAAGAAATCGCATCAACTTTTTCATTTGTGACAGGGTAGAAATGGGGTGGGTTCAGAAAGTGGCGATTTTCTCGGCATAAGCTACCAATTTCGGACTGCTATCATACCAATTAGTTAACTACACATATCAAACTACTCAGAAAGTGCAAAAAGAATTACTCCCTCCAAGTGGTAATAAAAAGTTGTCTGGCTCATGGACTAATAGATTCGTGTTGGTGCAAATCACAAGGTTACGACAACACAAAAACGGGTCATCTACCATGTATCATGCAGATTCGTGTTGGGGCAAACTACAAGGTCACATTGGTACTAGAACGGGTCATCTACCATGTATCATGAAAATTTGTGTTTGTGCAAACTACAAGGTCATATTGACACTAAAACGGGTTATCTAGCATGTATTGTCAACCCAAATTAACCCGGAACAACTTAGTTTTCGTGTGCAACGTCCGTTAGTTGAGCGTCTTCACAAAACATTGTCAAAGTGCGGTCATTACATATGCAGATGTCTCGGGTTAATCTTGCTGGACAATATCTTATAGAATTATATATTGGTGAAAACCTCATTGTCACAACAACACTGCGACGGGTCATCTACTATATTATTTAGAATTGTGTTCTTGTAAACCACAATGTCACAACGACACTAACAATCTACCATGTGTTTTATAGAAATCTGTTGATACAAACCACAAGGTCACATTGACACGAAAGCGGGTTGTCTTCCATGTATAATAAGGAATTGTGTTGGTGCAAACCACAAAGTCACAACAACACTAGGACGAGTCATCTATCATGTATCACTTAGAATTGTGTTGGTCCAAAACTCAAGGTCACAACAACACTAAAATGAGTCATCTATCATGTAACATTTAGAATTGTGTTGGGTAAACCACAAGGTCACAACAACACTAAAACGAGTCATCTACCATGTAACATTTAAAATTGTGTTGGTCCAAACCTCAAGGTCACAACAACACTAAAACGAGTCATCTATCATGTAACATTTAGAATTGTGTTGGTCCAAACCTCAAGGTCACAACAACACTAAAACGAGTCATCTACCATGTAACATTTAGAATTGTGTTGGTCCAAACCTCAAGGTCACAACAACACTAAAACGAGTCATCTACCATGTAACATTTAGAATTGTGTTGGTCCAAACCTCAAGGTCACAACAACACTAAGACGATTCATCTACCATGTAACGTTTAGAATTGTGTTGACCAGTGCAACCCACAAGGTCACGACAACACTTAAACGGTCCTTCTACCATGCATTATAAAAAAATTGTGTTGGTGCAGTCCACAAGGTCACATTGACACTTAAGCGGATTATCTTCAACGTGTTATAAAGAATTGTATTGGTGCAATCCACAAGATCACATTGACACTAAAGCTGGTTATCTTCCATGTATCATAAAGAATTGTGTTTGTGTAAACCACAAGGTCACAATGACACTAAAGCGGGTTATCTACCATGTTACATAAAGAATTGTGTTGGTGCAAACCACAAGGTCGCAAAGACACTAACAAGCGTCATATACCATTTAAAATATAGAACTGTGTTCTTAAAAACCACAAGGTCACATCGACACTAACACAAGTCATCTACCACGTAAAATTTAGAACTGTGTTGGTACAAACAATAAGGTCACAGCGACACTTAAACGAGTTATCTGTCATTTTTATATAGAAACGTGTTAGTGAAAACCACAAGGACACATGCCTACTTCTACAAAAACTAGTCATCTATTATGTATTATACAGAAATGTGTTGGTGCAAACCATATTGATTAACCTTTCAAATGTGATGTCTGATCAAACTACATACTTTGTTATGGTTGCTACTGGTTGTGTAGGGCTAAACCAGGATCCCAAGGAATTTGTGGAAGGCTTCACTACAAAGAGGAGATGCGCATATTGTCGGGGTTACCCGGGTCGACCATTAAATTCAGAGTTACTGCCCATGATTGGTGAAGCTATATACGTAGATAGTAATATTCGTTTCCGCACTGTTCCTTGGAAACCATAGGCACTATTTCAATGAAACTTTGTGGAAAGCTTCACTACGAAGAGGAGATGCGCATACCGTCGGAGTTATCCGGTTTGACAATTAAATTCAGAGTTAGGGTCAATTCTGGTAAATACGGACGCTATTTACACTTCGGTGATTCACTAGGCCGTGTGCTTTACCTGCTGGTCCCATAAGACCGGGTACCAGTTTTTTTGGGTCGGCCAATATCTTGTCTTGACGCTGGTGATCGCGGAAAGACGTTATATTGACGGAAACTCATGAAAAACGGGAAAAATGTGCATGATGTAAAATCGGGTAAATACGGACGAGGTAGGGAAAGTGCGGACATAGGGTGAGAAAATACGGACACTATATAAAACTATATAAAACAGATAGGGATAATACGGACACGTAATTTTTGTTAGAAACATGATTTTTCGGGTAAATACGGACGTTTTTGACAAGTCGGCGATTCATTAAGCAGTTTTCCTCACTTGCTCGTCCCGTAAGACCGGGTCATATTACTTCACCCACAACTACCGTCGCGTTCACAAAATACCTGCTCCGCCCGTATGAAAGGCCATTGCAAAAATGGAGTCCGTATTTTCCCTACCCTAGCAAAATAGGTGGTAAAATACGGACAGTTCATATTTTGGCTTGTTTTTCAAAATTCATCATTTTCTCAGGGTAAACAATTGTATAGGGTCAAATCTGAATGATTTATGATTTGTTTAAAACAAAACCAACATCAAAGAAGTCTGTAAAACTACCTTTATTCATGTAATGATTTTTATGTTTTGAATGCTCCCGCAGTTTCAAGTCTCGTCAGAAAATGTAGGAAAGCAGGGGGTGCTCCGAATGAACGAAAAATTGTGTCGTTTCAAACAATTAATAACGATTGCTTTACAAACTAAAGAGTTATAGAATGGTTAAAATTTAAACAGAATCTGTCCGTTTTATGCCTCTACGGTAGAAAATTCTGATATAGACGCTCAAAGTGAGATGTCCGTATTACCCGCCTGTCCGTATTTACCCGAACTGACCCTACTGCCCATGATTGGTGAAGCCATATACATACAGAGTAAACAAAATACTTTCGGCGGGGGATATCAATTCAACGAATTGGCTTGTTAATAGTCTTTTCTTTGTCAAAACTTTAAGAAATAAATCTTAGAAACGTTTTGTTTTTTGCATTTAGTAACTTTGAATCTTGACCCTTTACTAGACAACAAAATTTCAGACCGGTACAAATGGAGAGATACTGGAACTGACTGGTAACAAGCATTAATTAGTAGTAGTACATTTCCCTTCAAGCTCTGAAACATTTTGTGTTATAAACTAGGTAGGTTTGATAATGAGGATGATGATGATGCAACAGTCACCGTAATATGACCGGAAAATTGTTGTCGACAGTTTGCAAGTCCTATTGTTTGGCCAGCGCACCTAACCATGAGTTCCTGCAGGGTATTGTTTGCACCTTTTCAAACAACTAGAAATATATCACTTAAGGTGATAAAATACCCCCGCCACTACATTTGTCAGGACAAGTATGTTTGTCGACAAATAGTAATAACTCCAAAAATAGGCGCAGCAGAGTATCAACTCTTTTTCACTGCACCCCTCTACAATGAGATCTATCCACCTGTGAAGTTTCATCATTCTACCTTTAATTGTTTTCGAGTTATGCTCTAGACAAGATTTGTACGCCGACGGACTGACAGACAGATGGACGGACAGACAGGCTGATTCCAGTACATCCCCTAAACATTCCTTTTGCGGGCGTATGAAATCCAATCTTAGCCACAGCTGCCTATCCAATTTAGATGATCCGAACACAATTCATCCATTGGTAAAACACAGAGCTTGTCAAAAGCTTTAACCCATTACCTCAAAGTGACTCCTTTTGACTCCCCACAAGATAATGGCTTTGGAAAGCATTGTGGAAAATGACTAAATAGCTTGTGACAAGCTGTTCCTTCATTTCCCACAATGTTTCTACGTAAAAAGATATATCGTCGTTGTAAATGCAAAACCTCGTATGTCGATTCTTGCGATTTTCAAAGTACAAACTTGTATGCCCAGTTTACACAATTCGCGCAGGTTTTGAGAAATTTATACTGCTCAGCATTAATGACACAATATTTGCAAACAATATGTCAAAATTTCAAGTAAAACATTTCTGTTAGGGAAAAGTTATTACACTTTTTTCCCTCACCTTTAAAATTTTCCAAAAACGAGATACGAGGTTTTGCATTTACAACGACGATATATAAAAGTCCATTCACTTACTAGATGCCGAAGGGCAACATGTCGAGCCCGCTCATTTTGAAGAAAGAAGGACCCTGCCCTTTGACCTAACATGTTTCTAGCGCGCGACAGATTGTTTCATGATGGTGAAAATTTATGCTGTTTTGGGCAACCAATGTCAGAGTTATGATTCCAGCAAGCTGTTTCAGGACAAGCTGATTTATACCACTTTTTATCCACACGGTTCTTGCGCGCGACACTCCACCTCATGATGGTTAATATTCATGCCAAATTATTTTAATTCCCCCCAAGTAATGACCAAATTTTGGTCCAGACAAGCATAATCCGGACAGACGCACACACGCACATACACCAAACTGCCACTGTGACAACTTTGTCAAGCTCATCGCAAGCGGGCTCAACAAAAATCAACTCATTTTTGATATTTGACCTAAAATTCTGACCTTTACTTTTGAGCTAGCAATCTGGTTCTACAAAAATCAACTCATTTTTTACATTTGACCTCAAAGTTTGACCTTGACCTTTGAGCTTGGAATCTGGTTCTTGCACGCGACACTCCGCCTTACTGAGCTTGACATTTGTGCCAAGTTAAGGAATGGCCCGGACAAGCAAAAATCAACTCATTTTTTACATTTGACCTCAAAGTTTGACCTTGACCTTTCATCTTGGAATCTGGTTCTTGCACGCGACACTCCATCTTACTGAGCTTGACATTTGTGCCAAGTTATTTCTGAATCCCTCCATCCATGGTGAAGTTATGGCCCGGACAAGCAAAAATCATCTCATTTTTGACATTTGACCTCCAAGTTTGACCTTGACCTTTGAGCTTGGAATCTGGTTTTTGCACGCGACACTCCGCCTTACTGAGCTTGACATTTGTGCCAAGTTATTTCTGAATCCCTCCATCCATGGTGAAGTTATGGCCCGGACAAGCAAAAATCATCTCATTTTTGACATTTGACCTCCAAGTTTGACCTTGACCTTTGAGCTTGGAATCTGGTTCTTGCACGCGACACTCTGCCTTACTGAGCTTGACATTTGTGCCAAGTTATTTCTGAATCCCTCCATCCATGGTGAAGTTATGGCCCGGACAAGCAAAAATCATCTCATTTTTGACATTTGACCTCCAAGTTTGACCTTGACCTTTGAGCTTGGAATCTGGTTCTTGCACGCGACACTCTGCCTTACTGAGCTTGACATTTGTGCCAAGTTATTTCTGAATCCCTCCATCCATGGTGAAGTTATGGCCCGGACAAGCAAAAATCTTCTCATTTTTGACATTTGACCTCCAAGTTTGACCTTGACCTTTGAGCTTGGAATCTGGTTCTTGCACGCGACACTCCGCCTTACTGAGCTTGACATTTGTGCCAAGTTATTTCTGAATCCCTCCATCCATGGTGAAGTTATGGCCCGGACAAGCAAAAATCTTCTCATTTTTGACATTTGACCTCCAAGTTTGACCTTGACCTTTGAGCTTGGAATCTGGTTCTTGCACGCGACACTCCGCCTTACTGAGCTTGACATTTGTGCCAAGTTATTTCTGAATCCCTCCATCCATGGTGAAATTATGGCCCGGACAAGCTCCATCCGGACGGACGCACGCACTAACGCACGCACGCACTAACGCACGCACGCACTAACGCACTAACGCACATACACCGAACCGCCATTGTGACAACTATGTCAAGCTCACCGCAAGCGGGCTCGACAAAAATTGTCGTCTACATCATCTTTGGACTAGTCTTGAATTTGGCTGTTTGGTAATGGGTTAAAGTAATTGATCCAGCTCAGCCTCGACTCGAACCAGAGCCCCGGAATAGATATACTCAATCAGAGCAATGGATTAGAAGGGATAAGATATTCCATACTTTTAATTTCAAATCCCAACCGTATGTTGTGGGTACTCATTTGAATAGTCCCGTCACAATATAGGGTCTAATGAACAATCTATGAAATAGAGCATTTTGAAAATCAATCACTCTCTCTTATCTGTAGCTCTGCTCAATGATGAATGTTGTAAACTGATTGATACATGTTTGTCAAGGCGAAATAAAACCAAAGGACAAGCATATTCTTCTTTTCTCTTAATGTTTTCCAAATCACTACTTGCTTGCATCAAAAGCATTCATAATTGTGAGGAAATAAGAAAGCCTTTTCAAAAAGGTTAAATGTTAGACAAGTCTAATTTTGAAATGAGTTGCAGCGGTGAAATTGATTGACTTCAACAATGCAAACTTCGAAATACTGAAAACTTTGAGAGTAAAGGAGAAAATACTGATTACAAGCACTTTCTTTTCTCTCAATGTTTCCAAAACCATCTTTCTACACAGGTTGTAACAACCAGCTCTTCTTTGGGAAAGGAGTGCATGTACTTACAAACCCTGGTTTGACTAGGCTCTATATGGTAGCAGGGCTTATTGTATGCAACATATAAGAGTGGGTGAAACCATTCTACTTTTATTATTTCAAATTCAAACCATATTCTGTGTGTATTCATTTGAATCGTCTCGATGAGATGATTCCAATGAGTACCAACAACATGGGTTTTCATCTACAACTTATGAAATATTGCATATTGAAAACCAATTACCCATCTTATCTGTAGTTCTATATAACAAAACAACACAATTAATTCATATTCAGATAGTTTATTTCAAACTAAAGAACAATAATCCATAGAGGACTCAACAACATGACTTTCATTATTTTTCTACAATAACGAAATTATTTTGTTCACAATTGCATTGATTTTTAGACACATTTCTCAGTTGCCTATAACATATATTAAAATCAATCACAATTATTCACATAACTTTACTATCCTTTTGTGATTATCCTTGCCGTCGATTAGTTCTCTAGAGGGGATGAGGCCTGGCTGCGCAGTCAAGATCGTAGTCTTCCTATCCACACATTACAGTCGAAGGGGTCCATATTTGGCAATCCTACTGCCTATCCTGATAATATAATATTTTTGTTTTAATGTGCGTTCAGAAATTCCCAATGTCGTTTTGTTCTGTAGACTTTTTCCTGGTAATAAGCTGGTTATATGGTCACCTGCAAAGAGATAAGCACAAAATTCAGTTGAAAAATGGTGTAGCAAAGTACTATATTACCATTCCAAACTGACAAAATTTTAGAAAGGTGTAAATTTCAAAATACATGTAAGTTTTTATCAACTTATGTAATCATGCATTAATCCATTACAAAATAAATACATTTTAGACTGGTCCAAATACAAATACATGTATGGTAAAGATAACAATTTCAAGTAAACAAGAGGCCCAAGAGGGCCTGAATCGCTCCACTGGCTAAAGTAAAAATATTGTCTCATGACTTTCTGTAAACCTCACACTGCAAAATCTTGAAAAAGGTCACCCAAGGAACATTTCTGCCAAGTTTGGTCTAAATTAGCCCATTGCTTTATTTTTAAAGAATTATTTCATGGTTTGTCTAATTCTTATAATCCCAATCCTGCCAAGCCCACATTAATGGACTAATCAAAATTTCATAAACAAATTAAGTAAAGGACTGCCCAATGAACATTACTGCAAAAATTGGTCTACATTGGACCATTATTTGATTTATATAAAATTATTTAGTGATTTCTCCAATTCTGATAAGCCCACCCTGCCACGCCCACATTTATGGACCAATCAATATTTCACAACAATTTAAGTATTGGCAGAATCAACGGTTTATTTTTAAAAAATATTTTGTAATTTTTCTAAGTCTGATAAGCCCTGCCCTGCCACGCCAACATTTATGAACACAACATAATCCTTTGAACAATTTAAGTAAAGGGTCACCCAGGGATCATTCCTGCAAAGTATGGTCAAAATTGGCTGAATGGTTGATTTTTAAAGAATGATTTTGTGATTTTTCTATGGCTGATAAGCCCCACCCTGCTACGCCCACATTTATAGACCAATTATAACCCTTTGAACAATTTAAGTAAAGGGTTACCCAAGGATTACTATTGCAAAGTTTGGTCAAAATTGGCCCACTGGTTTGAGAGTAGAAAATTTTTGAAGAATTATTTTGTGATTTCTCCAAGTCTGATAAGCCCATCCCTGCCACGCAAACATCAGGATTTCACACACAATTTAAGTAAAGTGTCACACAAGGTACATTTCTGC
This sequence comes from Fragum sueziense, assembly GCA_963680895.1. NCBI lineage: Eukaryota > Metazoa > Mollusca > Bivalvia > Cardiida > Cardiidae > Fragum > Fragum sueziense. The sequence continues at coordinate 56,010,526 of OY804598.1, read as the reverse complement.
CAAGTTTGGTCAAAATTGGCCAAATGGTTGATTTTTCAAGAATTATTTTGTAATTTTTCTAAGTCTGATAAGCCCCGCCCTGCCACGCCCACATTTATCGACCAATCAAAATTCTTTGAACACTTTAAGTAAAGGGTCACCCAAGGAAGGTTTCTGCAAAGTTTGGTCAAGATTAGCCCAATGATTTGAGAGAAAATTTTTAAAGAATAAGTTAATGCACGCACGACGGACACAACGCCATGACAATAGCTCGCTGGCCTTCAGCCAGTGGAGCGAATAAAGTTGGAAATTTTTGGTCTACCTGTGCAGAAAACATTGTGGATAATCGAGAACTTGTTTGCTACGAGCAATGTCTTCATTGTCCTCAATGTTTTCCAACGCTTTAGGTTGTCAGGCATAAAATTGCGATATTATTTAGGAATGCCAATGGTTAATGAACAGAAACAGTATGTTAACCTAAGATAATGTGTATTATTCAACAAATTCATTCTCTGTCAATGTCAGGCTTTGCAATTAATATCTACCTTAATCGGGGTGGAAGTTTGTAAAATGGACTCTGCCCAAACAGTTGAAATTTGTCTCTCATTATGATTAACCCATTCCTAAACAACAAAATTTTAGAGTTATTCAATTCGAAAGCTGCCACAGACAACAAAACGGATATTGATAAAAAGTTGATGTGTGTATCACATTATGTTATCATTTTTATTTTGATTTGGCTTCAATGTTCACATGTAGCTATTTTCCTCAGAAGCTCAAAACCAAGATACTCAAACCTCATCTTACAAATATTGGAAATATGATATCATTCTCCATTTACCTCCAGTATCAGTTGTTCTACCAGATCATCCACATTTCAATTCTGTTTTCAAGTCTGAAAAGACATGCAAGACATACATTTTAGTTCAATCCATAACAAGAGTTGTCTGTGGACAACATAGCTCGCCTATACAGGAGCTAGTCACAAAAACACCTTAACTCCAAGGTCAAGGTCTTAAATGAAAGGTCTTGGCAGTAGATAACCAAGGTCAAATATCATGGTTCCAAATGAAAGGTCTTGGCAGGAGTTATCCATGTGTGAAATATCAAGGCTCTATCAATCATAGTGCATGAGATATTGGCCAGGTTAAGTTTTTTTAAAAGGAGGTCACACTCCATGGTCAAGGTCACTAGGACAAAGGTCATGGTCCCAAATGAAAGGTCTTGGCAGGAAGTATCCATGTGTGAAATATAAAGGCTCTATCAATCATAGAGCACGAGATATTGGCCAGGTTAAAGTTTTTTTAAAGTAGGTCAAACTCCAAGGTCTAGGTCACTAGGTCAAAGTCCCAAATGAAAAGTCTTGCTGAGAAGTATCCATGTGTGAAGTATCAAGACTGTACCTGTAAAAATGGCAGAGATATAGGCCAGATTAAAGTCTTTTAAAAGTAGGTCAAACGTCAAGGTCACATGGTCAAAGGTCATGGTCCCAAATAAAAGGTCTTGCAGGAGGTATTCATGATTGAAATATCAAGGCTCTATCTGAAATAGTGCATGAGATATAGGCCAGGTTAAAGTTTTTTAAAAGTAGGTCAAACTCCAAGGTCAAGGTCACTAGGTCAAAGGTCATGGTCCCAAATGAAAGGTCTTGTCAAGATGTATCTATGTGTGAAATATCAAAGTTGTATCTCTAATAGTGCCTGAGATATAGACCAGGTTAAAGTTTTTCAAGTGAAGACTCGACAGGATGGGACGCGAGGCCGACACTAGGGCTGTGACATTAGCTCCCCGAACATAAAGTCCCGGCTCGCTAAAAATGGCCGATTTATAGGCCAGGTTAAAGTTTTTGAAAAGTAGGTCAAACTCCAAGGTCACTAGGTCAAAGGTCATGGTCCCAAATGAAAGGTCTTGGTGAGAAGTATCCATGTGTGAAATATCAAGGCTGTATGTGTGAAATATCAAGGCTGTATCTCTAATAGTGCCTGAGATATAGACCAGGTTAAAGTTTTTGAAGACATGACGCCGGCGCTATGGCTGTGACATTAGCTCCCTGGACATAAAGTCCCGACTCGCTAAAAAACGGTATAAAATAACCTTAGACTTATTCACAATTCTTTTCATTACACATGTGTGTATAATGCAGAGTTGTCTTCGAACAAGGTAGCTCGCCTATACGAAAGCTTGTCGCAAAAAAGGAGTCTGATATCAAAGGTCAATGTCACTAAGTCAAAGGTCATAGTCTCAAGATCAAGGCATGAGGTATCAATATGGTCATGGTTCCGAATGAAAGGTCTTGGCAAGAGGTATCCATGTGTGAAATATCAAGGCTCTATCATGAATAGTGCATGAGGTAGGCCTATTGGCCAGGTCAAAGTTTTTTAAAAGTAGGTCAAACTCCAAAGTCAAGGTCACTAGGTCAAACGTCATGGTCCCAAATGAAAGGTCTTGACAAGAGGTATCCATGTGTTAAATGTCAAGGCTGTATCTCAAACAGTGCCAAAAATATAGACCAGGTTGAAGCTTTTTTTCAAGTAAACAGGTGAAGATGCGATGTGACGTGGACAGTAGGGCTGTGACACTGGCACCAGAACTGCAAAAAAATTGTTTGTTTTTATCGCTAAAGTCTATTATTGAGACAATAATAGACTTTAGCGATAAAAACAAACATTTTTTTTAAGTTCTGGTGCCAGTGGGCTGTAACATTAACTCATCGGACTTAAAGGGGGGCCAACTAGGCTGTCTAAAATGCAAACGGCACAATAATTACAAACCAGAAATAACGTACCAAATTACCAACCTGAAGGGGTAGATCATTTATGTCCATTGTAAGCGCTCATCGAGCTTTATTAAGTATTAAAATCCAAGTCTTGTTTTTGTTTTGTAACGGTTAAATATGCCCAACATTCAAAAATCAATTACGTCAGAGGTATGTCATCTGTGCTCAGCGAGATTCAACACACCGTACAACCGGCTTTGTCGAAAGTCAGCAAAGACAGATTCGGAATCTGATGTTATGTGCATGGTAGGTCAAATGAATTCACATTTATAAATAAACAAAATAATCTTTGGTATTCTATAGTTGATAAATAGGCGTATAAATGTTCAGTGCTTGTACAAAATAAACCTTTCCACGTATCCCTCGCAAATAAGGTCACAGTCATCGACACAGCCGGTTGTACGGTGTGTTGAATGATACCGCGGAGGTGTGTCTCGTTGACCTTGACCTTGTCTTGTTTTAAAATAAAATAAGATTGTGTAAACACGCTTGTAAAGGATTGATCTATAGCAAAGGAAATATGGTTATTCAGGGCTCGAATTTCCACTAGCATACTGGCAATTTGCTAGTTAAAATTAAGAATTGCTAGTGATTTTATGTGACACTAGATTTTTTTGCAGGGTTTTCCCTGAGCATGAGAATTTGGGGGTCATTGTGACCCCCTTGCCTTCAAAGTTAGGGGTCATTTCTACTATTTTGTGGGTCAAATGCCCTTGTACTCAAGTATCAAACGAAAATCTTGATCTTAAAATTGCGTCATTTATGTCCCTCAAATAAATTTCTAGGGGGTCATTTGTTTCGAAATCGCGACAATGACGCATGATTTGTGCGTCATGGAAAACCCTGTTTTTGGCTAGTGAAAAAATATTCCCCACTGACAAGTTTTATCAATGCAGCCTGAAAAGGCTTCCGAAACAACTTCCAAATATTGTCTAACTGTACAAGTTCTGGTCATGTCCTTCTAAAAGAAAAGCTGTATGCACCATATTAAGCTTTTATTTTTTAAAATGAAAACCAAATTGCCAGTGAATTTGCCTTTTTGCTAGTGGTTTCAAAAGCCACTAGCAAAATATTGCGAGTCATTTTTTAAGGGAAATTCTAGCCCTGTTATTCGTCGTGATTTGGGTTTTTATGCATTGCAAATTGTTTTTCCATGCACAAATATGAGTTTCCGAACAGTTAGGAAGCATAAAAACCTAGCATGGCCCCCTTTAAATTCCCGGCTCACTAAAAGTAAAAAGGAATTTCAGGATGACAGTTCTTGTTTATCATAATCCGGTGGAAAATATTGTTGGGCTATAATTATTTATCCTACCCCAAACCATTCTGAATCCGCCAATGCTGACAACCAGAATTTTCTCCTTTTGCCTATTTTTTTTTTTTTTTTTTTTTGCTTTATTATGCATACCGCGAATCTTGATCTACATCCATTTTATCGATCTGTAGCAAACTAATCATTGTGGTACGATAGTTATCTATATATACTGCCTAACTCCCCTTTCGGGTATTACTGGCAGGTGTTGTTTTATGGTATGAAATGATTTAGGTACGAAACGGGTTTTATTCTTTGTCGATTGCTCGTTTGTTTCCTTTGGTAAAATGGACGCATACACTCAAAAAATGTTCGCAAAACAATTGTTCTGTATACCAACCCGTTAATTTTCTATGAACAGGGTTATTTACTTGCTTTTGCTAGACCCCGCTTTATCTGCGTGAAACTCCAGAGGCATTTTTTACCTGGACACCGCATGTTGCGGAGTGTCTATTTACCAACCAGTTATGTGGTAAAATATACTGCGACACCGGGTCAAAAGGTTGCGGTTTGGATCTAGCAGTACTTGAGGTTTGCATTTAGCAATTGCCAAAGATTTCAACGAACTGGTACGAAAAACGAAAAGTCAATTTAAATCATCAAATAACGTGTTATTTTCAGCAGCTTGGTCGAGAATCGAGGTATAAAACATTGTTGTTTATGCATATTTAGTCTGACGGCATGACATTTGGTATAGGCGAAGATATTCGCAGTTGAATCGAGACCACGCTGGTAAACAAAGGAATTTTAGGGTAGTTTCTAGTTAGCCGGTCCCCAAACTGAATGGTCGCCAGTAAAGTGACAAAATAGAGTAATTTTTCATCAATAAAGAAGAAATAAGCGGGTGTGTGGGGGCAGCAGCCCACATAAATAATTTCAAAATAAAATAAAGCGGGGGTGTGGGGGCGGCAGCCCCCAAAAATACTTCCTAGGAAATATGCTGGGAATACGGAATACCGTTGATGTAAGGGAAATAACTGTGAAAGCTTCTCTTTACCCATAATGGCTGTATAATTTTTTGTCAAAAATGCTCATTTGATATCTCTTTGACAATAAAAAATGATTTCCAATGCAAAAAAGAGCCTTTCTTGTCTTCAACAAGGTTCTTTACTCATGAGGTGAAGACCTTCATATGTAAATGAAAACACCGAATTACCGGCGATTTGGTTTTAGATAGATTTTTTTCAATCCAAATAAGGCAATCATGTGACATCATTTCACATGAAAATGGGTGAAGGTCATGTAGCAGCCCATAGGGTGTCACTGTTGTCAATTCAGTATTTCTATATCATTTTGTAGGGGTTTTATCGTTGGAGATCAAGAGAAACGTTTATCTATGGAATTCTTTGAATAGACAGATCTTTTCCTTCATCAATAGAGTATTTTGTAGACAAAAATGGGCATTGCTCAGTGGTCCGTATCAAAACAAATAACGGTGGGCTGAAGAGAATGTTTTCATTGGTGCACATGTTGGTTATTCGGATATTTCGGCAATCACCGGTATTTCGTATACGCCGGTATTAGGTATACTCACCATATAGGGCAGTGTGTCCACTGAAAATTTTGACTGGGGGTTTTTGTACCTCTTGGTGGTTAAAGTTGGGGGTACAAAAAATAAAGGCTAGAATGCACTTTACCGGTACGTCTCCAATACGCATACTCGGAAAAGAATTTCTGTCCTACCCTTTTTTATATGGTTTGGGTTAGGGTTTGAGATGAAATTCAAAATTTATTTAAAATACTTTAAGTCAAGAAAAAAGAGCAGGGGGTGTGGGGGACGGCAGTCCCCCATCATAAATTAGCCCTTGCACGTAAGCAACGTAAATATTACTTCCGGATCCTCGTACCGGTAAAGTGCATTTGTCCCAAAATAAATTGGGGGTACAAGAAAATTAACACTAAATCTAAACAGTTCTTCACTCTAGGTATTGTTTGGGAAAGGGACTAAAGGCATTTTGTTTAGCATTTTTTCTTTTAATTACAAATCAATCAAATTTGAAAACTTATAGATTGGAATGTTTTCAGACGCCAAAGTAAGTTCTATGAAGCAGTTTCCCTTTACAGCTGAGCCTCTAATTATAAATATCTGAATTGTTCCCTTTTCTACGTTCGGACAAAGCCAGTCGAACTGGCAGAGCCATGAACTTTGATTTTAGATTCAACAGTGGACAATGGTACTGACTGAGTGTTTTCTCCTTCGTTTCGCCTATATTTATGTTGATTCTGATTGAAATTAAAGACCGATCAAATTTTTTAAACAGCATTTTGGTTGAATGAATCCCAAAAACGCAGTATCTAGGCCAACTACAATTAGCGGAAAAATTAGAGGGATCAGAATGACCGAATTTGGCAGTTTCGGTTTTATTACTCGGCAATCAAACTTGTTTTTTCTTTCGTAAAAAATGGGGATATATTGTCATCTTATTTTTGTAATTGATACGGGTTCGTTTTGCGTACGTTCTTAGACGTTTTGGGTGAGAAAGTAGTATGTGATTTTTGTTCAAATTACGTGATTCACGTACATATCTACGTGATCGGACACCCTGATAGGGACCGGTATACTAGATGTGTTCCGTAGGAACACTTCCAGTTTAGCGGTCCCTACCAAAATGGCGTCCATTTACCTTGTCCACTTGAATGTATTTATGGGGGCTGCCGCCCCCACACCCCCGCTTCATGTCATTTTAAAATCATTTATGGGGGCTGCCGCCCCCACACCCCCGCTTATTTTCCCTTTTATTGATGAAGAAACACGCTATTTCATCCCTTTACTTCTTAATGTACGGTAACAGAGTGGCGGCCATTTTGTCTGGGGACCGCTAAACTGGAACCTACCCAGGGCAGACATTGCGAAAGACGTCGGACCGCGGACATTGTCCGATAGTTTTGACTTCGGTCCGATTGAAAATTCGATACCGTCGGTCCGTATGTCCGACATATTTTGACCATTTTGCTTTTTTTCAATACCTCGCGTTTGCATAATTATGGAAGCTTATAACCAAAATATTTGTCATTCTGTTTGCGAGAAAATTGATAAACAACAAAGTACGAAGGGACGGCACTATTATATCGTGGTTTTGCCGATTATTTCCCTTGATTTGTAAACCGGATTGTGGTTGGCTGAAACAGGTATTGATTAGCCAATCGGAATACATATTACTTTTACTGTCGTAGTATAATGGCGTCCCTTAAATATTTCGAGGGTGCAAAGTGAATTGTCTAATTTTGAAAGGCTTATGGACTTTGGGCGTGAATGATTAGAGTGTCAGTCATGTTTTTATATCTTCAGAATAAAAAAGGTGGTTACATGTTATTTTTCCTTGTTTTTTTCGGTCTGACAGATTTGTTTTCGGTCTGACAGATTTTTCAAGCCTGTCAGACCGAATGTCTGACAGTTTTTTTGAGCTTTCGCAATGTCTGCCAGGGGGTATATTGTTTTGCAAGTGTCGGTCTGTAGGTCGGTCTGTCTGTCCGTAGACCAAACCTTGTCCGGAGCATAACTCGAAAAGTATGTAAGGTAGAATCGGGAAACTTTACAGGTGGATAGATCTCATTATGGAGAGGTGCAGTGCACAAGAACCGTAACTCTGCCAATCAAATTTTTTGAGTTATTGCCCTTTGTTGATTTTCAAACGTGATTCTTGTCCGGAGCATAACTCAAAAAGTATGTAAGGTAGAATCATGAAACTTTACAGGTGGATAGATCTCATTATGGAGAGGTGCAGTGCACAAGAACCGTAACTCTGCCGATCAAAATTTTGAGTTATTGCCCTTTGTTGATTTTTTAACTTGATTCTTGTCTAGAGCACAACTCAAAAAGTATGTAAGGTAGAATCATGAAACTTTACAGGTGGATAGATTTTATTATGGAGAGGTGCAGTGCACAAGAATCATAACCTTGCCGATCAAATTCTTGGGAGTTATTGCCCTTTGTTGATTTTTACACTTAATTCTTAACCTTGCCTATATCTCGTGTCTTTTTACACATACAGCCTTGATATCTCACACATAGATACCTCCTATCAACATCGTTCACATTTGACCATGACCTTGGACCTTGTGACCTTGACCTTGGAGTTTGACCTACTTTAAAAAAATTAAACTGGGCTTATATCTCATGACCTATTACACATACAGCCTTGATATTTCACACATGGACACCTCCTACCAAGACCTTTCACAATTGACCATGACCTTGGACTTTGACCTTGGAATTTGACCTACTTTTTAAAAACTTTAACCTGGCCAATGTATCATGTCCTTTTACACATACAGCTTTGATATTTGACGCATGGAAACCTCCGACCAAGACCTATCACATATTACTATGACATTGGAACTTGTGACCCTGACCTTGGAGTTTGACCTACTTTTAAAAAAATAAACTGGGCCTATATCTCATGTGCTATTACACATACAGCCTTGATATATCACTCATGGACACATCCTACCTAGACCTTTCACATTTGACCATGACCTTGGACCTTGTGACCTCAGGGGTCTTGCTACCAATTTTCATTTGGGGCCAGGGGCCAGTGAAATTGGGAAAAATAGTGACGTTTTTACCTAAATTGGGAAAAACTAAAACAAGTTGGTATTCATACTGTCACTCAGATTCAGCTGCAAATTAGACTGTAGTGATGTAAAATGCATTTGTACATACTCTTGTTTAAGAATCTACTCTAAAACTGTCTTCAAAATGTTTGTAAATGAAGATGAGGTCTTAACATGGGTCATTGTGGGTCCTCATTGGGAATTTTCACCAGAGCTGGACCTTGACCTTGGACTTTGACCTATTTAAAAAAAAACCTTTAACCTAGCAGATATATCATGTCCTTTTACACATACAGCCTTGATATTTGACACATGGACACCTACAACGAAGACCTTTCACATTTAACCTTGGACCTTGTGACCTTGACCTTGGTGTTTGACCTACTTTTATAATACATTAACCTGGCCTATATTTCATGTCCTTTAACACATACAGCCTTGATATTTCACACATGGTCACTTCCAGCCAAGACATTTCACTTTTGACCTTGACCTTGGAGTTTGACCTACTTTTAAAAAAATTAAACTTGGCCTATATCTCATGTGCTATTACACATACAGCTTTGATATTTCACTCATGGACACATCCTACCAAGATCTTTCACATTTGACCATGGACCTTGTGACCTTGACCTTGGAGTTTGACCTACTTTTAAAAAAAATAAACTGGGCCTATATTTTTCATGTCCTTTTACACTTGATATTTGACACATGGACACTTACGACCGAGACCTTTCACATTTGACCATGACCTTGAACCTTGTGACCTTGACCTTGGTGTTTGACCTACTTTTACAATACATTAACCTGGCCTATATTTCATGTCATTTTACGCATACAGCCTTGATATTTCACACATCGTCACTTCCACCCAAGACATTTCTTTTTTGACCATGACCTTTGACCTTGACCTTGGAGTTTGACCTACTTTTAAAAAACTTAAACTAGGCATATTTCTCATGTCCTGTTACCAATACAGTCTCGATATTTTACACATGGACACCTACCAAGACCTTTCACATTTGACCATGACCTTGGCCTGTGTGACCTTGACCTTTGATTATTACATACTTTAGAAATCTATAACCTAGCCTTTATCTTATGTCCTATTACATCTACATCCTTTATATTTTACACATAGACACCTCCTACCAAGACCTACCACATTTGACTATGACCTTGAATATTGCAACATTGACCTTGGACTTTGACCTACTTTTAAAAAGACTGAAACCAGGCATATATATCATGTCCTTTTACACCTACAGCCTTGATATTTCACACATGGACACCTCCAACCAAGACCTTTCACATTTGACCATAAACTTGACCTTGGCATTTGGGCTACTTTAAAAAACTTTAACCTGGCCTATGTTTCATTTTACTTTTACATATACAGCCTTGATATTTCACACATAGACACCTCCTACCAAGACCTTTCATATTTGACCATGACCTTTGACCTTGTTAACTTGACCTTGGACTTTGACCTACATCAAATGTAGGCCCTTGAGGGGGCATATATGTTTTACAAACATTTCTTGTTTTTTCAAATTCAAATCCTGTGTTGTGGGTACTCATTTGAATAGTCTCGACGAGACGATACAAATGAGTACCTACAACATAGGGTTTGATGATCACTGACAGCATTATTGCAGTTTGAAAAGTCACCACCCCCTCTTATCTGGAGCCCTGTACAATGTTTGGCACCATAATTTAGATCTCGGATGAGTTAGATTTTCACAACCTTATTGGCCATAAGTTCTTTTTCAGTCTTAAAGTAATAAATATTAATTGAATTGAACAAAAGTGTTGCTCATTTAGGTTCAGGAGAGCGATATAGGACCATCATGGTCCTCTTGTTAAAATCAATGTTTACAAATGCCCCACATTATGAGAAAAATGTTTTTGTTCTCAATTTAAACCTTACAAGTCTGTTTTTGTTTATTTCCAGTGTAAACAGAACCTTACAATGCTGTAGATATGAAGACTGTTGGCTACTACGTACAGCAACAGAGAAGTCCAATTTTGACATGAAAGATAAGAAAAACGTCGTTGAAATTAAAGAACTTCGACAAGTAACTGTCCGTCAGCTCTTCTAAAATACTTAAAGTTAAACTGAAGTGTTGAACATCAATGTACATCTAAAGTATGGACAGTCTGGACTAATATTTACCTTTAATTACATGTACATGTACAGACAAGTTCTATAAGAAGCTACAAAAAAATTTAGCTTCATATACTTCTAATTGTCAATCAAATGCTTGTTACTAAAACTTTGCTATTGGGGACATCATAATGGTGATTGATTTAAATTTACGACCTGAACAAGCAGAAAATTGGTTGGATCATGTAGACCTATCACAGATAAGAAACTTGCATGGGGACCGAGATCTATATATATACCAATCAACAAAACTCTGAAGAGACCAGTTGACCGCCTGTGTCCACTTGTGAAACAGCTTGATGTAAATATGGGCGGTAGTAATGCCCTATAAGTGTAAAGTGTAACAGGGCCGCAATGTATTGCCGGAGTGTTTTAGTGAATGGGCTATATTATTGCCCAATAGAATGAATATCAAAGTGTTAGAAAAATCTACAGTGTAAATAAGTGATACAGAATTCGAAGAAGAAGGACCTGCACAATATAAACTACGAAAGATTCTTGGACAACAGACTGCGAATTCGTTTCTACAAATTGATTGAAGATTTGATACACAGAATGAACAACATGCCGCATCGAAAATCAAATAAACAGACTTGATGAACACAAAATAATGTCAGCCGAATAGACTTGATGCATCAACAACCGATATTGATTTAAGGTAGAATACCCGTAATGTGGCCATTTTGGGATTCACAAAACATCAGAGTTTTTTTGGCGGCATCATTACGTATCCAAAGCTATTCAGGCTCGGTCGTGAACATTCGGCGATGGAAAGTTTCATCGCCAGATGTTTTCGACATAGCCCAAATAATGCCGATGTCTCGCGAATCTCATTAGGGGTGGACTACCTTAAAAGTGTTTATTGAGAATCTTGTTCTTCCTGGTGAGGAATGTTATTTGTTTTGCTTGTGAAAATGAGCTGAGAAAGATAACTTTTATCCGAGAAATATGCCTTCTTTAAAAACTGTTATCTACATCAACTTCTGTTAATTTAAGAAATTAAAAGTTTCGGATAAGATTTTAATGAATTGGTATTTAATTAATTAGAAAGTTGCGGCATACAACAAAATAGAAAAAGAAAGGATTTGTGTATATAGCTTAGAAAATACTAAGGCAAAAGGAGAAAATGCTGATTATCAGTATTTACTTCTTTTGCCTCAATGTTTTCCCCAGCCTTATTTAGTAGGGACGTCAAAACCAGGTCTTGTTTGGGATAGGGTAAAGCGTTGTTTCTTAAGAAAATGTGAAACTGATCACTGTCACCAAATGTAATCAAAAGCTTTCCAAGGCCTTACTTTCATTTAAAGCCTCTTCCGGTTTTAGTGAGGAAGTATTTGGTTGAATGTAAATCCCAAATTGACGAAAAGGTGACCTATTTTACTCTGCATTCAATCAAATAGCTTTCTTGTTTGCAGGAAGATTGGAAGAAATATAAACAAACCAGTTTGCTGGAAAGTTGCAGCAACGGTTTGCTGCAACTTTGCGGCAAATAGTTTGCGAGAAAACTAATTTGCATACGAAAAACGAAGTGGCCGCAACTTTGCGGCAAATAGTTGCGGGAAGTTCGCAAGAAGAATTTGGATGAGTTTGCGGCAACTTTGCAGCAACAGTTCGCTGCAACTTTGCAGCAACAGTTTGCAGCAACTTTGCGGCAAATAGTTTGCGAGAAAGCTAATTTGCATACGAAAAACGAAGTGGCCGCAACTTTGCGGCAAATAGTTGCGGGAAGTTTGCGAGAAGAATTTGGACCAGTTTGCGGCAACTTTGCAGCAACAGTTCGCTGCAACTTTGCAGCAACAGTTTGCAGCAACTTCGCGGCAAATAGTTTGCCAGAAAGCTAATTTGCATACGAAAAACGAAGTGGCCGCAAATTTGCGGCAAATATTTGTAGCGAATTCGCCGCAAATTTGCAGCGAAGTTGCCGCAACTGTTTGCGGCAGGGCTAATATTTTGGTAAGGGCAGCGTTAGTATTGTATCTAACATTACAAAATTCACAAATTTAAAGCCATCTTATAGGCTAGACCCCACCCCCACCCCTTGAAAAAAAATCCTGGATCCGCCCTTGAAAGTCAAAACATTAACATTTCTTGTTTGGTTAAAGTTTAAAACATTTTTCTTTTCATTTCTTTTTTTAATTTAACGCCTCTCAACAATATTTCAGCAATAAGTTAATTTATAATTGTCCACGCTCCGCGGCTGGGAATCCATCCTGTGACCTGTCCATTATTGGCTCTAATCTAGAGCACAAACACATGCAAAATATTACCGCTCACACTTGGACAGTACTAAGGAGCTCACTTGCTCCTGCAGAATTCTTTTTATATGGTTTTCAAAAGCAATAGCTCATCCTGAACTTGCATGGTGGTAATGGGCGATGGAGACAGGGTACGAATGATTACAAGCCAAAAAATCTCTTTTTTTCAATCAAAGTTGCAAAAATATTCCTGTAACTGAAAACTCTAATAATTAACGCAAATGACTGTATAAAATATTCTTAATACTTAGGCAGAATAAATGAAAAATGCTCGCGCAAAAATAACGACTCGCACAATGAATTATATAGTAAAAAGACCACGTGACCTTTTGTTTGCTCACATCATGCGCAGGTCACGGTTAAAATTTGGAACAGTATCAGGGTGTATAGTGCCAAACGAAGTCAGCCCAAGCGTCCCCAAAATTAGATGTCGCAAGAAAATGTTAAAGAAGAAGAATCCTTAGAAATGTGTATTAATTTAGGCATTTTTGATTGAATGGAATTGGCCCTTGATAATTCAAAGTTGCTAAAAAGTGAAACATGTATAGGCCTAGATATGAGAATAAAAAGGAACAAAACGTATCCATAATTCAACCTACTGTCGAGATTTCGATTTGAAATAGTCCTTTACATAGAAAATGTTGGTGGAAAAAGGAGAAACTTCTGTTTATCACCAGTTTCTAGCGGCGGATCAAGGATTTCTGTGAAGGGGGTTCGTTTGTACACAAAAGGGGGGGGGGGGGGCTCGTTTTATATCACACACTTTTCACTGAATTTCTGCATGAAAATAAAATTATCAGGCTTCATATGGGGTTCGTTTGAATCCCCAAACCCCCTCTGGATCTGCCACTGGTTTCTCATTTGTTCTCTTTGTTTTGAAAAGATTTTCTCTGGCAAATAATTTATTTCTGGGCAAAAGGTATGCTCACAAAAGCGGCCGTGGCAACCATTTTGTTGTTATTGTTGTGACAAAAAAGCGAATCGGTTTTAGACGAAACTATTGATCGAACGGTAAAACATGATTGAACGGAATGATCGCTTTTTTCGTGAATGTTTTTTTAAATAAGGCCATGATTGAACGCAATGATTGGTTTTACATGCTGATTGAAAAAAACATGATCGCTACCGGAACGATCGTGAGTGGTGATTGAACGGAATTGCCCGCGATTGAGCGGAACGCACACGCTATGATTGTCAAAATCCTGATATTCCGTACTGTAACTGTCCGATAAACTCATCTGAACTGTTAACCAGAACACGTATCTAGATAACCATTTGACGTACGTTAACGAAAATTTCTACAATCGGTCTCTGCTGTTAAAATAAAACGAATTGCAAAGTAATACAATTTAATTTGTGTTGGTTCGAATCACGTATGGAACATGTAAGCAACAACTGCAAGATTGCAGAAATATTGGATATAATACTTTAAAGTGACATTTCAGAATTTTTTGTCATAGATTTTACTTTTATTTTTATCTGAAAGAGCATAATATTATTTCCTTATGAAAATTCTGAAAATTTCATGCCAAAATATTGCGCCGTTTACGAGAAATTTATATTTTTGTGTTAAAATTGAACAAATTGTTGTGGACAACAGTTCGGATTTATATGCAATTTATCGATTATGTCTCAACTTTAAACGCGTGTTTCTCGCTTATTGGCAACAACTTCAAAAAACTAATAGTATTTATACTCATTAGAATAACCAATCTTGGCATCAAGACATACTTTAAAAAATTGAAATTGGAATGAAATGTCCATTTAACCACTCGGCCCAGCGGCCACACAGCATTTTATACACGTTGTATCATGTGGATGTCTAGTCAGATTGTTTTGAATGCAATTTTACTTTTTTCATGCAGGTATGAATTAAAATAATGAAACAAATTATAATGAAATCAACTGATATTAAATTATTCCTTTATATTCGATGAATTTGAGGTAATATGGCACACTTTTATATAACAGTTCAATAATTATGACGGTCTTTTCGCTCAGTGGCAGATGTCCTCATAGCACTAGCGAAGCTAATTTGGTCTTTTATTGTCGAGGAGACCATTAGCAAAAATCATAGCCTCTTTAATCCTTCTTAACAAGACCCGATTTTGAAGTCCCATTTAGAACATGCTACAGAAACATTTGAGACAAAAGAAGGAAATGCTGATAAACAGCATTTTCTCATTTCGTTTTAATAGTTTGAGCGCTATATTGTGCAAGAATCCTATCTGTATCAACATTCATGTTGGTGTCTGCAGCAGCTTCTTCAAATTAGGTCACACTAGAGTTTTGTCGTTTGAGAAAAGGTTACAGCATCCTTCCCGTAGAGGCATTAACCCTTTCCCAAATAGCAAAATTTTCGGGCGGTTCACTTCAAAAACTGCCGCAAATGACAAAGTGGAAGTTAGTAAAGATAGAATTTGTGTAAAATATGGCATAGAAAATATTGAGACGAAAGGAGAAATTGCTGGTTATCAGCAGTTTCTTCTTTTGTTTCAATGTTTTCCCTATCCTTTTCTATTAGGGACGCCAAACTTAGGTCTTTAGGAAAGGGTTAATGTATTCTGGCACAGAAAAAAAGTCGTAAACCTCAACAGAGTTCCAGATACACTGTATTTAATTGATACTTCTATTCAGCGTTACAGCTTGACAGAGCCAGCTTAACAAAATTTAAGACAGCATTCAGTCAATTAACAAGCCTTCTGGTTTTGTTAAAACGGATGCCTTTCAATATAACGACATTGAACTTCCTTATTTAGGCAAAGTATCACCAGTTTTTTAAGATATAAATTGTTAGTAAAACTGTATAAGAAATTGATTACTATCTATTGTCATAGTAAGTGACCTACCCCACCCACTTTGATTTATCATATTTTCCAAACCAAGGCTCTGTTCAAGTTGATACTTTGCCTACATATAAGGTCAATATGTTAGTGGTCATGTGTGGCGAAAATGAAGAAAATCCGGCTGGGTCACGGAAAGGGCCTTATTGACACTCATCCTTTCAAATGTCTGCACAATAAGATGAAAAAAAATTGTCAATCAATGTGACACATTGTTGCAGCCTTGTTGTTATTTACTAAGACTCGTTGAAAATGCGAGAAGTATCAGCTCAAGTAAGCCCGTTGAATATTCTTTGTCTGATGCACCAGAATGCTTTCTTCAAAATACATTCCTGTTTAGAAACTGATTATCAGATTATTATAAAACTGTGAACGAAGCTCGATTTTAACATGTCTTGACACAAATTATCCGCCGATTATGACTAAATGTCTGTTGGTTTAATAGTTGACGTGCACGTGGTATGGTTCACGATTTCATAACTTGTTCCATTTCCTGTCACGCCATTTTGTGATAAATCCCTCTTTCTTAGACATCGAAGGAATATGGAATTCACTTGCAGTCGGAAATACGGACTCGTCGTGTAATAAATAAAGAAATAGCAAGCAAAATTAGAGAAACAAATCTCCTCGACAATCTTCCGGATGTGAAAGTAGGTCAAATAGCTCCGCCATGTTGGATCACGTGACCAGTCCTTTGGTTGAACACCATCCCTTCCCGGTTCAATGCTAAGTTGTATAATGTAAACTATAGTAGCCGGAAGTAAAGTACAAATTAAATAAAACGAAACTGAAAGTAAGGTAAAGGTAGATGTTTGTCCGGATGATTTCTCGTTATCATGACCCATTGGTGGCACAAACTTATTTATTCGCTTTATTTCTCGTATCACAAGAATGTTTAGCGTAAGCACAATTAACGGTGTCAGCGCAAAACACAGCATTTCTGTAATCCAAGTGCAAATTTCATTGAACAATCTGACAGATAATTTAATCTCACAAACACCCGTTTGGTCCATGTATGTCCACACGTAGGCTTGAAACGTTGACAAAAACGTAGCAAAAAGTGTCAAACATAATACCACTGTGACAGCTCTCTTAATTGTACAGTAGGATTCCTTCTTGAACGGAAAGCACACGGCTATAAATCTCTCACAAGTAAACCCCAGTATAAGTAATGGTGCCAGATACTGCGGTATCATGTACACAGTCATAAACACCTGACACAAGACCGGACGGTTGATAGTTCGAATTGCCCAGGCCTGCAATAACTCCATCCATATATGTAAACATATAAATGCTGTATGTACGATTGCAATAGATCCGAGATATATGGCAGAAGTGTTCGTCCGTCTGACTTTCTTGGACAGCCATATTTTGATACTGAGTGGATTACCAATAATACCAATGATGTACCATATGGGTGTCACTACACGATCAACCACGAGTAGTTCTGGTGCTGCTATACGGTGTATGTCGTACGTGTTTCTGTAACCAACGTCGACATTGCCTGTATTGTTTTGTAATCCAGTGAGGTTTTCGAATATTGGAACCGAATTGTTCATTCCAGTCATTTCTGAAAAATAACGAGGAAAATGAGAGAATTCTGATTGGAAATTTAGGTGGTACCCCTGCTTAAAGTTCATTTAAGTTCAAGAACTGTTCTAGAACGTTACATGGCACTTCTAGAACTGTTCTAGAACAGTTCTAGAAGTGCCATTAAACATTCTAGAACGTTCTAGAACAGTTCTAGAACAAGAAATTCGTTCTTGAACTTTTTCGCAGGGTCGGCAAACTACGAGTAGTTCCAGAGCGGCTATACGGTGTATTTCATACCAGTTACCAGGACCGCCACCATCAGCGGTCGAATTCAGAACGACTGAGGACTGGTTGCCGGCATCTATAATACTTCCGTTATCGTCCATCGTGAATCTGAAAAATACAGCAAATTTCATATGAGCCGGAATCTTGGAAAATGGCCCTTAAGATGCCACGGATGAGATCCGGAAATTGCTGAGTATCCCTTATGAGTTTCCTTTGCCACGGATGGCACTCGAAGATGCAAGAAGTGTTTTGTAGGTAATGATGGGTTGTAATCCTTATTGCGGTGAGCACTATAGGGTTAATTCACGTTTTTGAGGTCGTTAACATTCTCAAAGGCCCAAAAAATGCGTTATCGCCTGAGACCGAAGGTCGAGGGCGATAACCCATTTTGTGGGCCTCTGAGAATGTTAACGACCGAAAAAACGTAAATTGACGCTATTATTGTATAAAATATGAAGAATTTGCAAAGAAATGTAATAAAATAAGACGAATAACTGAAAAAAACTTTGTGAAAATTTAACCACATTTACACCGACAGACACCAGAGTTTTCCGGCATTCGACTCGACATATATCGAGTAAGTACGATATCCACTAGACGGGCCGTTAGACTTTCATCGTGTCGCTATGTAGTCAAGTTTCATCGCATTTTTACTGACAATCTTCATTTGGGTTGGCGAAATCGTAACAATATTCGACTAAGTTTTCTTTTGGAAACATACTCTGGATATTCTAACGTTCATTTCAGTGCGGGTACAGTAATAAAACAAAAGGTCGGAACTTCCGAGGTAGATCTCTAGTTCGTTTCAGACATTCGTTCATTTCGATAAAAAACAAAGTTGTAAAGAAAAAATTGCAGTAACTAAAAGAAGAACAAGAAACACATAGGCTTACCATCACATTTGACCTAGACCACAACCACTAAATTCTAATTTATTTTCTTCCATGTCCACGAAATCCACTTTTAGTTCAAAGTCTGTCAGCTGACCGTTTGTTTACCTTTAGATTCCAAGAATTAAACCTACGTCACTATATTACGTCATCAGATATGGTTACACTGGGAGACCTAGTTTACTATTTATTGGGGTATAAACTGGAAATGGGGTCTTATAAGAATTTACATCGCGGAAAAGGGAAATGACAAAATTTCGGCTTTATTTTCAATTTTCTGAAGCACTCACAACAAATCCCCGTTCGAGGATATGTGAATGCAAAACCGGTCCGATAATGCACGTGAATTTACTGAATAACGACCGTTTTTGACGATATCAGACTGATTTTTGCTAGTTATCCAATGTCAATAACAGACTGAAAATACACATTTTAGGCAATAATGTTCATTATGTGATGGATACAAACTACGGCGATATCATCCCTGTTTCAGGTAAGAAATTTTGCAATAACTTCCTTAATTCTGTGTCAATTCACAAACGGTTTGTTGCAAGTACCTGCCTTACTGAGCTCCTTCCTTAGATGTATGGCTTTTTTGTAGAATCATTTACTCTGTCCGACAATTTATCTCAACCGACCAGAAAAGCGACAAAATCCGTCCGTTTTTCTGATCGGTTGGGATCATTTTTTTTTTTGGAAAAAAAATATTTTTTTAATAAAATAAATCTGAAGAAAGAAATTAAAAATTGACGTAAATTTCTTTCCTACAGCGGGGTTAATTTGGAAGTAATTATTATCCTTACCACGATGCACAATTCCTACCGTATTGAAACTATCAACATTTTATAGATGCTACACACGTAAAGGGATAAAACAAATTGTATATCTTTCATAACTAGAAGCTGTATTGCGATATACTTCCTTGTAAATCTCTAATCAGGGAGAGATTTGAGAACACGAAGGTATAATACCATAGGTATTTCTATGACAATGATACATGATAATCTTATTGCATCAATTCGAGATAATAATTTGTTATTTAGCAAAACAGTTTCCTTCTATATTTCTTCACTGAATGGTGGATGTATACTAGAACAAAAAAATACGCAACCCAAATTTTTCGAAATTATTTCGACCAAATACGTTTTAAATGGTTATTAAGTACATTTTTAATATACCTGCCTCCATACGCATAGATATAGTGTCATTTCTTTCAAATGTCGTAAATTCATCATGTGATACATAGTGAATTGTTAAAAATTGATTACCCCCCCCCCCCCCCCCCCTGCCGTGGTTTCTAAATTTTCTTCAAACACAAGCTAAAACATAGACAAAGAAGATACCAAAAACGTTCACACACTTCTCGCTACCCTACGCATAGCACGCCAAACCCAGCGCCAATCTGCAGTACGGATGTTGTTTGTTTGAAAAAGTCAAACTGCTGTCGCAAGGCATTGATGGGGCAAGAAATCGACACATTTTCCACTATTTACGCTGTTGGCTCTAAATGGAACAACAACAGATCGAGCACAGAGCAGACATGCAAGAGATATGACGTCAAGGCAGGACCGTATCATCAAGTTAACCCCACCGACGGGATAGGTTTAAGACTGCAACGGAGACCGCTAATAAATCGCATGACTTCACAACATTCGAATATCGGACCAAACTAAACGAAACAGAATGTGTTTTTCGACCTGCGTTCACTTTTTTTGTCAAATTGTGTTGATGCCTGGTGTAAACTGGGTGTTTTCTTATTAATGCAATTTGCTAGACACAAGCTTTTGTGACCTTTATAAGATGAAATGTTATTGCTTTAAATGCATCACATTTTGTTTAAATCTGATATGATGTCTTTGCGTAAGAAGGAATTGAAAAGGAAGTTGCGTTTCTTTTTTTGCCTAGTATATCTTATGTTTCGGACAAGAGAACAGAAATTGCATTACTTAACATCGATGGCACCTGTCTATATCATTATAGGAATGATGTATTTTTTCATTTTGCGCATTAGATAAGCATTTGATAAAACAAGTTCGAGGAGCAGGAGCACAGGCCCCGTCTACATCCACACACGCATATTGTGTCCGATACGTAATGCCGAATTGTCTTATAATTTTTCGATACAGTATGTATTTTTATTGTCATTGTTTCAAATCCATATAGAGCATATATCATATTCTAACGTGGTGAAATATGTCATATTCTAAGTATAAAACACAGGGCTTCTAGACTAATCCGCTATTTTGTTGACACAAAGCTGTCGTAGAGGTCACTAAATCTTGTCTAAGTGCGAAAATATAGCTCACACAAGGGCTTTACGGGTGCTGAGCACATCGTCAGCGTAACCCTAGCTTGACCCATTCCCAAACAAGACCGGGATTTGACGTTCCTGATAGAAAAGGCTTGGGAAAACATTGAAACAAAAGAAGAAACTGCTGATAACCAGCAGTTTCTACTTTTGTCTCAATATTTTCTATGCCATAGTCTTAGTTTACACAAATACTTTCTTGAATACCTTCCATTTTGTAATTTGTGGCAATTTTTGAATTTGACCACCCTAAAATTTTGCCGTTTGGGAAAGGGTTAAGATACATCATGTATTATCATCGTCATTGTTTTCAAGTCCCTATAGAGTATATATCATATTCTAACGTGGTGAAATATGTCATATTCTAAGTATAAAACACAGGGCTTCCAGACAAATCCGCTATTTTATTGACACAAAGCTATCGTAGAGGTCGCTAAATCATGTCTAAGTGGGAAAATATAGCTCACACAAGGGCATTACGGGTGCTTAGTATATCGTCAGCGTAACTCTTACTTGCATTTTGATAACATCGGACAATTCTATCGACTCGGAAGTATGTGTATGAAGTAATGCGATTTCTTAGCCGGAAGTAGTTACGCTTCATAAAGTAGTTTTCGAGATCATCCAAATGAACAACCATGGCAACTTGCCGGGCTTGTAGGTTGTAGTCATTCTAAAAAGAGAGGACACTTGAACTGCCAACAATGCATTTCAGTATCATTGCCACTTCATTGATGACGTAAGTTACAGACAAACGTTTTGTATTATTGTTCTATTCTATTCATAGTCTGGAAGTAGTTCCGCGACTGAAACCCAAGGTATGATTCGACAAAATTGTCTGTGGTGTTTCAAATGTCTTGCTTGAACGGGGTTTTAGTCCTCTCCCAACTGCCACGGTCAAATTGCGGAGGCTGGAGCACATAACCATGAATTCCTGTAGAATCTCTAACCAATACTACCACAACTTCCTTGCCGAGCCTCCAGCTGATCGCCTACCTAGGTTTATGCTTAACTTACCATTGGTGGGAGACAAAATTGGCCCATGACCTCAATTGTTAGAGGCTGATGCGGCACCAATTGCGCTATTGCTGCGGCCTCGGTTTTAAACTCGTCACTACAGGTAAGTTGAAACCGGAGTGATCGGATTTAAGAATAAGCCGGATGACGTGTAAAAAGAAGAGTTCGTTATGTTATATTGACGTTGAAATATTACTTCTTTAGTGAGTAAATACATGTAAATGTATAGTTTAAGTTCCATTACGCGTGGCTTCATTTAATGACGCACTACAAATTGCTTTCAAGCAATAAAGCTGTAAAATTTCAAAATTTTGATTGTAATATTGCAAGAATTTAAACGTAAAAACGTAACTATTGTCACGGCGAGTGTGACATACATTCTACGACTAAGTGATGAAAATATCAAATTGTGTCAATCTTTTTGTTCATATCCTTCATGGTGCTTTAGATAAGCAACCATTGTTTTTTATGTTTTTGATGAATGTCATTTTATGATAGAAATCAATTTTGATGCGCCTGTAGTACCATTAACATTCATGTGACATTTCAGTTTATTTGATCTTGAACTAATCCGATTCTTCTCTGATGAAAATTCGCTCTTTCATATTTGGATGTTGCTATTTACAAATAGCGACATCCAAATATCAAAGAGCGAATTTTCATCAGAGAAGACTCGGATTTTTAGTGAACAAACATTTTCATTGGTCTCATATTCACACAAGTAGGATGATTGAATAATGGGTTTTGTTGATTTATTCTTTGCCATTTCTTAATATTATTATTTTAAGCTTGGTTCGTCGCCATTCTTTGATTGCGTCACGGAAATACTTTTGACGTCACGTTTTATGCCTTTTTTTCTTCCGACGCATTTCTTTTTACATTGGGCAAATAGTTTCGTGTTAGAATAGAAAAACCTATAGAAGCTCAATTAAATCTGAACCCTTTCCCAAACAAGACCTGGTTTTGACGTCCCTAATAGAAAAGGCCTGGGAAAACATTGTATCAAAAGAAGAAACTGCTGATAACCAGCAGTTTCTCCTTTTGCCTCAATATTTTCTTAGCTATATTGTGCGCAAGTCCAACATTGATTAGCATCCATTTTGTCGTCTGCAGCGGCTGTCAAATTTGACCGCCGGATTTTTTTGTCGTTTGGGAAAGGGTTAAACAACAATAGACTGTCCATACATCTTTCACCATAACAAATAATTGTTCACATAAATACTGTTTACATCTCTAATTGGAAACAAAATGATATATCGTTCACTGAAAATGTAGGGTTTTTTCTGATATTTTTCCCTGATTGTTAAGTAGAATGAATTTCTACTGTGAAACCATTTGACATTGGTATTGTTTATTTCCAAGCATCCTAAACACAATCAACGGACAACGTCAGCTGTAACTATCACGAATTCTGTTCATAATGGATTAAATACGAGAAAAAAAAATGATAAATCCGAGTCTTCTCTGATGAAAATTCTCTCTTTGATTTTTGGATGTCGCTATTTACATAAATAGCGACAGCCAAATTATCAAAGAGTGAATTTTTATCAGAGAAGACTCGAATTACAATTTGATAAGTTGCAAATAGTACTGATAGAAATATTTCATACGGCTTTAAATGCTTTTATCTTCTGTTTTCGTAAAATATTTTTTGCGAGAAGTATTTTTGTCATATACACGTTTCATTTTCTTTTATTTGGGTCAGCCTACATTTCTGTCGCATGAGAAATCACGTTTTAATCTGCTTCACTTGTTTGAAACGTCTCTCTGACTTCTTGATAATGCTCGCGGAAGAGGTCTTGTCTTCAAGAAGTAATATTTCATATCGTCGTTTCCAACAAATCCTCGTAACTGCAGTCTGTTTTAAGCTGCAGTTACGTGGTTTTTGTTAAAAAGCAATGTTATTTACGTGTCAGAGAGCACATTGACCATCTAACAATGTATTCAATGAGTATTTCTGTCTCTGGATCGCGACATTATAATGTTATTCAAATCACCATATACATCTTATGTCTGTTGCAAACTTTTTATGGTTTTAGGAAGGAAGTAAAAGCCTAACTGTACGAGGGTTGTCCCAGAAAAATGTGGAATCGCCCTTGAATAATGTGTAAGCTGTGACTCGACTTTTGAATAAAGATGAGATTTAAAAACGCCCGATTTGGTTGCAAGTCTTGATATTTCGTGTTTCCTGGCTTTGATTTAGAATCACATTGGACTATTCTATAAACTGCGCATGGGATTTTAATTTCGTTTAAAAAGTTTGAAATAAGATTAGAAAATAAAAACAACATTAGTTCAAAAACTTATATAACAAGCAAATTCGTTGAATTGATATCGCCCGCCGAACATATTTTCATTGTCAATGGAGTAGCGCGAAAACGAATATCACTCTGTATGTATATGTCTTAAACAGTCAGGGGCAGTAACTCTAAATTCGATGGTCGAACCGTGTAACCCCGACAATATGCGCATGCCCTCTTTGTAGTGAAGCTGTGTGCCAAGTTTCATTAAAATCCGGTCTATAGCTTTCAAGAAATAGCGCGGAAACGAATATCACTCTGTATGTACATGTATATGTATATGTATGTATATGGCTTAAACAGTCAGGGGCAGTAACTCTAAATTCGATGGTCGAACCGTGTAACCCCGACAATATGCGCATGTCCTCTTTGTAGTGAAGCTGTTTGCCAAGTTTCATTAAAATCCGGTCTATAGTTTTCAAGAAATAGCGCGGAAACGAATATCACTCTGTATGTATATGGCTTAAACAGTCAGGGGCAGTTACTCTAAATTCGATGGTCAAACCGGGTAACCCCGACGATATGCGCATGTCCTCTTTGTAGTGAAGCTGTTTGCCAAGTTTCATTAAAATCCGGTCTATAGTTTTCAAGAAATAGCGCGGAAACGAATATCACTCTGTATGTATATGGCTTAAACAGTCAGGGGCAGTAACTTTGAATTCGATGATCGAACCGGGTAACGCCGACGAAATGCGCATGCCCTCTTTGTAGTGAAGCTGTGTGCCAAGTTTCATTAAAATCCGGTATATAGTTTTCAAGAAATAGCGCGGAAACGAAAATCACTCTGTATGTATATGGCTTAAACAGTCAGGGACAATAACTCTGAATTCAATGATCGAACCGGGTAACCCCGACGATATGCGCATGTCCTCTTTGCAGTGAAGCTTTGTGCCAAGTTTCATTGAAATACGGTCTACAGTTTTCAAAAAATAGCGCGGAAACGATTCTCGGACGGACGGACGGACGGACGGATGGACGGACGGACATGGCAAAAAACAATATCCCCCCCCCCCCCCCGATGATTTCATCGGCGGGGGATAAAAAGTAGGCTGAGGCTCGCAGAAAGTATTCTAAACGCACGGTACTTCGAAAACAGTGACGATATGTGCATGACGTTATACGAGTGCTAGTGAACGCTTCCTACTTTCGTTTTGCACTTAAAAACACTTTGGCTCGAATGTTTGAAGAAACCACTGGATTTGGAGCAATGTGAGTTAGAGCCGGGAATAGCCCTCTCAAAGGCGCGTTCCGTGCACTTTATCTCATAAAAATCAATAGAGTATAAGCTAAGAAATTAAACAAAACATACATTGAAGCGGACGATTTTTTCGGTGTGAACGCTTCCCAAAAGTCACATGGGTTACCCACCGTGTAAAGCATAACTTTTTGTTATTTTGTACTTTAAAAATGACATGTTGGACACATATTTTTTTCATGATGACTTTACTCCGTTTGCTTGTTTTGGAATTCATAACCCAATTTACTGTAAGAAATAACAAAACACGATTCGATAAAATATCGCGATTGTAAATGACAACCACCTGTTATCAATGTTAAAAACATGAATTACTTTAAAATTGTTCATTTACATATCTTTAAAGAAAACATTGCTTTAGACTGATCAAAAGACGACAAGGTCACCAACGACACTGAATAGAAAAAATGATTTAATTCAATTGTGTGATATTGTGACATTTAGAAAAGAGATGTTTTTTTTTCTCAATGTTTGTCAGAGCCCTCCCAGCAGGGCTACGAAAACAGTGGATTTACACGGGACATCAATTACGTTAAGAGTCGACTGGGGACTATTTGAATAGAACTTCATTGTAATCTACGGAGACAGACGTCTTTTAATGAGAATTGAATTGGATAATAAGACTGGATCCCCAACTTTAATCCTTTTCTAGAAAAGACCTTGGTTCCATGTTAGAAAAGGTTTGAGAAAACATTGAGGCAAAAGAAGAAAATGCTGATAATCAGCATTTTCTTCTTTTGTCTCAATATTTTCTCTGCTATATTGCACACAAATCATATGTTTATAATCGCTAATTCTGGCGTCTCCAACATCCTTCAAATTGAACCACCTTAATTTTTAGCCGTTTGAGAAAGGGTTAAAGGATTGAGAGTCATAAAACAGAGGTCAACCTTTTCTCGAAGTTGTATGTTTTAACAACCATCACAGAAAAAAGCTTTGGAAAAAATGACAAAAGATGAAAATGCCGATGATAAGCAATTTGTTTTTCTGTTGTCTATTTTGTTCAACGACGTTTAAACTTCCATTCTTAATATTATCAATTTTTGTCATCAATATCTATGAGCAATGTCATTTGGTCACGGCAATGAAGTTTGTATCTAAGAATTTAATGCAGGGCAATAGCATATGTGGTAAAGTTTGTATCTAAGAGTTCAATGCAGGACATCAGCATCATGTGGTAATATCGCGATTTTTGTTCCAAAAACCCCGTAACTACAGCATAAGTCAATATGTACGTACGAGGTTTATAAAGAAATGCAACCATTTTATAACCCCTATGCCGAATAAACAAAAACAAGAAAGCTCCCCCAAAACAAATCCCGTGGGACAAGTTATTATACAGACGTGACATGCACTTCTTGGTTTTGACAAGCGAAGAAACATATCTAACAATGTCTGAACGATGTCAAAATGTTTGTGTATCTCAAAAATGACATATATCTCACTCGAGAAACTTATAGTGTGCACTCTTGGGAAATGAATAAACAATGTCGATTTAGAAGATGAAATGTCATATTAAAATGATGTTAAAATCATTTATAGCTATATTTTTTCATAGAATTTTTCAAAAAATATTATCAAGAACGTGGTGGTGTCGAATAAGATAAGTGAAGTCAGTATAGGGAAATATTGATGTTTGTCGGTGCTATCTTTGAAAGCTTATGGTAGTCCACCCCTAATGAGATTCGAACTACGTCGGAATAATTCGGGCGACGCGGAAAACATTCGGCGGTGGAACTTTCCACCACCGAATGTTTACGACCACTGCCGAATGGGATCGGATAAATAACGACGACGTTCGAAAAAAAAAATCCGATGATCTATGAATTTAAAGATGGCAACATTATGGATAGTCTGCCTTAGCACTGGCTATGACAAAAAGTATCGATATGGTGATATGTTATTGCTTTGTGCAGACTGATATGTTTGATCATGGTTTTGTCACATTTTGAATCATAGAAAGAAAATATTATTAAACCTAGCATAAACAGATAATCTTTACATTGTATACCTGAAGAGATGTTATATTTGTTATATATAAGAAAACCAAAAGATTTTATTCTAGGTTGATTTTCTTTCATTATTTTGAAAGTAAAATTCAAATTCAACGCAAAATAAGCCATTACAAAGAGAAAAATGTGAATAAATTTAACCTGTCCCAAACAGGTCGTAGTTTTGATACTGCATGCTGGCGAAAAGTGTTTGTGAAAATGAGCCATAGACGAAAATACTGATTACCATTAAGCCATTATATATTCTTATCTACGGCGTAAATATAAAATCCATTCTTGTCTGGAAAAGTTTCCAAAATTTGATATTCTAAAATGTTGACATCTGACACAGCCAGTAAAAGTAAATACGCCCTTCTAGTCACCACAGCAACCTATCGCCGGTTACGTTTCAAAAAACAGTTACTACAGCTTGAATACGCTGTAGTTACGACATTTTTGAACGTAGCCATTGCTGTGTTTTATTACCGAAATAGGTCAAACAATATTTGCCTTTAATCGAATTAGGTAGAGTGACGAATGGAATTAAGGTCATCAATAATGATGTTCAAATGTCCAAATAATCGAGTTGGTAGAATCGTAACGAAGAAAATTCTTCTACAAATCTAATAATCATCACATAACGTATAATTGAATAAGGCAACCGTCCGTCTCCCTGAGTTAGACCACATGAACGACAACCCAGGGGAGACTACCGGTTGTACAATGAATTAAACTGACATATTTTAAGGTAGGTATGTTGCTATATCACTAAATGGTAATTCTTGACTTTGTCAAATAGTTCTTAAACTTACTTTTAAGGTAGAATACCCGTAATATGGCCATTTTGAGATTCATAAAACATCGGATTTCTTAGATCAGTGCTTAACGTATCCGAAGCTATTCGGGAGCGGTCGTAAACATTCGGCGGTGGAAAGTTCCACCACCGAATGTGTACGACATCAACTGAATGATTACGACGTCGTGTGATTCTCATTAGGGGTGGACTACCTTAAACACACAGGAGGTTCGTATTTGGTGAAAAGAGTCTAGGGAGTGTTCCATCCTCCAACAAAAGGAGATCATTTGTTCAAATTTTAATCGATGGCCTTTGAAAGGATATACTATTGCTATTACAGTCCAAAGTTTGATGACGGCAAGATTTGACTGTTTATACCGGCTTTTTTTTTGCTCTGTCACAAAAGTCGAAGACTTGTATCCTATGCGTCAACTGTTTACCCAGGTCTTGATTTAAATACCAACTCGAGAAACATGGTTTCATGCAATTGGAAAACAATCGAGACAGTCATTCTGTTTGTAATAAATAGTGGTGGACACTATAAGACTTTGACATAATTAGGTATTCTTTAGCCAAATACTTTTTCTCAAGTGAAAAAAATCACGGCACCTTACCACGCATATCGTCGTTGTAAATGCAAAACCTCGTATCTCGTTTTAGGAAAATTGTAAGGGGGTGTAATAACTTTTCCAAACTGAAATGTTTCACTTGAAATTTGGACATATTGTTCACAAATGATTTGTCATTAATACTGATCAGTAAAAATGTATCAAAACCTGCAAGAATTGTCTTTAACTAAGCACACAAAATTGTACTTTGAAAATCGCAATAATCGCCATACGAGGTTTTGCATTTACACCGACGATATTTGTTTAGCGACAGTTATCTGCCTCTGACGATTTATGTCTCTATTGTTCCGAAAATAAAGTAAACAATGTGACTAAATTTTTTTATGGACCCAGCTTGTTATCCCGAATGGGTGACCTCGAAAAAAAGACATGCGTCTATATAGACTCTATACATATAAATGCGTTTACATAAAATTATTATGTACACATCTGATTATTTTTGACGATTTTGAATGTTGAAAATTTCGTTTTTGTACACAAATTTAGAAAACATTACATGTGACATCATTCTTTTTTCTGGTTGCCAAAAACTTGTCCTTTCTGAAAGTGTTCATGAGATGCACCTTATGCATAATTTATATGTAAAAATATCAGTGTACTAGTGCCCTTTCACAGCAGAAATAAGAACAGAACTCTGACGATTAATTTATTTACGTCAAATATCTCTTCTTCATTTTAAAATTTAAGTGTTTTCTTAATGCCTTCAATGACAATGGATTTTGCGCTAAAATAGACTCGGTTTACCATTATGTATTGATGAACTTTTGGGGTTGTTATCAATTATCGTAACTACGGCTTGAGTCAAGCCGTAGTTACGATAATTTATAACAAAATGAAATACTATTGTTTCTCCGAAAACACGTCACGGTTTACTGGACAAAATCGTTCCCTATTACCGCAAGTGTCAGGAATAATCGTGCACTTTTTAAAACCCTTTCTCAAGCGGCAAATGTTAAGGGTGGTCAAATTTAAAAACTGCCACAGATTACAAGTTAGGTGATGATAAAGGTTGAAATGTGTTATTTATGTATAATATAGCCAAAAATATTGAGACAAAAAGAGCAAGGGCTGATCATCGGCATTTTCTTCTTCTACCTCAATGTTTATCCAAACCACTTATTTTGGTGATGTCAAAACCAGGTTTTGTTTGAAAAGGGGTCAATTTTCCAGAATTGAGTAAGGTAAGGGATACACGAAACAATGATTGAGTTTTCTAGTCAAATGGATAATTTTGTTTTGGAAGACCCGCTGAAGGCAAAACAATGGAAATTGGCTAATGAAGAAATGTGTACGAATAAGAACTGGCCCACTAGATTGGTTATCTTTGCGTAGAGATTTTTCTGGCGGTATGTCTTCGAACTTTTTTCAAATGCAAGAATTAAGACGACGTTATGGATGTTGGTAAAACGTTTTGCAAAATATAACACAGAAAATATTGAGGAAAAATCAGTCAATGCTCTCCTTATGCACCAGTGTTTTCTCAAAATTCATTTTCTGTTATGAACCTGAAGACCAGGGTGTCATATTGAATGATTGAATTAAACGATAGATTGTGTTACTACATTTAGCATTATAATTTTTCGCTCACTTCGTTCGTACAATAATCTTACAATTAGATTCGGTCGTACGATCGTTCACTTATACAGAACATAGCCTTTGTTTGGGAAAGGATTGATGGAAAAGTTTGTAAAATTGGTATGACCGACAAACGTGTACCCAGTTGATCAGAACGCTCTCTACTAAGCATTTCAAATGCTGCGGAATACCTTATTTGACGCACCACTTTATCCAGATTAGGGTGAAATGAACCGGGCCGACATTTAAGGTAGAATACCCGTAATGTGGTCTTTTTCAGATCCTAAAAACTTTGGATTTTTTCGAGCGGCGTCTTTATGCTTGTATTGGAACCTATTCGGGAGCAGTCTTTCACATTCGGCGGTGGAATGTTTTCTACCCCATATGACCAAACGCAGTTAAATTTCGTTCACTTGAAATCGAAATTATGACAAACATGAAATGAAGAAAGGAGCCCTCGTATGAGGGTTTACATTTTTACATGCATAAATATCTTATAATAAAGATTTATTGATATTGGGAAAGCGCAAAAACAGTTCAATGGTCAATGTACTTGCCGTTTGTTTTGGAGGATTTTCAGTCAGAATTAAAAAGTCATCCATCAGAAAGGGACATAACTTCTAATTTGCCATGTTAATATTGAATTACGATATTTTATGTTACATGTTCGCCCATAAATACAAATCTTGCATCTTTTTAAAGTCAGAATACCCACGTCATTGATCAAAATGTCAGTAGTAAACATTCAGTAATTCGTATCACTGCATTTATAGACTAATTACAAGGAACGCCGCTCATAAAAAATACATGCACCTACTAGTAGGCCTACTGATACATAAAAAAACATTTGAGCTCTTAGTTGTGATAAAAAAATATCCCTTTAAAAAGCAACATCTTTTACATGGAACATCCAACAAATCTCATTGGCCCAATCTGCTTTCTCGTGCAATCAGATAAATTATTACACAGTTTGCACACAAACGTGGTCGTTAGACACTCGTTCTCAGAATAGGACGTCGATTTCTGAAAAAGGCTGTCTTCGCTATTAAAAAATATATAAAAAATAGAAAATCACCAAAAGTTCAAAATAAGTTTGCATACCTTGAAAATAATCTATTGTACAAATAGAAAATGGGTAAAACTCATCATAGTCTACAACTTTATGGATTTGGGTAATCCATGTTTATACCAAGGGGTCGATTTTTCGCCTGTCCCCGAGCTGTTCGTTGTTGATTTGAAGCTTTTATGGGCAAGTTGGCAAAATGCAATACAAAAAAGATATTTTCGAAACTGATAAATGGATATGTGCCAACGTAAAAATAAGCAATATTTCACTAATTGAGGTAAAAAGAACAAAATATTCGCAATAATATTTTGTCCCCGAATTTAGGTAATCTACGTTAAGCATCATTTAGAAAAATAATAAATAATTCAAGAACTCCTTTAAATCAAGGATTTTCAACGAAATTAACATCTTAAACAAGCATTTGAATAATCAGACTGCAATATAGACACACATGTTTTCCATGTTTTGTTTAAAAACACAATAATGCAACCAAGGTAAGACCGTTGTTTTAAGCTTGTAATTTACGTTAGTGACATTTTCCCCATACTAGAAGAAATAGAAAAATAACCAATATAGTAGGAAGTAGGATTGAACTTGAGAAGGAAATAGCGCTAATTAATAACTCTTTCATATCTTTTCCGAATTGTCAATCGAGAAAAGTTTCCTATGCAGTAATTTACGTTATGTAAGCTACGTTAGTGAAAAACACGAAATTCGCTGTTTTGAGCGCGATAGAGAGATTTATTGGTTGTTAAACTGTAGGATATACATACAGAGTTTGAAAAAACATGTTCCTTGTTTCATTGTCCAACATGCAAGTCTCGTGGAGTGTCATTAGAAGTCTGTGACGGGTGGCAGAATTCGAGGTAAGTAACATGTTTTTAAAGAATCTCCACAATATCTTTACGGTTTTATAAATTTTCATACTATGAAGGATATATTGATACAAAAACTGTATAAGATGTTTTCCAAATTGTGACAACAGACCTGATTAAAGCACACTTATTAACACAAACTTTGAATTCGTGTTTAGAATTCATGACTTACCCTCTAATAGTTATAGTCCATTATTACAGAAACCTAAATGTAATCCTTAAAGAAATGTGGATTTTTTCAAATTTATAAAGCCCAACAATTGTCTGGCATGTTTTAATTGTAATTTCACTCAAAAGATTTAATTGATCTGTTGTGCAAAAAGGCGATAACGTAGCTTTCAAAAATGGATATATATCTGCTCTAAAGCTCTTCCAGTATATCTTTAAGATACATAGCATGTAAACCGATGTTATTATGAGCTTTAGATCCCGAATTTCCAAATCTACTCGCTTAGATATTTATTTTCCGCGTTGAATCAAAGTAATTTAACTAGATATCTTAACGTAGATTACCAAAGTAAATAACGTAGATTACAAATCGAATTTTACGTTTTAAAAGTTGCACATTGCACAGGTAACATTAACTCTTACCTATTTTTCACTGTTTTGATGCCCTTGAACGAAACGGTTTGAGAAAATACTAAAACAAAAGACAAAAATGCTGATATTCAGTTTTTCCTCTCATTGAATAATTATACTGACTGGCTTTAAAAACGCATCACTGAAGTTCATCCTGCAATAATATGCAAAATATATAATCGACTATATATTATTATATATAAAATATTAGCTTGACATCTTCCCAACATTTCCTGAAAAGTTCAGACAAAAATTCGACTAAATGACTGAGATATGACCATCTAAAGAGAGGTGGTGTGCGGAATTTGACAGTTTTCTCTATTTAAAAACAAGTAATTTCGCTCTGAGTATGAAAAACGTTCCACAATCGTGACCTCGTTGACCCTTGAGTTGAAACAAAATCTTTATTCGTTTGTGCTTGAATTATCTACCATATATTGCTGGAGAGTATTCAAAGGTATTGGCGTCCGTTGTTCATCATGTCTAGGCCAAACGCACCCTGGTCTGATGATGACTTTCTGTAAGTATCAGTCACGGTCATAGTCACCAGTAGTCAAAACCACAATATCTTATGCGTTAATTCACTGTTATGGCAAGAGTTTGTCAGTAGCAACATTTTTGTATTGAATTTTCAGTTGAAAACGTTGTTGTTAACCAATTACGTAATTGACGTTGACGTATCTTATTATCTTGACGTAAGCTCGTTTTAAACGGTTGATCAGGACGTTGATGCTCAGCAACAATCCCTGTAGATTGGCTACGTTAATGAAAGTGAAAAATCGTCGATTGATTTACATTTAAACGCCTCGACCGTGCTCGTTGACAAACACCCCTTTAGAATAATTCAAAAATTTGTGTGTGCTCAATGAACTTTGGTCTCTTGGCTTTATTTTTTGTTTAATCAAATTGATTGAGAAATAAAAGTAACTCCTGACCATTTGGATATGGAATATGAAAACAAAAATACAGTTGGTCACCTAAGGTGCAGTCACGTAAACGTTATCCATATTTTGCACGTTGACGTCGTGCGAAATAACGTGGTAACTGACTGCAATAAATTTTATTGAATATCGTGTCTTATCGGTTAAAATTTATATCAGAAGTAAAAATTTTATCCTATTGACTTGAACTACGAAAATATTTTGAAAAATATGTGATGCGTTTTTAAAGCCAGTCAGTATATTTTCTAGGCTATATTTCACATTAATTCATTCAATGTCAACACCCATTTTGTCATCAACAGAATTGTTTGAATTGCAAGGCCGAGTGTTTGCTGTTTGAGAAATTGTCCCTGTTGACCAGCTGTTGGTTAAGCTTGATTGCATTGTACGCAGAATCATTCAACCATGTGCCATGGGTCGAGGCTGTCGCAGATACACTATTCTTGGAGAGTGCATTGGAAAATAAATTTAGACACTTAAATGTTCTGCCTCATTGTGTACATTGAAATGGATGCGTTCGTTTCTTTCTATCATTTTCTTGATATTTTGAAAACAATATTCATTACAAAAATAAAGATCCGCACAAATTTAACTTTTGCATCACAGAGCCTTTATAATTATTACATTCATGAAAAAAAAATACTAAATAATGTAACATAGTTACGCATTCTGAATATGGATAATAAAAGGAAATTTTATACTGGTCTAAATTTAAACCCAAATTTGAAGGTGAAACAAATGTTACTCAAACCAGTGTGTTATTCATAACATAGAAACTTTTCATGAAAAGGAGAAAATGCTTACTATTGGCATTTTCTTTTCCGTATCTATTTCTTGCTTTCCATTCTAGAGGGTAATCAGAACCAGGACTTCGGAGGAAAGGGGTATTATTCTTTGTGTATGATACCCTTTCTTTTCGCTTGTGCACATCTAAGATTGTTTCAAAATTTACAAGGAACTTTTAGAAAAATCATTACACCTATTCAAAAAAGGTTTTGATATTCAGAAAAGAATCATGAAAGTAAAAACCATAGCGTGGAGAATTTCAGTCTATAATTTCAAAGTTGTTACTGTTCTTGTTACTGTCCACGGTAAATATAGTTTCCCTCAGAGAATTTTACATTCATAAATGTCTGAAAACTTCTTCACAGATATTTTTAGCATATTTATAGTCTTTTCCTTGGCACCCTACGGTTTGCTAAGCTCAAACTAGTCATTTACAATTTGGTGTAATCTACTCTATGTCGTGATTTAATCTACGTTATGACGAGGACAGGCAATTTTGAAAGTAAAATTTCGCAAACAAGCACAAAGAATAGATATTTTTTATATCTGTTTAAATAGTAAATTACATTTATTACAGGATTACAGTTGTAGTTCGACAACTTGATAATTTTTTATCTACTTTTATTTGTAGTTTTGAAAGAATGAGTATTTTCACTGCTGACAGATCTATCAAAATGACTATTTAAAAACTGAGAATGGGAATTCAGAATAAAAGATAACAAACTTTTTCAGTTAGAATATCAAGAAATATGATAAAATCATTTCTTACGGTGAAATGTACAATAATCCGTAAAATATTGTCAATTATTTACTCATAACGCAGATTACACTTAATTTATACCAGAGTTAAGAAAAGTATTGAAAAAATAAAAATCGCTGTATTTGAGTTCTGATATTTCGCATTATCGTTCATAAATGTTTGTTCTACGGAATTAAAAAGAAAAACAACGGTTTTGAAGAAGTTCATTTATGCTCAATTTGCAAATTGGAATCGACGTCCTATTCTGAGAACGAGTGTCGATCGTTGATGATACGGGCCCATGCATTGTAGGCTTACGTTTACAAGAATGAATGTTAGCCGTGTAATCCGGATCATCTTGTTACTAAGACTCGTATGATTAAGACCCCTACCATTATCTTGCAGAACTTTACTACACGACATGAGAAATCAACGAGGGAGCAACTAATACCCTGATCAGACTGAATGTACTATGCAAAGGTTGATCTTGTCACATATTGGTTTAAGGTAACTTATCCCTAATAAGATTCGCGCGAAGTCAGAATTATTCGGGCGCAGTCGAAAGCATTCGGCGGTGACACTTTCCACCGCCGAATGTTTACGGCCGCGCCCTAATATAAGTTCAGATACCTGCTGCTAAAAAAAAATCCGATGTTGTATACATTTAAAAATGGCCACATAAGCCACATTACGGGTTTTCTGCCTTAAACTATAAATTCAATCAGGCAAAATCACAAATAAGATAGGACAAAGACCCTTGAAAAGAAAGTATCTTCCAATGATCACCGAACCGTACCTACGTTGTGGGTTGAAATAACGAATTAGAATGCCTGCATCTCCCATCATATGTTGTTCTGGTGAAAAATCCTTTTTAGACCTCGGCGTTCTATGTGCATGAAAGAAGATTCCATTTCACCTGCTAGAAAATGGGATAAACAAGAAGTTTTAAAAATATACAGAAAATCGTGTGAAAACACAGATGGAAATGTCACTCACAGGAATAAACAAGGCAAACAATATTTCGCTGCTTTTCAATAAAAACCTCGTAACTGCAGCTTAAAACAAGCTGCAGTTACGAGATTTTTGTTGAAACGCGACAATTTGTCACTCTATGCGCAATCTGCGGGGAGTTCCATGTATGGTAAGCTAATGAGCGGCATCTGGAAATTGAACTTTTGTGATATATGATATCAACATGGAGCTAGATAAGCCTGTATATACGCACAGTCTGATCAAAATCTAAATTGTTGTCTTTCAGATACTTGGATAGCCATGGCAATTGTGATTTAGAAAAAAAGAAAAAAAATGGTCTTATTTATCAAGCAACATTTGTTAAAAGGCTGAGGCGATTTTTCTGGATATTTCTTCAAAACAACAGTTCATTTTTAGTTTTTAAGAAAAAAACAAACTATAATATGTTCCCTAACTAAAACGAAATAAACAATTACTACAGAAATAAGTATGATTATTTCTAGAATATTTTTACATGGTGTAGATTATTTTCAAAAACAATTCATCTTGACACAATCATGTGAAATACACAAACCATCATCATATAAATTTCGTGAAAGTAGTTATTACTATCTAGCGCAAAGTGGGCAAGAACATTATATGATAGAGCCGGGATCTGGAAAAATGACCCTTGTGGCTTTTGAGCCCAACATGATTCCTGATCAGCCTGCGTATACACGCAGTCTGATCATGAACCATGTTGTTCTCCTATAGCTTTCTCATGCCATGTAGCAATCGAAAAGGAGCAGCATGGGCTTCTACAAGTCTCTATTTAGGCACTGACTGATCTTGAAACTTCATCAAATGCTACATATATAAGGGACTTTTTTGCAGATCCTAGCTCATTTTAATTGTACATCTTCTATTAATCCAGATAAATGACACGACAGAGCATTTCTTCTAGCTACAGATGCTTCGCCATTTCATTAATGGAGACCTATAATAGGAGTAATACTCTTTTTAGAATCCAAATTTGAAAGATATAGGACATTTCACGACATGTTTTCCGGCCTTCTTCCGTTAAGGAGATGCCAGTCATTAATGCGGAATCACGGCCAGTAAATGAATGCTCGCTTTTTTCCCTTGGTCAATAACGACACTCAGTCAGTGGCGTGCAAGTTATCCATATGTTGCATTTTCTACTTTTGCCACAATAAATGTGATATATGTTTGATTTGTTCACAATTATTTCACAAATTTTATTGAGACAAAATGAGATAATGCTGATTATCCCCTAGCTTTTTACATTAGGAACGTCAAAGCTCAGTCTTTTCTGACAAATTGTAAAGAAATGGAAAGCACTTGGAAGCGTTTTTGAAAGACGAATACAATGAAATGGTATGTATATCTAGCTAGATCTATCGCTTTTCCTTTTTTCAGTTATTATATTTCTTTTTATTTCTCAATATTTACCTTTTACCTTCTCTCTCGATCTTCTTTGGTTCAATTCGAGATTCGACAAGAAAACCGCATTTTATCTTTGTTTGTTTCAATAAAGAAGAACGATTGTCAATGCATATACAACCTTCAAGCTTTCCTTCGGTCTCGATACTGTTAGTTAGATTGAGTTTTTTTATTCTTACGAGGGGTGTTCATTACGGATTTCCCCTGACCTATTTTCTGTTGAGGTAGGGAGTTGAAATTGTACACATACATTACCGAATACCTCTATGGGTCACATGAAAAATTGCAGCTCTGAAATGCAATTTGTTTCTCATTTCCGTGTGCTGAAGTTAAGTAAGGTAGCATGATGGAGCAAACAGTCATCAGATTCATGTATTTGAAAGGTCGCACTCTAAAGGAGGAATTTGATGACACGAAACAAGTTTGTGGGGATGATGTCCCATCCTATGACACTGTCACACACTGGTATACTCAGTTCAAGTGTGGACGCAAATCTGTGGAAACAGTCCGATTCCTGGGCGTCCACAGTCTGACATTGATGATGCCACCATCAAGTCCATGCAAGGTTTCGGGCACATTCTACGGTGTTCTACAGAACAGGTCTCCAAAACTGCATTAAATGATGGCAGAAGTATGTCTCTCTGGCTAGAGGCCATGTAGAGAAAGATTATTATTTGTGCCAAGTTTCATTTCTCTATACTTATTGGAAGTAGGTTAGGGGCTCTTGCAAAAAAGAAAAATGATTCAAAAGCAACCTGTACGTAGCATATAACCACGTTCGGACCCGTATCTCTACAAGGATGTATACCGGTGTTTAGCCCTTTCCCAAACGGCAAAATTTTAGGGCAGTCCAATTCGCAAGCTGCTGCAGGCGACAAAATAGATGTTAATTAAGATTGGAATTGTGTTCAATATAGTCAAGAAAATATTGAGACAAAAGGAGAAACTGTTGGACGTCAAACGCAGGTCTTGTTTGGGAAAATGCATCTTCGCTAGCCAAGGTTGAACCCACCTACGTTTGTATTCACCCTTGGCGGATTTAGTCCGATTTTCTTGAAATCGCGAAGCGCCGCCTAGCGGTTGTTCTGCTGGTTGTTTACGTCCATTATTGATGACGTCATTAACGCGCGTTGTCTTTCGCGTCATACGTCATGCGGATTATTTAAAAGTTAGCTGCTTTTTTGGTCGAATTGTCAAAAGTACAATAATTCGTCGATTAAAGTTAGGGAATTCCTGTCTATTGCAGTGAAATTCGTAGGAAAAATCGCCCATCTTCGCGTTTTGAGTTACAAATGTGATGCCTTTTCCCGCCCGTTGTCATAATTTGGGTATTCATAACAAATGTAACAGTCGACAATCTGATTGGTTCCAGCGAGACCTCGCTGGAACCAATGAAAAACGCTTTCCAGCAGACCAAGAAAATCGGACGAAATCCGCCAAGGGTGAATACAGAAACGACGTTACGTCGTAGATGTCACCCTTGGCTTGCGAAGATGGGGAAAAGGTTAATATGTCATTTCGTTATATTTAGAATAACACAATTTTAGTGAAGTTGCTGTCATGTCGA
Source organism: Fragum sueziense (assembly GCA_963680895.1). Classification (NCBI taxonomy): domain Eukaryota; kingdom Metazoa; phylum Mollusca; class Bivalvia; order Cardiida; family Cardiidae; genus Fragum; species Fragum sueziense. The sequence continues at coordinate 55,971,093 of OY804598.1, read as the reverse complement.
TTCCCATACATGCTCTATACAAACTTTTTTCACTGCATTCGTCCGTCCATTTATGAACCGAATTTTTGTAAATAAATATAAGCAAATACTGCCATCTGCAGGAAATAAAAGTTTTTTTTTTCAAACGAGATAGTTCGTTGTTATGGCTTGTTATTTGCTCGTGTTCAAGAATTAATCATAGTCCACCATATCACATTTTATTTTTTTCAAATAAATCGTGAATTAGAATTATGAAGTCAGTACTTTACAGCACTTCATAGTATATTCGATTATTTAATAAATCACTTTGATGTCCACAAAGCGTTTATTTACTTTTTGTTTAAAATGTACATGGTAGGGATGAACACAAACTCCCTCATAAAAGTATCATTTCGTGGGTAAGTTTAGACAATGATTAATTAAATAAAATGGATAATGAAAATTACAAGTTTAAAATAACTTACAAAAGGTTCACAAGGAGACATTATCCACTATATGCAAAAGAACATACGTAAATATTGGATAAAATACTATGACGAATTCAACAGCGTCATCTTTGATTATGACATGTATCTATTTCTCGCATACTCTTCGAATTTTGTTGATTTTTTCATTTATGTTTTTAAAATAAAAGTAAACAACTTTTGTTTAAAATTACGCATGATATATAACCAACTTACTTCTGATTTGCCGTGAAGTGTCTATTGTATTCCTCTATATTCAACAGCTCATACACAAATATCGGATAAAGCACCACTGACAGACGAATTCAACAGCATCATCTTTGATTATGGCATGTTTATTTTTTTATCAGTTTTTTTTTGTTTGTTTTCGTTTTTCGTATTCTTCTTTTTATAAGACTAAACTGTTTGCAGGTACAAATTAAACGTAACTTACATACCACTAATTCACTGGGAAGTGTCTATTGTATTCCTCTATATTCAACAGCCCATACACAAATATTGGATAAAGCATTACTGACAGACAAGCGTTCTTCTGATTTTAACAGCAGCATCTTTGATATTACTGTAATTATGTATCTATCAGTTCCTTACTCAACGTGTACATGATCTAAATACATTTGAAAACGAAACAAGATAATATAATTGAATAATTCGGCATTAAATGGACATTAAGCTATAAATAATTCAAGCCTAATTCGCAAAATATATGTCACACGTGTCTTATTCCGACTCATTTGGCAGTCCATCTAGAAATCCGATAAAGCACAGCCGATTTTCCTGAATTCGGTGACATCATCTATAATATTAATATTTATCTTTTCTTTACTAAACGTTTGCATAACACAATTACGTTTGAAAATATAAAGAAATAATATTTAATCAAGTACTGATTACTCAATAACTTTTGTGTGGTTTGCAAGACAAAATAAATAATGTTTCATCTTCATTGTTCGAAGTCATTTTACAGTTCCAAAATTTACTATTGGATAAAACATAAATGGTTCTGTTGAAATCAACTGTATCATCTTTAAAATTAATATTGATCCATTCTTTACTTAACGTTTTATGACTCCTTTGCATTTAAAAGTAATAAGAAATACTATTTAATTTAAAAGATAAATACTTTATTTCAAAATATATCGAAAATATCAAAATTTATAGAGAAAATAATTCTTTTGTATAATTAACAAAAAATAATTTTACTAATATTCCATTTTAGTAGGTCTTCGTTTAAATGCAGAGCAACAAATAAGAAGGGTGTTATTGAGCTCTGTTTTTGTTATTTCAAATTCAAAACCTACATGTATGTTGTGGATACTCATTTGAATCGCCCTAGTGGGACGATTTGAATGAGTACCCTGGTTTTCACGTCCCTAAAAGAAATTGCTTGTGAAAACATTGAGACAAAAGAAGAAACTGCTGATAACCAGCAGTTTCTCCTTTTGCCACAATATTTTCTGCACCGTGCTGTGCACAAATGTAACCTTTGGTAGCATCTATTTTGTCGTCTGTAAAAGCTTTCTAATAGGACCGTCCTAAAATTTTGTCGTGTGGAGTAGGTTTAAAGAAAAATAAATAAAATATTGCATTTTGAGGAAAATACCCATTGTATCTGCAGTTCTGTAAGTTTTTACAGTACCCATACAAATATTGAATACCAAATGTTCTGCTGAATTTGACGGCATTTTTTCTACTATCAATATCTATCTGTTCCTTACTTAAGGGTACCGTGATTTTTTGCAATACGAAACTTTCCCAAAGGGGATTTTTAGATTACTCTGTTAAGGTTTACGAACTGAGAATGAAAACACCACTTTCTAGCCATACGAAATGCATCAAATTACACACGATTGTAAATACACTTCACATAAGTTGATTCACCATGCCGGATTTCAAGATTATGCTTCAAGAAGAAAATAATTTACAAATATTATTTTACTCTATATTCATATGCAAGGGAGGTAATTTTGAACATTTTTGTCAAATATTTCCATAAATATACATTAATTCAAAATTCTAAACCATACAAAATGCTTCTGTTTGTATTTGGAATGGAAATGTAGCACAGTTTAGGAATTACTGACACTTTTCAAATTTCGCCGCTGGCTCTGCATTTCATTCTCAGTTCGTAAACCTTAAGCATAAAGGACTATTTGATTTAGACTAATGCGTCTGTTTAGCGCCTTGATATATATAATCGTCTGCTAAGAAAATCAGATAGCATTTTCCAAATTAAGATCTAGTTAGGCTACACACGGTGGGGATTGTGCATGCTGGGATGGATAACGAATACGGACAAAAATAATCTCGAATCTTGTCAAATATTTTGCAATAACTCCTTCATTTCTTTGTCGATTTTCAAAAGGTCTGTTGCATGTACCCCCGCCTTGAAAATATCTGTCCTCGGATACATGGGTTATTTGTGGTATCCTTTTAATTGTTCCAAAAAATGATCCCAACTGACCAGAAAACGAAATGATAACGACTACGGCAAAATAAGCCACGCTTCATGTATTTTTCCCAAAAATTGATCCCAACTGACCTGAAAAATGATCAGATTTTTTTGTCGTTTTTCTGGTCGGTTGGGATCACTTTTCGCAAAAAGTACTAAAAAGGTTTCGTGTAAAGCATACATCGGAGGAAAGAGCTCAGTAAGGCGGGGTACATGCAGCAAACCGTTTTTAGAGAGCATGGCTCTCTTATTTTATCATGCTTTAATGTACTTTAGATGTACTTTACAAACCGCACAACGAAAATAGTTCCTCCCAAACAAGACAAAAAGATCTAAATGACAATTAGAATAGTCTACGTGTCAAATGTGTCATAATATAAACTAGATGGCATATATGATCTAAGCAAAAAATCAAGTATTAAACAAGTCTTAAATAAAAAAGAGATCTGAGTAGTAATTTGCCATTCACAATTGGGTCATGCAGGTCATGCGGTCAAGTCATGTAGCCTAAATTTTGGACAGTGCAAATGGTCCAAAAATAGAATCACATTCTGCAGACAGAAATTCTACTAGTGGGTGTCTATCTGAGTGTGGTGATAGTATGTTGTGTCATGGATAAAGGGGGCATTAGAGTAAATTTCCTATTAACTCATCTTCTCGCACATTTATGAATGAATTGATTTGAACTTATCCTTTCCCAAACAAAACTTTGTTTTAATGTATCTATAAGAGCAAGCTTTGGAAAATATTGAGGTAAAAGAAGAAAATGGTGATAGGTTTGGTGATACTATATTGCATCACAGAAAAAGAGGCTTCACTTTATTGTCAATACATTTTTAACACATTCCTCCATTTATGGTTGAATTTGTAAGAAACTATGATGGACAGTTCCTCATTATGCAGCCTTTTGAATGAAGTCATGTTTTGGTGACGTTTTGGTGGGCTTTCTTTCAACCCATTACCACACAGTGACTCTTTTTGACACCCACAGGAAACTAGTCTCAGAAAATAATGTGGAAAATGAAGAAACTGCTTATGACAAGCAAATTCTTCATTTCCCACAATGTTTTCTATATAGAAAGACAAAAACATGTAAAATTTCATTCAGTTAAAATTGTCGTCTGCAACATCTTTGGATTCGGGACAGTCTAAAATTTTGCTGTTGGATTAAAATGTTTTGTTAACCCTTTCCCAAACAAGACCTGGTTTTAACGTCCCTAATAGAAATGGCATGGGAAAACATTGAAACAAAAGAAGAAACTGCTGATAACCAGCAGTTTCTCCTTTTGTCTCAATGTTTTCTGTGCTATATTTTACACAAATCCTGTTTTTATCAACGTCCACTTTGACGTCTGCAGTGGATTTCTAGTTGGAAAAGTTAAAAAATTTGTCGTTTGGGAAAGGATTAATACAGCCCCACCTATATTCATGGATTGTTTTGCATGAATTATGTTTCCATGCAATATTGTCACAAGATTTCATGTTGTGTCAAGCATGCTCTCTAACAGTACTTTCAGTACTTTGATTTGAATTGACGCAGAAATAAGGAAGTTATTGCAAAATGTCTTACCTGAAGCGAGGCAAATTTGTTCGTAGATTTACCCATCCCAGCATGCACAATCCCCACCGTGCTACAGCTAATGAGGAGGTTATTGGAGAACAATATGTACGTAGATTATACTGCGCATACATGTTTGTATAGTCTGATCTTAGCTCCTCAAATGCTATGGGAGCCCTTTTTCAGATCCCGTTTCAGTTCGAGGGTTTGGTGCAAAACTATTGTAACTCCATTTTATAAAACTTTACAGGAGAGGGAAAAACTGATTGACTTTTTCATAGCTAAAGAGGAAAAATGTTTCTAAAATTTTAAATATTATTTTAAGTATACAGAATTGAAACCTAATATTTGAACACATGATGCATTCCTTTCTAAAGATTCAGAAAATGCAAAAAAGTGAATTTCTAAAAAATATGCAGTTACAATAGTTTTGCACTGAGCCCTCGAGTTATATTCAACAGTCTATCTATAATGTATGTAATAAAACAATAGTCAATTGAAAACAGATATTGTGTTTGGAAGGAGTCCACTGTTAAATTGCCATTTATTATGTTCTTTACTTGGCGTTTGCGTGAGGTTTCGTAATATTTAAATGTATAAAATGAATATTGAATAATTTTAGCTGACATAATAAAATTCCACTTATGAAGAGAAATGCACCTACATTTAAATTCTATAACAAATCACTGTCTGCATGCGACATCACCAAATATTCAATTAAAGAATATTCCGTTTAGATGGCATCGTCTCTTTTATTAACCCTTTCCCAAACAACAAAATTTTAGGGTGTTCCAAATTCAAAGATGCTGCAGACAAAAAAATCAAGTGATATGAAATATAAATATTTCTGGTCTTTTGGGAATGAAAACATTGTAGGAAATGAAGAAATTGATTGTCTTAAGCAATTTCTTCAATTTCCACAATGGTTTCCAAAGCCTTTTCTTTTGGACGAGTCAAAAAAAGTCACTGTGTGGTAATGGGTAAATCATCATTTCAGAAATTCGTAAAACTTTAGTTTGTTTCGAAAGCAGATTTCAAATTATTACAGCTAAATTATTTTGTTTGGAAAGGTTAAGATATGACACAGTTCAAGAACAAATTCCATATTTATTCTGCGAGTTCAAATGAGTTTCATAGCGAACATAACAAGATTAATACGATATTACACTCGGGGGACGACATTTGGATTTCGTTCAACAATCGGATCGTTTTTACCAGACCAAATGTCTGTTATTGTCTGATCGGAAAACAAAGCAGTGTTAGGTTATAAATAAATATGACATTGCAGTAGCAACTTTAACATTTTTTTTTATTTTTTGCAACCGATGTCCCTGTCCAACAGCAAAGAAATCTAAAAATTCTAAGCCTTTTTAATCAAATTCAAAACAAAACTACAATGAATTGAGGATGTGTATGCATTACAATGGAAATATTGGGGAAAAGAAGGAAATGCTGGTGGAAAGCAATTTTACCAAATGGATAACGGATGAATTTTTGCCTTTTTCTTAAGTAAAAGAACAGAGCAATATAGTGTTAACTTACTGTGTACTGGCATGTAATTATCTGCATTATCTGGTTTTTAATAAACCCTTTAATTGAAAGTATCATGTAGGTGTGATGCGACACGCACTGCCGTAATAAAGCGGCCGTCATAATTCGCAATATACGTATTATATTCATATTCATAATATTTGTTAAGTTAAAACAAGTGGCATAGGGTTTAAAGACACAAAATATCTGCTGAAATATAAAGAAATTAGGGTCCGGGTTAGGGAAATTGAGACCAAAGATAAAGATAATTTAAAATATATGCAGTCTGAATAAGATATAATTATGCTGTCTCCTAAAATATTCTTATAATATAAACTTTATGTACTACACCGTTTCTTGAAATTTGGTTTTATGACATTCCCTGAAGGCCTCTTTTAGTATGGTCAATGGTTTCAGATGCCCTTCCCAACAAAACTGGTCTTATACACAAAACCAAACAAAAGACATTGATCTTTGATTTTATAGGAACTTCAAACACAGCATTGTTTTCATGTGTGAAATATTCAGCCTTAACATTGGAATTGCATTAGTAGGAAACCTTTGAAGCAGGGTCCTGGACATTGTAAACGCTTTTAACTTCTCCTACTAATCATTTAAGACTGTTTCTAATTGAAAGATGTTTATTGACAAAACAATAACTATGACAATGTCCTATTCATAGCACGAGGACTCACAGGGTAAGGAGGGCAATTCTGGTGATTTGCATTCATTCTTTCATTCGTGAATTACTGGGTAGTCAAAGTCGTGCCTTTCGGGGAAAGAATATTGCTGCGTTATAAATATTTGCACTTGTCTTATACGCCTACCCAAATTTGATCTGGAAATGATAAGGATTGGAATATGTTTTTACTGGAGTGTTAGTCTACGCATTTCTGGCCATTGTTTTGAATTTAGCTTTTATCTAATCTACTGAAACTCAAAAACAACACCAACAATCAAAGCAGCAAACTTCTGCACATAATGCGCTCTGAATGCGCATTTTAACGTCGATCAATACTATATTATCTATTCTTTTCACTAACTATGAAACGCAAAAAACACCCTTACAATAATTTGACAAACCATCCATTTGAATTCGGTCGGTCTGTGCCACCTTTAAAATTGGACCAACAGAGAAGTGCATACATCTTTTTAGGTCAATGTTGTCGATTTTGTTTAAAGACACATTCCTCTGAGCAAATTTCATATTAATTCAGCGAGTTCAAATGAGTTTTATAGCAAACCTAGCAATATAAAAACTGTTTCACCCATGGGACAACAATCGAACTGTTTTTACCAGACCAAATGGTGTCAGTCCATACGTAAATTTTACATGGTGGTAAGCAACAAAAACATCTTTTCCCATGTCGCGTCGTACTAAATGACCACATTTTCAGAAAAAACAAAATGAGTTTTAAACATATTCTGAACGGTTGCTGATAATAGATTTAGCCTGGCATCTGGCATGATGATGATGATGATGGTGGTGATTTAACCTATGAGCAATATCTCCATTATTATTGCAGATATTGACTTACTTTTTGCGTCTTTATCCATATTGGAACTCAATATTGCGGCCATCTTGGGATTCAAATTTTGGGCTCTGCCTACCACGTTATTTGTATGGGCCTAGCCTACACTTGTGCCAAATTTGATGCTTTCCCGAAAACAATAATGATCATATGCCATATCCGCCTAAACAAAAATGCGGTGTCACTATATTATTAGAACTTACGAATGAATCATTTTCCCCCAGCAAACTCCAATTTTGACGTAAATCTGCCTAAAGAAAAAAAAATCGGAAAAATCATTATTAAAAACGCAAAATGTGTCTGCACGTTATTCTAAATAATTAAAAATGGTATTTTTGTTTCGAAAACCATTAACATTTGAGCAACAATGGCGTGTCTGTAAACCATATGCCACCCATGGCACTTGTTTTAACTGAACAAATATTACGAATTTATGGTTTATGAATTTTTTTCTGAAAACAAACGAGTTCTTTCCTGACAGAACGCACTCAATTTGATTGAGATTAGATATTTTAGCAATTCATTTTGACAGCCGCTTTATTGCAGGCGAACATATCGCATCACTTACTCGAAAGTTTTATTGGAAGTTTTATTGACCACTTCACTATTTAAGACAAGAGCATGCAAAAAATTAGATATTTTGTAAATTACTCTGCACTGCTCTGGTAGGTAGGTAGACAACTCACTGTTTTCACGTATAAGCGCACATACGTATACACGGTAGCCTGTTATTTATATCGCAGTTGAGGGAGGAAATGATTATCATAGAGCTTCAAATGTACTTAAAATTACATCGTAGGGGTGCTTGAAAATACATTGTTTCGTCTACTACAGGGTGTCCCAATAAAAACGGAACCCATTTTTGAAAGTGAATTGCTCATGTATTAATTGATATGTCTCCACCGAATTTTACTATGCAATAGAAACGACAGTTTTCTATCAGCAGTTAAAATTTGGTTGAAAAATAATTATTAGTTCTGAAAATATTGGCATTCAAATGAATGCACCCGGAAAACCATTTTAACACGATATCGATCTTTCAGTTGGCAGCGCGCGCCTACACTTGACTCTTCACAATTGTTTAATACAATACAAAAGTGATATTGATACAGTAGTGCATATACGTTTCATCTTTACCGCTAACAAACGAACTGTTCAAGTAGAGCTGCGGTGTTACTAAAACAAAAAATGAATACAAACAAAATATCAAAGTGTATCAAAGATTCATAATACATGTAATCATATGCAGTTGTTTTATTACTCAACAACAAGCCGGTCAGCGCTCAAATGCCAAGTACTTTAACCCTTATGTAAAATGTATCTACATTTTAGGCAATGAATATGAACCAGTTTCTAGAAAAAGGGCTCTTAAAACATTTCAAATCAATATGAATCCTGATCAGCTTGTTACTTAGCGCAACCTCTTATTATATTCGCGCGGCCTCGGAATTATTCGGGCGACGTCGAAAACGTTGGGCGGTGGAGCTTTCCACCGCCGAATGTTTACGATCGCGCCCGAATAGGTTCGGATACGTAACGACGCTGCTAAAAATCCGATGTTTTATGAACCACAAAATGGCCACATTACGGGTATTCTACCTTAAACTATAAAATCAATAAGGCAAAAGCACAAAAAAGATTGTACAAAGGCCATTGAAAACAAAAATTTCTTCCTATGATCACCGAACCCTACGTTGTGGTTTGAAATAACGAATTAGAATGCGTGTATCTCCCATCTCCCATGTTGTTCTGGTGAAAAATCCTTTTTAGACCTCGGCGTCCTATGTACATGAAAGAAGTTTCCATTTCACTTGCTAGAAAATGGGATTAACAAGAAGTTTTAAAAATATACAGAAAATCGTGTGAAAACACAGATGGAAATGCCACTCACAGGAATAAATAAGGCAAACAATATTTCGCTGCTTTTCATAAAAACCTCGTGACTGCAGCTTAAAGGGACATTTCATTCCGATTTCAATTTTTTAAAGTATGTCTTGTTGCCAAGATTGGTTATTCTAATGAGTATAAATACTATTAGTTTATTTAAGTTGTTGCCAATAAGCGAGAAACACGCATTTAAAGTTGAGACATAATCGATAAATTGTATATAAATCCGAACTGTTGTCCACAACAATTTGTTCAATTTTAACACAGAAATATAAATTTCTCGTAAACGGCGGAATATTTTGGCTTGAAATTTTCAGAATTTTCATAAGGAAATATGCTCTTTCAGATAAAAATAAAAGTAAAATTTATGACAAAAAATTCTGAAATGTCTCTTTAAAACAAGCTGCAGTTACGAGATTTTTGTTGAATCGCGACAATTTGTCACTCTATGCGCAATCTGCGGGGAATTCCATGTATGGTAAGCTAATGAGCGGAATCTGGAAAGTGGACTTTTGTGATATATGATACCAACATGGAGCTAGATCAGCCTGTATATACGCACAGTCTGATCAAAATCTAAATTGTTGTCTTTCAGATACTTGTAAAGCCACGGCAATTGTGATTAAGAATAAAAAAAAAAAACAACAGAAAAATGGTCTTATTAATCAGACTGCATTTGTTAAAAGGCTGATGTGAAAATCGAGTTTTCTGGACATTTCTTCAAAATAACAGTTCATTTTTGTTTTTTAAGAAAAACAACTCTAATCTCATCCCTAACTGAAACGAAAAAACAATTACTACAGTAATAAGTATGAATAATCCTAGAATATTTTTACGTGGTGTAGATTATTTTCAAAAACAATTCATCTTGACACAGTCATGTGAAATACACAAACCATCATCAATTGAATTTCGTTAAAGCGGTTATTACTACATAGCGCAAAGTGGGCAAGAACATTATATAATGTTTAAGTGCACGTCTTCTATTAGTCCAGATAAATGACAGAGCAGTTCATTAATGGAGACCTTTAATATGAGTAGAATCCAAATTTTAAAGATGTAGGACGTTTCACGACATGATTTCAGGCTTTCTTCCGTTAAAGATATCAGTCATTAATGCGGAATCTTAGTCAGTAAACGGATGCTCTTTTTCCTTGGCCAATAACCTCGCTCAGTCAGTGGCGAGCAATTTATCCATAGGTTGCAATTCCTCCCTTTGCCACAGTAAATGTGATATATGTTGGATTTGTGCACAATCATTGCACAGAAATTATTGAGACAAAATTAGATAATGCTGATGATCAGCATTTCTCCTTTCACCTCTATGTTTTTTCGAGCTTTTTTTTTCATTAGGATTGTCAAAACTCGGTCATTTTTTAGAAATGTTAAAGGGACATTTCATTCCAATTTCAATTTTTTAAAGTATGTCTTGATGCCAAGATTGGTTATTCTAATGAGTATAAATACTATCGTTTTTTTGAAGTTGTTGCCAATAAGCGAGAAACACGCATTTAAAGTTGAGACATAATCGATAAATTGCATATAAATCCGAACTGTTGTCCACAACAATTTGTTCAATTTTAACACAAACATATAAATTTCTCGTAAACGGCGCAATATTTTGGCTCGAAATTTTCAGAATTTTCATAAGGAAATATGCTCTTTCAGATAAAAATAAAAGTAAAATTTATGACAAAAAATTCTGAAATGTCACTTTAAAGAAATGGCAATCATTTTGAAACCTTTATTTGAAAGACAAATAGGTATAATGACATAGCCTTTATATCAAGCTATATATCGTTTTGCTTTTTTATTTATTTATTTCTTAATTTTTTCTTTCACTTTTTCTCTCGATCTTCTTTGGTTCAGTTCAAGATTCGACAAGAAAACTGCATTTAATGTTTAAATGTTTCAATAACGAAGAACGATTGATGAACCGACTTTTCGAAATTTTTAGGCAAATACTGCCATCTGCAGGAAATGAAACCTATTTGCAAAGGATATCGTTCAATGTTATGCCGTGTCTAAGAATTAAACATAGCCCATTATATCAGATTTTTTAAACAAATCGCACATTAGTGTTATAAAGTCAGTAAATTACAGCACTTCATATTATTTTCGATTATTGAACAAATCACTTTAATGTCCACAATGTGTTTATTTAATTTGTGTTTAAAATGTACATAGTAGGGATGAACACAGACTCCTTCATAAAAGTATTATTTCGTGGTTGAGTTTGGACAATGATTAATTAAATAAAATGGATAATAAAAATAACAAGTTTAAGATAACTCGCAACTAATTCACAAGGAGGCACCTTTTGTATTCTATTACATTCCATTGCATTTAAAAGATCATACGTAAATATTGGATGAAATGCTATGACGAATTCCACAGCATCATCTTTGATTTTGGCATGCATCTACGAGTATTTCTCGCATACTCTTCAAATTATGTTATTTTTTTTCATTTTTGTTTTTAAATAAAAGTAAACAACTGTCGTTTAAAATTACGTGTCATATATAACCAACTTACTTCTGATGTACGTACTGTAAAGTGTATATTGTATTCCTCTATATTCAACAGCCCGTACAAAAATATCGGATAAAGCACCTCTGACAGACGATTTCAACAGCATCATCTTTGATTATGGCATGTATAGTTTTTAACAGTTTTTTTTGTTTGTTTTCGTTTTTCTTCTTTTTATAAGACTAAACTGTTTACAAGTACAAATTAAACGTAACTTACATACCACTCATTCACTGGGAAGTGTCTATCGTATTCCTCTATACTCAACAGCCCATACACAAGTATTGGATAAAGCATTACTGACAGACAGGCGTTCTTCTGATTTCAACAGCAGCATCTTTGATATTTCTATAATCATGTATCTATCAGTTCCTTACTCAACGTGTACATGATAAAAATACATTTGAAAACGAAACAAAAAAATATAATTGAATAATTCGACATTAAATAGGCATTAAGCTATAAATAATTCAAGCCTAATTCGCAAAATATATGTCACACGTGTCCTATTCCGACTCATTTGGCAATCCATTTTGAAATCCGATAAAGCACAGTCGAGTTTCCTGAATTCGGTGGCATCATCCATAATATTAATATTTATCTTTTCTTTACTAAACGTTTGCATAACACAATTACGTTTGAAAATATAAAGAAATAATATTTAATCAAGTACTGATTACTCAATAACTTTTGTGTGGTTTGCAAGACAAAATTCGTTGGTGTGGAGTCAAAACCTCGTAACTACAGCTTGAAAAAGCTGGAGTTACGAGGTTTTGACTCCCCACCGACGAAATAATGTTTCATCTTCATTGTTCGAAGTCATTTTACAGTTCCAAAATTTACTACTGGATAAAACACCAATGGTTCTGTTGAAATCAACTGTATCATCTTTAAAATTAATATTGATCCATACTTTACTTAATGATTTATGACACCTTTGCATTTTAAGGTAATAAGAAATAATATTTAATTCAAAAGATAAATATTTTATTTCAAAATATATCGAATGTTCACAATTTATAGAGAAAACAATTCTTTTGTATAATTAACAAAAATAAATTATACTAATATTTCATTTTAGTAGGTCTGCGTTGAATAGATATAAATGAGTTCGGTTTTTGTTATTTCAAATTCAAAACCTACATGTATGTTGTGGATACTCATTTAAATCGCCCTAATGAGACGATTAAAATGTGTACAAAAAAAAAAGATCTGTTGTATTTAACCCTTTTCCAAACAAGACCTGGTTTTCACGTCCCTAAAAGAAATTGCTTGTGAAAACAGTGTGACAATAGAAGAAACTGCTGATAACCAGCAGTTTCTCCTTTTGCCACAATATTTTCTGCACTGTGCTGTGCACAAATGTAACCTTTGGTAGCATCTATTTTGTCGTCTGTAAAAGCTTTCTAATAGGATTGCCCTAAAATTGTGTCGTGTTGAGTAGGTTTAAAGAAAAATAAATACAATATTTCTTTTTGACAAAAATACCCATTGTATTTGTAGTTCTGTAAGTTCTTACAGTACCCATACAAATATTGAACACCAAATGCTCTGTTTAATTTGATGGTATCATACGTTATATATATTCATATGTATATTTATCTGTTCCTTACTTAAGGATTCTGTAATATTTTGCACTAGGAAATTTCCCAAAATAATTTTTAGATTACTCTCAGACTGTTAAGTATAAAAGAATTTTTCCTCTGATTTAGACAAATGCGTCTGTTTAACGCCTTGGTATATCTATAATCATCCACTAAAAATATTAGATAGCATATTTCCAAATCAAGATCTAGCTAGGCTACAGCTAATGAGGAGATTATTGGAGAACAATATGGATCTAGATGAGACTGTGTAAATATGTATGCACATGCTGATCTGAATTCATGTTAGTCTCTAATCATATTGGGACATTTTTTCCAGATCCCGTTTCAATTATATTCAACAATAAATCTATAATGTGTAATAAAACAATAGTCAATTGAAAACAGATATTGTGTTTGGAAGGAGTCCACTGTTATATTACTATTTATATGTTCTTCAGTTGGCGTTTGCGTGAGGTTTTGTAATATTTAAATGTATAAAATGAATATTGAATAATTTTAGCCGACATAATAAAATTCCACTTATGAAGAGAAATGCACCTACTTTTAAACTCTATAACAAATCACTGTCTGCATGCGACATCACCATAGATCCAATAAGGTTTTCAGAGTAACATCCCTTGGTAATGGACGCAATTTAAAATCCACAAGGCAGTCGAAGATTTAAAGAGGCGAGAAGACATAAGTCGATACCAAGAAGGACCAAGGAACCATCCGATTTGAAGGCTGAGAATGTATACAGTTGAGTAGAGTAACTCCATAAGCCAGCAAATTCGACGTTTCTTCATATTTTTGACTTGTATGTAGTACGACCTTTACCCCACCCACACAGTGCCCAGCAGTTTTGTAATACCAAAGAGGGGTTTAAGAAGTAAAGGGAAAGAGAAGGGTCTTATCGATACACAATAAACTGCACTGTGCAAATTAGTGACCGAGTCATCTGAAAGTAGAGTTTAGTTATAAAGTAGAAATGGGAATCACTCTTCAGGCGTGGAGAGCAAGAATTGGGACATTTATACAACGTGGGAAAAGGAGTAATGGAACTAAAAATCCAGAGTTTTGCTTCAACTTTAAATTCTCACTGAGCATTAGAATATTACTGTTCGTACTACTAGTGGTAAATGGAATAGAGTCAAACCCTGGGCCAAACAATAACAATGACAGAAAGAATACAAACAAAAACATTGATAGACAAGAAGGAGCAAAATGTTTAAGAAATTCATCACGCAGGGAACCATCAACGTCAACAAATATTGATCTGAATCAATCACCAGCGCGACAAGATGTAAATCCAAGTAAAAAAGCGAGAGGGCGTGGTTCACAACAGAAGCAAAAGAAAGATCAGAGCAGTATAAATCAGTTCTTTAGTCAACCAGACAGAAACCTAGATGATACTGTACGCGAAACCGACCAGGAAAATGACTATGAAACAGCGAATGATACTAGTGACGATGAGTACGAGGGCGAAGACTTGACAATGTCTGACTTCAAAGATATACTTCTTGATATCCGACGAGAAGTGAAACATACAAACAGCAAGTTCGACCAGCTTAACGATCAGGTAAATGATCTTAAGGAAGACAATGTAAGACTTCGCAAAGAAAATGAGGAACTTAACCTAAAAGTGTCGACGCTAAATGAAACAATGAACTCCCTGCAGGCGCTTACTCTAGAAAACCATAATAAAATGGAACAAATTGAGGCTCAATCAAGAAGAGACAATTTAAAGTTTCATAACATTCCAGAGAGCCCAAATGAATCTTGGGAGGAGTCGGAACACAAGATCCGAACGTACATCACTAACGATCTGAACATGGACTCGTCTAGAATAAGTATCGAGCGAGCTCACAGATTACCAGGGAAATCGAGGCAGATCATCGTAAAGTTCTCGTTCTTCAAAGATAAAGAGGCGATACTGTTTAAATATAGAGAAAGGGCGAGAGCGAGACGATCTTCTCAGGGAAACCCAACCGAGAACAATCCTGTACGAGTCACAGAGGATTTCCCGGCCCGTGTAACGAAAGCTCGAACAGACTTATATCCGTTCATGATGAAATGCTTTGAGGACAAGAAGAAAGCGTTCTTACGGTACGATACGCTCGTTATTGACGGTGTTCCGCACATATACGATGCTGAGACTAAATCTATAGTGCGCCAGAAAAAGTCAGTAGAACCAATGAATGAATAATATGCCGGCCAACGCCCGAAAACTGTATCAGAAAATAGTGGGAAAACGATAAAAACACATTCTAACAAAACATCATTATCAGCAATAAAGGAATTTAATATCTGTTCATTGAACATTAGAGGCTTAAACAAATACGAAAATGACAATTACTTTATCAACTATTGCAAACAATTTGAAATAATTGCATTAAATGAAACTTGGAAAAGGGTTGCTAATGAAAACATGTGTTTTTTGCATGGATTTCTTCAGTACGATTATGTTAGAAAGAGAGGTAACTCCTTCAGAGGTTCCGGAGGAGTTACTGTTCTTATCAAAGAGCATTTGATGTCGATCGGTCGGAGCAAACGCATCTTTGACGAAATGTCTGAATGTGTTGTTCTTCTGTTCGACAAAATTATTTTCCAAACTGAATTTGATATTATAATAATCTTTAGTTATGTGTCACCTGAAAACTCCTCTATATATGACAATAACGAAAATGGCATTGAAATTTTACAAGATAATATCATGTATATACTTTCATTTTATCCGAATGCTAGATTAATACTTATGGGCGATTTGAATGCTAGAACTGGCAATCTGATCGAATTATGGTCATTTCGTACCATAACCATTTCGTACCAGTCATTTCGTACCATAATTGGTCATTTCGTACCATAATTTTGGTCATTTCGTACCATAATTTTACCGTTTTGTACCATATATTTTAAACTTCGTACACATGGTTTCTCTGTGAAATATAAAAAATGTGAATACTCACACACACACAACAGATTTCTAAACATTTTGCAATTTTGACCACAAAATAAATTCATATTTAAAAAGATAATCATTCAAAAACGGATCTACTACATTTGTAGTTCAGGCTATATTTACTAATAATATTATGTTGTTCGGATAAAAATGTTAAGCCGATTGCCTGCAATGCCAAACTCAAAAGAAGACTTAAACTTGTTTTAAAAGGATTTATTCAAGTAAAACTTGTTATTAGCGATTTCTTCTTCTGCCTAAATGTTTTCCAAAGCCTTTCTAGTAAATGTATCAAAACCTGTCCAAATGCGGATTTGTTTAACCCATTCTCACGCAGTGTCGCCGTTTGATGCTGCACAATGCAAATGCTTTTTGAAAACATTGCGGCAAGCCATTTCTTCATTTCCCACAATGTTATTTTAACAAGAAAGATTAGAAGGTAAAATTTCTTTCGACCGAAATTGTCTGCAAATCTTGAATTTGGAACAGTCTAAAAAATTTACCCTTTCCAAAGCAAAGACCTCGTTTTCACGTCTCCGATAGAAAGGTATTTTAAGACGTTCAGACAAAAGAAGAAAATGATGATAACCAGTAGTTCGTCTGTGTTAGACTATTGAAAAATTTCGTAACCACAACTTTATATAAAATCTGTAGTTATGAGTTTTTTTCAATATCACAGACGAGTACCTTCTTTTGTCTCAATATTTCAAAGCTTAAATCAATTCCTTCTTTATCAACATGAACTTTGTCGTCTGCATCAGCTTTCAAATTTTCAACCATATTTTTTGTCGTTTGGGAAAGAGTTCAGAAATGCCACATATTGTAGGCCTACTGTGGCAGATCCAGGATTTCTGTGAGGGGGGTTCGTTTTTACAAGAAGGGGGGTTCGTTTTACACAATTTTGATTGAATTTCTGCATGAAAATGAAATAATTAGGCTACATAGGGGGGTTCGTTTGAACCCCCGAAACTCCCCCCCCCCCCTGGATCCGCCACTGGCCTAAATGATAATTGCTTGTTTGTGGGTAGACTTTAATAGATAATAGATTGGTTCTGTAATTAACATATAAAAGGTGTGACAATCATTGACAGCAAACAACCAATTAATAATTAAACCAAATGTCTGGTTTTTGATATTTTAGTTGATTAAAAGCATGTTTTTGGTAAAAGTACGTCTTATATTCATCAATATTTTTCATATCTTTATCCATTTTTTCTACTTTTGTCGACAGCTTTTCCAATAAAATGTGGTACCTAATTATAAAATTATGGTACGAAATTATGGTACGAAATGACCAAACTATGGTGCGAAGTGACCAAACTATGGTACGAAATGACCAATTATATTATGGTGCGAGATGGTTATGGTACGAAATGACTGTATGCCATCTGATCGATTTTATTGAGAACGATGATATGGATTACATTTTCCACAATGAGACTAATCCAAGTGATTCTTTTAACTTAAATCGAAACTCTAAAGATACTGTTATTAACAAGTACGGATTTTCTCTTATCGAACTTTGTAAATTGTTTGATATACACATTGCAAATGGTCGATCCAAAGACGATATTAAAGGAGAATATACTTGTACAGCAAATGATGGCAAAAGTATAGTCGACTACTGTATTTTATCAAGTGAATTATTTCCATATTTGTCATTTTTTCATGTAGATGATGAAGAATTTTCTGATCATTATCCAATAGTATGTAAACTAAATTTTGGAAAAGATGCAAACATTGATCAAAATGTCTGTCACACGAAAGACAATTTGAATAATTATAACCATTATAGGTGGAATGAAAATCTTAAACACGAATTCATTTTAGAATTTAGGCGATTATTCCAAGAATTTTATGACTCATTTACATTTCCAATTAACGATATTAACACCCTATTAGAAACTGTATGTCATATATATAAACAGTCAGGTCACATGTTTGAAGTAAAACAGCGATTTGACCGCCAACCACAAAGCATATCTAACCCATGGTGGGACGATAAATGTAAACGGTATAAGAAAGAAAAAACAATAGCTCTGCGAAGGTTCAGGAAAACAAACGCAGAGTCTGATTTTTTTTATATATAAGATTGCGCGAAACAAATTTAAATCAAAATGTAAACAAACCCGTAAATCATACGAAAAGTCTAATAGAGATAAACTACTTTCAGTACGACATCAGCCTAATTTATTTTGGAAAACAATAAAAGATAAGCCAGTTAAACAAGTTTGTCCTATAAATTCTAACAAATGGGTTGAGTATTTCTCGCAACTATTTAAGTTGAAAAACCCTATAACAAACGATAACCTATTGTCACATATTATTATCAATAAAGATAGCACACCTTTAAATTTACCAATTACCGAAGATGAAATATATCGTAATATTAAAAAATTAAAATGCAATAAATCGTCAGGACCAGACGGAATCTGTACCGAAATGATCAAAAACACTGCATCTATTGTGACCCCATTTTTAACTCATATTTTTAATGTTATTTTTAACAGCGGAATGTTTCCTGCATCATGGAGTCAAAGTTTAATCACCCCAGTACACAAAAGTGGACCATTCAATGATCCAGGAAATTACCGTGGTATTTCACTAATAAATAGTATAAGCAAAATTTTCATGGGAATTCTCACAGATAGATTAACGAAATGGACAGAAGACAACAATATCATTCACGAAGAACAAGCCGGTTTTAGGCAAAATTACAGTGTTATAGATAACACATTTACTCTCCATGCTTTAGTTCAAAAATATCTTTCAAAGAAAAAGGGGCGATTTTATTGTTTATTTATTGACTTTAAAAAGGCATTTGATAGCATTAATCATGAAAAACTATGGGAATCATTACGAAGAAAAGGCATCGAAGGTAAATTTCTAAGTACTTTTATGTCCATGTACCAACAATTAAACGCTTCAGTCAAGTTCACAATTGATAATAACCCTTATATTACAGAATTTTTCAAATGCGAGATCGGCACTTGACAATGCTGTTTGAGTTCACCGATAATTTTTTCTCTCTTTATTAATGATTTAGTTGATCTTTTAAAATCAGAATGTAATCGTGGAATTTATATAAGCAATGATGTTGATGAGTTATCTTCTTTATTATTTGCAGACGACGTTTCTACATACTCAGACACCGTAAGACTACTCCAAAAACAACTTGATACAATCGAAAAATTTTGTGACTCTACTGGGATGAAAATAAATACAGACAAGTCTAAAATTATTGTGTTTAGAAATGGCGGGATTTTACGCAAATACGAAAAGTGGTACTTTAAAGGAACCGAAATTGAAGTCGTCCCATATTATAAATATTTAGGAACATACTTAAGTTCTAGGTTACGATGGACTAAAACAATTGAAAACCAATGTGATTGTGCAAAGAAAGTGTGTTTCACTATATACAGATATCAAACAAAGTTTGGCTATTTCAAACCCCAAGAAGCTTTTCAATTATTTGATGCAATGGTCAAACCTATTCTGTGTTTCGGTGCCCCTATTTGGGGATATCAATACTACGACTCTATCGAAAAAACACATATACAATTTTGTAAACGAATTTGTAATTTAAACAAAAATACAACTAATGCTTTTGTTTTAGGTGAATGCGGACGCAAACCACTTGCTGTCTATTATATAACAGAATGTATAAAATATTGGATTAAACTAATTACTATGTCTGACAATAGATACCCAAAACAATGCTACAAAATGCTACGTAAACTTGATGAAGCCGGACGAAATACTTGGGCAACTAAAGTTAAAACATTGTTATTTGAGAACGGATTTGGCTACGCATGGATCGCAGATGAAATTGGCAACGCAGATTTTTTCATTAAATCATTTAAACAAAGACTAACTGATATTTACATTCAAAAGTGGAGATCAAATTTACTTGAAAGCCCTAAAGCTAATTACTATAGAGATTTTAAGACAATTCTAGAAGTAGAAACTTATTTAACTATTGATATGCCCTTTTTGTATAAACGCAAATTAGCAAATTTTAGATGCTCAAATCATAGTTTAGCAATAGAGACTGGGAGACACGAACAAATTGATAGACAATTTAGATTTTGCAAATATTGCCTTAAAAATAATACATATACTGTAGAAGATGAGCTCCATTTCCTATTAGTTTGTCCATTATATAATGACATCAGAAAAGTGTGTTTTCCCAATATATGGAGCAAAGGATTACCAACTAAATATTTATTCTTTGAAATAATGCAATGTAAAAGAAACGACTTGATTTTTGCCTTAGCTAAATTCATATCTATTGCATTTGCAGAACGACAAAATTTCCAGGAAAACTCAATATGTTCTTAATAATGTTCAGTGTTTAACATCCATCTTTTACTCTCATAAAACAATTTAAATTGTTTGGGACAGTGAAGACATAGATAAGACTGCTCATAAGAGTAATTTGATCCTGTCTACACTGTGTCAAAATAATATGATTCATTTAAAGATAGTGTTTTAAAGTGTATGCATTTTTGGGTGACGCAAACGGAGATCAGTCAACCTACAAAGATGGTTGATCTCTGTCTGCACCACCTACATGTATGTATGTACTTCTACATTTAGCCCTGAAATCTGCATATAAAATATGTCTGCATATTTATTTATTTTGTACATGTCTTAGTAATTACCTTATGGATTGTTACTGTAAAATATATTGTAAATAGTTTTGTATAAGTATTATGGGCCGGTGGCCTCATATTACTCAATAAAGAATTGAAAATTGAAAATTGAAAATTTTCCGTTTAGATGGCATCGTCTCTTTTATTAACCCTTTCCCAAACAACAAAATTTTAGGGTGTTCCAAATTCAAAGATGCTGCAGACAAAAAATTCAAGTGATGTGAAATATAAAATGTTCTGGTCTTTTGGGATAGAAAACATTGTGGGAAATGAAGAAATTGCTTGTCACAAGCTATTTGTTCAATTTCCACAATGGTTTCCAAAACCTTTTCTTTTGGACGAGTCAAAAAGGGTCACTGTGTGGTAATGGGTAAATCAACATTTCAGAAATTCGCAAAATTTTAGTTTGTTTCGAAAGTAGATTTCAAATTATCACAGCTAAATAATTTGTTTGGAAAGGTTAAGATATGACACAGTTCAAGAACAAATTCCATATTTGTTTTGCCAGTTCAAATGAGTTTCATAGCAAAAACAACAAGATTAATATGATATTGCACCCGAGGGACGACATTTGGTTTTCGTTCAACAATCGGATCGTTTTTACCAGACCAAATGTCTGTTATTGTCTGATTGGAAAACAAAGCGGTGCTAGGTTTTGCATAAATATGACATTGTAGTAGCAACTTTAATAAAGATTTTTTTTTATTTTCATTTTTTGCAACCGATGTCTCTGTCCAAGAGCAAAAAAAGGTTCTAAGCCTTTTTAATCAAATTCAAAATAATACTACAATGAATTGAGGGTGTGTATGCATAACAATAGAACATTTGGGGAAGGAAGGGAATGCTGGTGGAAAGCAATTTTACCAAATGGATAACGGATGAATTTTTGCCTTTTTCTTAAGTAAAAGAACAAAACAATATAGTCTTAACTTACTGTGTATTGACTTGTAATTATCTGCACTGTCTTGTATTTAACCCTTTCCTGAACGACGAAATTTTAGGGTGATTCACTTCAAAAATTGCCACAAATGACAAAATGAATGGTATTAAAGATACGATTTGTGTAAAATATGGCATAGAAAATATTGAGACAAAAGGAGAAACTGCTGATTATCAGCAGTTTCTTCTTTTGTTTCAATGTTTTCCAACTCCTATTCTCTTAGGGACGTCAAAACCAGGTCTTGTTTGGGAAAGGGTTAATTTAATAAACCCTTAAATTGAAAGTATCATGTAGGTGTGATGCGATATGCACTTCCGCAATAAAGCGGCTGTCAAAATTCGTTGCAAAAATATCAGATCTCAATTAAGTTTAGTGTGATTAGCCAGGAAACTATCCGTTTGTTATCAGAAAAAGATGAATTGACATAAATTCATAATATTTGTTAAGTTAAAACAAGTGGCATAGGGTTTAAAGACACAAAATGTCTGCTGAAATAGATAGAAACTGGAATCTGGGTTAGGGAAATTGAGACCAAAGATAAAGATAAGTTTGAGTATATGCGCAGTCTGAATAAGATCTATGCTGTCTCCTAAATATTCTTAACTTTGTGTACTACACTGTTTCTTGAAATTTGGTTTTATGGCCTTCCCTGAAGGCCCCCTTTAGTATGGTTAATAGTTTCAAACGTCATTCCCAACAAAAAAAATTGTCTTCTACACCAAACCAAACAAAAGACATTGATCTTTGATTATATAGGAACTTGCGATTGGACTTCAAATACATCATTGTTTTCATGTCTGAAATATTCAGCCTTAACATTGGAATTGCATTAGTAGGAAACCTTTGAAGCTGGGTCCTGAACATTGTAAACGCTTTTAACTTCTCCTACTAATCATTTAAGACTGTTTCTAATAGAAATATGTTTATGGACAAAACAAGAACTATGACAATGTCATATTCATAGCACGATGATTCACAGGGTAAGGGGAACAATTCTGGTGATTTGCATTCATTCTTTCATTCGTGAATTACTGGGTGGTCAAAATCGTGCCTTTTGGGGGAAAGGATATTGCTGCGTTATAAAGATGTGATCCGTCACGCTAAAAAGGACCTTATCCGAACTCCAAAAATCCAAATTTTGACAAACTTGTCAGACTCAGTACAGGTCAACCAGAGACCGTATGTAAAAAATGAACTCATTGTAAGATCGGGAAATTATTCCTGATTCAGAATATTACATAAAAGTGAAAAGTGTCGGCCCTAGTCTGGCTGCGCGAACTGCGCAGACTGACTAGGGTCGATATTTTTCACACTTCCTATAAGGTCCCTTTTAGCGTGACGGGTCACAGATTTGTACTTGTCTTATACGCCTACGAAAATTTTATCTGGAAATGATAAATGCTTGGAGTATGTTTTTACTGGAGTGTTAGTCTACGCATTTTTGGCCATTGTTTTAAATATAGCTTTTATCTAATCTACTGAAACTCAAAAACAACACCGACAATCAAAGCAGCAAACTTCTGCACCTAATGCGCCCTGAATGGGCATTCTAACGTCGGTCAATACTATATTATCTAATCTTTATCATTAACCATGAAACGTAAAAAAAACTTACAATAATTTGACAAACCATCCATTTGAATTCTTTCGGTCTGTGCCACCTTTAAAATTGGACCAACAGACAAGTGCATACATCTTTTAAGGTCAATGTTGTCGATTTTGTTTAATGACATTCCTCTGAGCAAATTTCATATTTATTCAGCGAGTTCAAATGAGTTTTATACCAAACTTAGCAATATAAAAACTGTTTTCACCCATGGGACAACAATCGAACTGTTTTTACCAGACTAAATGGTGTCAGGCCATACGTAAATTTTACATGGTGGTAAAAAACAAAAACATCTTTTCCTATGTCGCGTCGTACTAAATGACCATATTTTCAGAAAAACAAAACGTGTTTTAAACATATTCTGAACGGTTGCTGACAATAGATTTGGCCTTGAATTTGAAATGATGATGATGATGATGATGATGATTTTTTTCTCAATCTTTATTTATCCAATTTGTACAATAAATAATGCATATAACAATATATAACAAATTACAAATGAAATTTCTTAAATAGCATACATGGTATTGTTTTAATACATTGCTAGCGAATCAAAAGAAGTATCTATGCTTCAAATCTATGAGGAAAGAGTGCAGTAGGAAAAGAATTGAAGATTTCCTCAATAATTATGTCATCTAGCAATGGATTAAAACATTCGGATTTGGTTATCTAGTAGTGCATTCATGTATAATTTCATAATTACCTCAAGTATGTGTAGCTTTACATAATTAATGAATAAGGATAAACAAAGATATATGCTAATTAAAGATAGAAATAAAGAATGTTAGATGATCTTATTTCTTAAGCTTTCATGTATGTTTTTAAGCTCTCTGTGCCATCCTCCTAACAATTGCCAAGTTTATTTTAAGCCGTTCTTTATTTTTTGTTTTATCGATTATTTCGATCGTTAGCTTTAAGAAGTTTAAAAATCCGTCAACAGATGGGTTAGTCTTTTTCAATTTACGCATGTAGATATATTTTTTGTATTCTAAACATAATATATCAATATTTGATTTATTATTGCACCCTAACATGACATCTACACTGTTTAGATGAAAATTGGTATAAAAATCGTTGATACTTAGGTTTAGCAGATGGATTATCGGCTTTACCTTAACACAGTCATAAAAAAGGTGTAAAAGAGTCTCTTCATTTGACTGACAAAAGGTACAGAGGTCATCATCAGTGATGGCCATCTTTTTTAAAAGAGAGTTTGTTGGAAGTATCCGGTGAGATATCCTTGTTTGAAACCATTGCGTGTAAGTATCATTAGTTAATTTGAAAATTTTGGAGTAAATAGTTTTCCAGTCTGTGTTAAAATGATTGTAAATTGAGAGCCACTTAGTTTGACTTGTTGGTTTTTCATCGTTTATTATTGATGTTGAATAGATGATTTTGTTCATATTGTTTTTTGTGATCAATGGAAAGATAAAACAAGATGCACATGGGTTATGTGCAGTAAATAGCTTCGAGTTATCAACTTCAAAGTTTTGTTCTCTTATGAAAGTTTTAACTGCATTTCGAATGCTGTAAAACTCTAGAAAAAGCAATCTACCTTTTACGTGATCTTTTATATCTTGATAATTCTTAAAACTGCCATTTTCAGTCAGAATATCTTTAACGAATCTTATACCATTTTGATAGAGACAATCGTTAAAAACAAACTTTGAATCTATTGTAATTTTGTCGTTGTAAAAGAGCGGGAAATGTAGAACTTGAGTCCAATTTTCTAGGACAAACTTTTCGGTGTATGAAATATAAGCTCTTATAACATCAGCCCAAAAGCTATTATTTATGGTCTTAATAATGTGATCACCGAAATACTTTCCAGTATTAAAAAGTTTATCTATATCAAATAAAGTATTAGCCAATTGGTAGCATAAACTATCTGGGTGTACAACCATATTCTTTAACCACTTTATTTTCATAGTTTTGATAAAGCAATTAATATCAGGAAATCTTAGCCCACCGTCTTCATAATCTTTAATTAATATCGAAGTTTTAATTTTCGGCCGTCCGTCCCAAACAAAGTCTATAAATAAATCATTAATCTCTTTTAAAAAATCTGATGGTGGTGTTGGTAAGCTGATAAAAAGGTGGTTCATCATGGGTAAAAGAAGAGACTTTATGACAGTTATACGCCCTATTGGTGTTAATTTCCGCCTTTTCCAAAATGTTATACAGTTTTTTATGCTTTTTAACTTTGGATAAAAATTCAAATTTATCATCTTTTTTAGATCAACATCAAATAGTATACCTAAAAGTTTAAATTGTGTTTCGCCCCACGATAATTTCCATCTCGTTTTAATGGATCTGGTGCTGTATTTCAAAGATCCTATCCATATAACTTTTGTTTTGTCAAAGTTGACGTTTAAACCTGATAATTCAGAAACGTGGTTGAGTATGTCTAAAACTGAATGTAGCGATTTATCTTTCCCGTCTAGAAGGAGGGATGTGTCATCTGCAAATTGTGAAAGAAGAAATTCTTTGCCATTAACATTTATACCGGAAATGTCTTTGTTTGATTTTATCATTAAGTTTAATACTTGCGAACATAGGATGAAAATATAAGATGAGATCGGGTCGCCTTGTCTGCATCCTCTTTTTACGTGGAAATTTTCGGAAATAAACCCATTTAGCTGTACTGACACTTCGGTGTTGTACAGAAAAAGTTCGATCCACTTTTGAATAGAGTCGCCAAATTGAAAAAAGGAGAAAGTTTTCTTAATAAATTTAAATGATAAGGAGTCGAAGGCCTTTTCAAAATCAATAAGCATTAAAAGTCCGGGTATTTTCTTTTCTTCACAAAGTTTCATAACAACATATATTAATCTGGTATTTTCGCCTATATATCGACCTTGTACGAAACCTGTTTGGTCGGGGGAAATGAGATGATCTAAGGTTGATTTTAATCTATTAGCGATTGAACCAGAAGCTATCTTATATAAGACGTTTAATAGTGTTATTGGTCTCCAATTTTTTAAATATTGTTTTGCTTTATTTTCCTTTGGAATACAAGTGATAGTGCCAAGTTTTATGTTTCGAGAAAAACAACCAGCCATGTATGCATAATTTAACGATCTTACAACAAAATGACCTATTTTTTTCCAGAATACTTTATAAAAATTTGATGTGAAACCATCGCATCCTGGGCTTTTATCATTTTTCATTTGTTTTAAAGCTTTCGATACTTCATTGTAAGTAAGTAAGCCTTCTAGAGATTCTGCTTGTTGGTGATTTAATTTATTATATTCAACATTTCGGAATTCTCTTTCTAGGTTAATATCTGTTTTATGTGGACGTTCATTGTATAAGTTTTCGTAAAATGTTTTAGTTTCTTTCAAAATTTCAGTTTGAGAGTATATGCGAGAACCGTTTTCTTTTTCAATAAAGGGTATGGTTTTCTGTTGTTGATACCTTTTTTCGAGATTGCAAAAATAATTCGTAACTTTTTCACCTTCATCAATCCAGTTCGATTTTGATCGTATAAAAACGCCTTTTAATCTTAATTGTCTGATCTCATTTAGTTCGGATTGCAAGGTTAATAGTTGTTCCTTATTTGTGTCATTCAAATTTTGTTCTACTTCAATGATTTGGGACATTAATTGGTTTTCTCGTTGCACCATTTCTCGTTTTTATAAGACGAATATGAGATTGTTCTACCACGTATTTCCATTAACAAGGTTTCTAAAAATAGTTGATCATCAATAACAAATTGAATTTCTGATTTATCCATATTTAAAACTGTTTCGGGATTGTAAACGGATAAACAATATTGTAATACAATTTCATCGATTTTCTCGTTAATACAATTAAGGAAGTTTATATCGTGTAAGTGCGAATTGTTGAATTTCCGGTAACCTTTTCCGTAACTGGTTTCTGAGAATTTTAATGCTAAGAAAAAAAATAGAATGATCAGATTTGTAACTTATATCAATGTCACAGTTTTTTACAAATTCAAAAATGTCATTAGATGTTAGGAAAAAGTCTAATCTTCCTTGTTGAAAAGGAGTGAATCTTTTCCATGTAAATTTTTGGCTATCTCCATGAATATTTCTAAAGGGGTCTATAAGATCCCTATTGTTTATTTCTGATAACAAATGTTTTCTAGCCTTAATGTTGTTATTAATGTTTTTGTAATTGTTATAATCAAGCGATGGATCTAAAACAAGATTGAAATCACCACAGACAATAAACTTATCATCACTATTCATTGAGTCAATAGTTTGAAATATATATTGAAAAAAATTAGGATCGTCCTTATTTCATGCATATATATTTATCAAAAGGAATTTATGGTCTGAAAAAGATATTCCTAGAGCTAGAAATTGTCCTTTATCATCTTTTTTAGTATTTAAAACTTTTATACCAGAATTTCTTTTGATTAAGATACAAACACCTTTTGAGTTGTGATTTCCATTACTAAAAAAACAATCTCCACTCCATTCTGAATAAACTGTTTTTTCAACATCCCCGGTAAAATGCGTTTCTTGCAGACAAATAATATCAGCGTTTTTTTCTTTAAATAACGTAAATAAATCAAATCTTTTCTTATTTTTGTTTAAACCACGGCAATTGTAAGATAATAATTCTAAACTATCTTATCTGTCATTGTAATGGAAGTCAATACTATAAATCTCTAGTAGGCTAATTAGTAAACAGGATGGCACAGAGCTACACATAATATTAGATATTAGCAACCTTCTCTCATGACAATTCTTTTTAATCAATGATGAAGTAGATTTTAAAATATTACTATGATCAAGGTCATCTAACATAAACAAACTATTGAGAACAAAACGAGGTAACAAAACTAAATCTATAAACAAAGTGAAAAAAGAAAAGTTGAGTTTGGTTACTTTAAAAAAAATGGATATTGTTTGATTTAGTTCAACATGTGTAATATTTAACAGGCGTTCGATTTTCTAACCACAGTATGTATGTCAGTATGATTGATTGGTCAGATTTACCCTTTATCAAAAAGATGTGATGATAGAAAGTTCCATATCTATTTATGACAAAAACAAACGTAAAATTCATCATAATTATGTTAGAAATTGTTCAAATTCATGTACAGGCTTATCTTAACCCTTTTCTAACAAGAAATGGTTTGATGTCCTTAATATTGTTGTGGCTATTATTAGGGAAGGCATTGCGACAAAAGGGGGTAATGCGACCGACCAATATTCTCTTCTTCTGTCTCTATATTCTTTTTGCTATATTGCAAACAATATTCTGGTTATTATCAAAATACATTTTGTCGTCTGCTTTTGTTTTAAAACTGGACAAATTCAGAAGTATGTCATTTGATAAAGGGTTAAGTAAACTCTGTTTTATTTTCACAATAAGATTTAGGATGAGCGATGATCGATCCATTTCAGAATAATCAGATCGGACACGCCCACTCGGTCAATGGCGCGTAGCGGACTCACGTTTTAGCATAGTAACGAGTGAGCAATGGTCGATCTGTATAAACACAAATTAGATCGGTCACGCCCACCTGATCAATGGGGGTGAACAGACTTTTTATAAAAGCATGATTGAGTTATTATCATTTAAACAATGAAACTATGAAACGTACATGTGTATTTGTATACGGCCCTATATGTGAAAAAAATATTGAGGGAAAAGGAGAAAAGACTGAGAAAACAGCATTTTCTCAGCTTCCGTCTGTGTCTTCAGACGTTCATTTTGCTATGACATTTAAATGCAAAGATTATTAGCTAAAATAAACATATTGCTCGAGGATTGATACTGGAAATAAACAAAAACACCAAAGGAAAGGGTAAAAACGGACAGTGGAATTCTCTTCTCTGTAGGATTCAAATTTAAGGATTGCATATGATACTAGGCATTCAGTTCAAAACAATAGTAATTCAGCATAAACAAATATTGAGGGAGGGAAAAGAAAATACTAAATTATCAGCATCATCTCTCCCCCGTCAATACTTTAAAGAGCCATTTCTGATATGGTTTTCAAAGGATGGGTTGCAATAAGGGGTCAAAAAATAGATTTTCTTTAAATTTTGTGGATTGATAGGGTTACATAATATCTTTAATTTGTATGTGTAAAATGTCTGGTTTCGGCTTATTTTCCGAGATATGGGTAAATAAAGTGGGTGGGGTAAGATGGACTGAAACACAGTAGGGGTCATTCTAAGTCGCTTATCTTTCTTAATTTTAGCCCCAGATGCGTGAAAATTTGTATGCCTGTCTTGTGATATATGCGTTAAACATTTATGGGCTTACATTTGATATTCCATGTATGTCATTTCCGTAATACCAATTCTTCTTTCTTTCGAAGAATTTCGCTATTTTTTAACGACCAACTTTACCAAACTATCTCCACACGTTTTATTTGAATCCCGATTTCTATGAAACTTTACAGATGTATTATCCAGATATTAATATAACTTTGTGTGAAATTTGAACGAAAAGCGTTGGCCCGGTGTTGAGATATTTGACCTTAATCTTCAAAATAACATCAAATTCGCGAAAGTCCATTAAAACTACGCATTGTTGGGAAAATGGTTAGGGTTGAATGGCATGTGACAGCCCATTCATAAAAGAATGCATTTCACATATGTTTGGGTTTTTTATTGTATGATTTTACCGTTAAAATTGATATACTCAATATAATAAACTTGGTCTCCTCTCAGAGTTACCCGGTTATTTCATCTAATGAAATCATTGTTAAACAGATATTTGTTTAAGGCCTGTCTATACATTTAACATTATTTTCTTTTTGTTGATATTATATAACGTTATATAAATATTTAGCTTAAGTTAACTAATTGTAAGCAGATTTGGTCATTTAGTAAAATCATTCACAATGCGTCTTCATTATAACCATATAAGAAATACAATCTGAAAATGATCAGTTTTCTCGTAGCAAATTGATAATTCTTGTCCATCATGAGATGAGTGAACACAAACTCTTAGACAATTCAAGTTGCATATAAAGCTTTGGTAGTTCTAGCAATCTAAACATAACGCTAATATTTAATTCCACTCACCTGTGGTAGTAATATTAATCACAGCGGTTTCCGCGTAGACATGTTTCATGTGCAATATTTAGTTTGATAAGAAAACTGAGAAGTAAAAATAATTTCTTTTCTTTCCCATTCTTCCGAATTGGTTGTACGACACAAAAATTTAAATATTGCTACGAAACTCATTAGGAACAATAAAAAGAAACCATGCTTCCAATCCTTATGAATAAAATTGGCGCTTTAAATATCACATTTTGGCATTTTCCAAGTTTTGAAGTCATTTTGAAGGTCAAGGTCAAATATCTCAAAAACGGACCTACGCTTTTCTTTCGAATTTCACACAAAGTTACATTAATATCTGGACAACACATCTGTAAAGTTTCATAGAAATCGGGATTCAAATAAAACGTGTTGAGATAGTTTGGTAAAGTTGGTCGTTAAAAATAGCGAAATTCTTCGAAAGAAAGAAGAATGGGTATTACGGAAAAGATATACATGGAATATCAAATATAAGCCCATAAATGTTTAACGCATATATCACAAGACACACATACAAATTTTCACGCATCTTGGGCAAAAATTAAGAAAGATAAGCGACTTAGAATGACCCCTACTGTGTTTCAGTCCATCTTACCCCACCCACTTTATTTACCCATATCTCGAAAAATAAGCCGAAACCAGATTTTTTACACATACAAATTAAAGATATTATGTAACCCTATCAATCCACGAAATTTAAAGAAAATCTATTTTTTGACCCCTTATTGCAACCCATCCTTTAAGGGTTCTTCTTGAATTTTAACATATTATTTAAAGCAAAGACGAATCAGTATATAGACAGACATCGTGAGAAAGGGATGTGAGATGACAATTCAGGATGTAAATACAAACATTTGGGGAAAAGGAGATTATCTTGACCTTTTTTTAACAAGGCATGGTTTGACGTCCTTAACCCATTATCAGACGACATTTTTTTGGACTGTTCCAAATTCAAAGATGATGCAGACAACAATATCAAGTTAATATAATCATATATCTTTTGAT
This sequence comes from Fragum sueziense, assembly GCA_963680895.1. Classification (NCBI taxonomy): domain Eukaryota; kingdom Metazoa; phylum Mollusca; class Bivalvia; order Cardiida; family Cardiidae; genus Fragum; species Fragum sueziense. Next base: position 55,939,380 of record OY804598.1, on the reverse strand, counting down.
CTTTTTGGGGTAGAGAAACATTGTGGGAAATGAAGAAATTGATTGTCACAAGCAATTTCCTCATTTTTCACACTGCTTTCCAGAGTCATTTTCTTATGAGGAGTTAAAAAGAGTCACTGTGTTGTAATGGGTAATTAGACTGGCAGCTCGTATTATCAGGGAATGCATAGTGATAAAAGAGGGTAAAGGTATGTCATATGATATAATGTTAAGTAAAGTCTGTTTCATTTTCACGACAAGATTTATGGTGAGCGATGCTCGATCCATTTCAACATAATTCAGATCGGACACACCCACCCGGTCAATGGCGCGTAGCGGACTCACGTTTTGGCATACTCACGGGTGAGCAATGGTCGATCCGTATAAACACAAATTAGATCGGACACGCCCACCTGATCAATGGGAATGAACAGACTTTATAAAAGAATAATTGAGTTATTATCATTCAAACAATGGTAAAAGATTAAACGTACGCATACCTCACGATAACTGAACTGGCAGAGCAGCCCTAGCCAATAGGCTGGGATGCTCCGCCAGGTCATTCCTCTTGAGGTATATGTGTTCGTGTGCGACCCTATATGTAAATAAGTATTGAGGGGAAGAGAGAAAATACAGAAAACAGCGCTTTCTCTCCTTCCGTCTATATCCTTAAACATTCATTTTACTTTAAGTTTCAAATGCAAAGATTGTTAAAGGGGGAATAACACTTAACATCTTGCAAATTTTCCGAGAACTTCGTACAAAAAAATAAATATATATTATTAAAATATGGTCTTTAAATTGCATATATGCCAAATCTTAGCTTTCTACCTTGTGTATTGGCTTAGATGTCGACGGATTTAAAACCCCATGATTTTTTGTCGGGGGGGATAAAAAATATAATAATAAAACATATGGGGTTTTAAATCCGTCAACATCCTAGCCAATACACAAGATAGAAAGCTAAGATTTGGCATAGATGCAATTGAAAGGCCATATTTTCATAAAATATATTTATTTTTTGCACGAAGTTCTCTGAAAATTTGTAAGATGTTAAGTGTTATTCCCCCTTTAACTAAAATAAACATATTGCTTAAACACCAAAGGAAAGGGAAAACCGGACAGTGGTATTCACTTCAGCTCAAAATAGTAGTAAATCAGCATATTAACGAATATCGAGGGAAGAAGAGAAACTACTGAATAACCAGCATTCTCTCTCCCTCCGTCGAAACTTTAAAGAGCCATTTCTGACTTGAACAAAAACAATTCAGTTTATAGCAAGTATTGTCAGAAAAGGAGAAAAGACTGCAAAGCAGCACCTTCTCCTTCTCTGTCAATGCTTCTTGATGTTTCTGCTATGATCTTCAAATTCCAGGGTTGTTCATAAAATATGACCTATATTTCAAGACAATGGCAATTCAGTAAATAAACATAACATTTTGGGAAAAGGAGAAAAGACTGCACAGCCGCATTCTCTCCCTCTCCGTAGAGCCTCTAATTGTTTCTGCTATGATCTTCAAATTCAAGGACTGTTCATGAAATATAACATATTATTCAAAAGTAATGGCGATTCAGTATATAAACAAGTATTGCCAGAAAAGGAGAAAAAACTACAAAGCAGCATTCTCTCCTTCTCCGTCAATGCTTCTTAATCTTTCTGCTATGATTTTCAAATTCTTTGATTGTTCATGAAATATAACAAATTGTTCAAAACAATAACGATTCAGTATATAAACAAGCATTGCCAGAAAAGGAGAAAAAACTGCAAAGCAGCATTCTCTCCTTCTCCGTCAATGCTTCTTAATCTTTCTGCTATGATTTTCAAATTCTTTGATTGTTCATGAAATATAACAAATTGTTCAAAACGATAACGATTCAGTATATAAACAAGCATTGCCAGGAAAGGAGAAAAAAGTGCAAAGCAGCATTCTCTCCTTCTCCGTCAATGCTTCTTAATCTTTCTGCTATGATTTTCAAATTCTTTGATTGTTCATGAAATATAACAAATTATTCAAAACAATAACGATTCAGTATATAAACAAGCATTGCCAGAAAAGGAGAAAAAACTGCAAAGCAGCACTTTCTCCTCTGCCAATGCTTCTTAATCTGTCTGCTATGATCTTCAAATTCAAGGATTGTTCATGAAATATAGCATATTGTTCAAAACAATGGCGATTCAGTTTATAAACAAGCATTGCCAGAAAAGGTGAAAATGATGATGATGATGATGATGATGATGATGATGATGATGATGATGATGATGATGATGATGGACTTACTTTTTGCGTCTTTATCCACATTGGAACTAAATTTATCGCGGCAATCTGGGGTTCAAATTTTGGGCTCTGCCTACCACGTTATTTGTATGGGCCTAGACTACACGTATGCCAAATTTGATGCTTTCCTGGAAAAAAATAACGATCATATGCCATATCCGCCTAAACAAAATTGCGGTGTCACTATATTATTAGAACTTACGAATGAATCATTTTCCCCCAGCAAACTCCAATTTGACGTAAATCTACCTAAAAAAAACTTCGGAAATAAATCATTATTAAGAACGCAAAATGTGTCTGCACGTTATTCTAAATAATTAAAAATGGTATTTTTGTTTCGAAAACCGTTAACATTTGAGCAACAATGGCGTGTCTGTGAACCATATGTCACCCATGGCACTTGTTTTAACAGAACAAATATTACGAATTTATGGGGTTTAATATTTTTTTCTGAAAACAAACGAGTTCTTTCCTCACAGAACGCACTAAATTTGATTGAGATTAGATATTTTTGCAATTAATTTTGACAGCCGCTTTATTGCAGTCGAACATATCGAATCACTTACTTGATAGTTTTATTGGAAGTTTTATTTACCACTTCACTATTTTAGACAAGAGGATGCAGAAAATTAGAAATTGTATATTACTCTGAATTGCTCTGGTAGGTCGGTAGACAATTCGCTGTTTTAACGTAAAAGGGCACATACGTGTACAAGTTACATGTAGCCTATTATTTATATCGCAGTTGAGGGAGAAAAATGATTATCATAGAGCTTCAAATGCATTTAAAATTACATCATAGGGGTGCTTGAAAATACAATGTTTCGCCTACTACACTTGAGATAAGGTTTTGAAAATAATAGAAAAAACTTAAAATTTATATTCATATTCATCTTTATTACATATGAGCCAGGATCTGGAAAAAGGCCCCTAAAGGCTTTTGAGCCCAACATGGTTCCAGATCAGCCTGCGTATACACGCAGTCTGACCAGGGACCATATTGTTCTCCAATAGATTTGCCATGGTCTGTGGCAACCATACTTTGGTCACATGGTTTCAGGTCATACTGCACCTAGGCAGAGATTGATCTTGAACCAAGGCTTAAATGCTATATGTGACATTTTTCAATTTCCCGGCTCATTTAACCCTTTCCCAAAAAAAGACCTGGTTTTGACGTCCCTAATAGAAAATGCTTGGGAAAATATTGAGACAAAAGAAGAAACTGATGATAACTAGCAGTTTCCCCTTTTGTCTCAATATTTTCTGCACTTTATTTTACACAAATTCTATATTTATTATCATTTATAATGTTGTCTGCAGCAGCTTTCAAATTGGACCAGTCCAAAATTTTGTCGTTTGGGAAAGGGTTAAAACACATAATTACCTGTAGATTCTAGACCTTCATCACTTTTTCAAATGCATAATTATACAGTCGACACTCGTTGTGTCGAAGTCAGAGGGGCCTTCAAATTATCTCGACATATCCGAAGTTCGACTCATCCGATTTTGTTCAATTTCGAATTGAATGCCATATGACCATTTTTGTTGCTGAACAAGTGCTTTAATAATTGAAATATAGTAGGAAAAGGGAAAGAAATTGCTCGAGACGAGCAATTTCTATCCTTTTCCTACTAAATTTCAATAGCTATATTTATTTCGAAATTATTTTATTTAACGTTTTGATATCCATTGGTGAGGACGGGGCCAGGATTTCACTTCGACTTAAGCGAAAATTCGACTTATCCGATGTCGACATAACGAGTGTCGACTGTAGATCTTTATACGATTTCGTATCTTTGGCCCGACAGTTGATCTTTAACGTATGAAACGAAATCGGCTAAATAAAGATACTACTTGTAAGTTATGGTAGTGACTATCGATATCTCTCTGAAATTCTGTATTGCATCTAATCTATCAGAATTCAAAACTGATCACAGATGCGATACCAAACCCATGCTGGCAATACATGTAACGCTTCACCCAGATTTTAGTTTCGAAATTGTGGTAACCGGGCATAATCCCCTAAATGAATGAGATTAGAAATTTCAGAAAGTTTCTTTCAAAATGCCCGCGATTCAATCGTTACGCAATTGCCCGGGGGTTGCTTTTGATAGATGAGCTAATTCTAAAAATTTTAAACTATGTTGCTTCCGAAGGGAATGGTTTCCCGTATCGCGATTGATAATGAGCTTCACTGAAATATCTCTAGGAAATGCAGCTTATTTTAAACTGATGTTAAGAAGTTTTCTAAGAAAAGCAGCGATATTTATGTATCACGAGTGTTTTAAATATAGTTTTGTAAGGGCAACGTTTTTGTTGTATCACCTTTAGAGTATAGACTTACATGAGTAAGCCCATCCAAAATGTCAAACACAAATCATATGTTTGTATACTGATAGGCTAAATCTATCTTTTCATAACACGATCAAGCGAAAAAAAAATGGATAACTGTCAAACCAATGTAAAATATATGCACAATGGTATGTTTGTTACATTTTCCAAATATATTTAAGACATTTTTATATTAAATTATATGAAATGTAGATTTCTTTATCTCTTTTATGGAGTAATGGAGCAATCTATGATAAACTTGAAATATTCGTACGTGTTATTTTTGACGATCACTGTCTGCATGATTTTGAAGACGTATGTACCGAAAGCAAACAGCAAATGGCTGCTAATGGAATACGTGAAGAGAATCTGATTTGCGAGAAAATACAAACAATGACAAAATTACAATAAATGTGTAGGGGACTGAATACAGAGAGATTTGTTTATTGAAAACAGTGAATTTAAGCAGACCTGCAGGAAATAGAACAAGATATTTGTCTGGAATAAATCGTCGATTTTTCTTTTAATAAGAAAGTAATAACTGCAACTTATATTAACCTGTGTTTACGAGTTTTATTAAGAATAAAGACATAATTAGAGGCATTTCAGGAAGGTTGTAAAATATCTAAAGCTACAGTTTTTGTCTATCAGGAAAATTTCTTGTCTTGATATCCGTGTGAGAGAAATCTTCAAGAAACAGAAAGTGAAAAAGAAAATATTGGAGTTTAATTGTTTTCCACTGTCGCCTTTGAGAATTATAAACTAGATCATTCCGTAAATTCTACCACTTGAGAGATATTGCGGTAAAGAGAAAATTGCTGACAGCTGAAATTTTACCTTCTCTTCAATTTGTCCGTTCATTTAAACTTTTGATAACATCCAGTTTGTCTTCACATGCTTTCAGTTTGGACTAGCCTTAAATGCGTCGTTCTTGAAAAGGTCAAACGCAACAAAAATATACAACCAATTTTGTCTATTTTGTTTACTGCAATACCATATTTATGAAGAACATATAACACCGCTTTGTTTTCCAATCAGACAATAACAGACATTTTGTCTAGTAAAAACGATCCGATTGTTGAACGAAAACCAAATGTCGTCCCTCGGGTGTAATATCGTATTAATCTTGTTATGTTTGCTATGAAACTCATTTGAACTCGCGGAATAAATATGGAATTTGTTCTGGGAAATATGTCATAACTAAATGGACAACCTTACGATTAATATCATTATATAAAATTTGGTATGAATGGAAATACAATTATTTTGCGTTTTTTGGGACAAACTGTGAGTTTGCATGCATTGCTTCCGACAACACTTAATGCTAAAGAGTGAAACAACAAAGCCGTTTTTATGTACATGTAAGTGGTGGCAAACCCTTACTTCCACCTCTTCAACCAATTACCAAAGGGTAACCTTTACTGAACCAAATTTTAAGTCATTGCAGACATAAAACTTAAAATAAATAGATATAATAAGTAGATTTAGATGTACAATATTCCATGTCAATCTTGGACCCCCCCCCCCCCCTCAATACAATGCACAGCGTTAGAAGCATGGTTTAGAGAACTGTTCATGAGTAGCGAGGCATATTAAATAATAATTTCCCAAGCGACACAATTTTAGATGAACCAAAATAGAGGAGTTGCAGACCATAATTAGCTGTCGTCGATCGCAAGAAGTTTTATCACCCTGGCCGTCAGACCAACGGGCTATTGTCATGGAGGTGTGTCCGTCGTACATGCGTCCGTAGATCTTTTCTTTAAGAAATGTTTCAAAATTGCAGACCACAAATATCTGTTGCCGATCACATTTTTTCAGTTAAAACAAGTAATACTAAAACGTGAAAGTGGAATTTTCTGCATTTTCTTTTCTTTCCAAGTGAATCTTCTCAAAATGTTTCTGTTGTGTGAAACACAGATTTAATCGCGAAAAGGTTAAACATTGATTTCCCAAGACAATCGTCCGTGTTTTGAATGATCGAAAGTAAACACCACCAATGTCAAATGTGTTCATTATGACTCCCCACAATATACTGGCTTTGGAAAGCATTGTGGAAAATGAAGAAATTGCTTGTGACAAGCGATTTCTTCATTTCCCACAATGTTTTCTACCTGAAAAGCTGTAAAATTTCGAAATTTCTTCACTTTGGAATGTTGTCTGCAACTTCTTTCAAATTGGGCTACCCCAAAATTTTGTCGTTTGGTAATGGGTTAATTCTTCGGGCATAGTTAGACGGCACGTTTCTAGACTGGTCGTAATTCAAAGATGTCGCTAACGATGATGTCAAGAAAATGAAATTTTACGGTTTCACATGTTGATTTTTCTGAGATCGTGAAAAATGAAAAAATTGCTCGTCACGAGCAACTTCTTCATTTTCCACAATTGTTCCTAGAACCTTTATCTTGTCACACGGCGTCATTATGTGGTAGTTGGTTTGTGCCAATCATAGGACAAAACTCGAAATTAAAATGTATGATACATTGTTTGTTCTTATATAATCTTAGAGTACATGTAAAAATAATATTTTTGAATTGTTTTATACATTTTAGAGTCAAACTTTAGAAATTCACGTGAAGAAACATGTGAAGACTTAGTCGGTGATGGAAATTGTAACAGAAGAAATAAGAAGAAATGACAAGGGATTTTGAAAGTTCTGCAGTTTAATTAACTATCTAAATCGTCAAGTACGAATTTTAATGAACTTTAACAGACGTATTTTAAATGCTTTCATTCCTTCTCATATTCTTCATCTCGAAGCTTTTCAACAGAAACCTTGTAACAAGCTGAAATTACGAGGTTGTTCTTGAAAAGCATCGATTTTCATTTAGTCTAAATATTTTCTTTCCTATCATTCAGATTATTTGAAATTTTGTAAGCCTCAAAATATATTCTTAACGCTCACAATGAAGACTCTCTTGTCGGTTTTTTTAAAATCTCGTAATTATAGCTTGAATCAAGCTGAGGTTCTGAGAATTTAGAATTTCACCGACGTTTTATTGGTTAACACCCCATACAGCTCTCGTTATCGTGTTAGCAATATTTTCTCATTTCGACAGGCTCTAGAAAGATAATCGACAGCTTTGTATCAATAAAATCTCAGATTAGTCTACAAAACTGGTGTATTATACTTAATATATGACATATGAGATGACAACTGAATATGGTATATACTCTACAGGGAGTCGACACAGTGACACTAATACTTATTTCGTCCAAAGCTCTATTAGACCATGCTGTATCAATATATCACTGCCTTTCAACGAAAACCTCGTAACTTCAGCTTAAACCAAGCTAGAGTTGCGGGGTTTTCGTGGAAAAGCGACGATATATGTACTCAGCAAAAGTTCCAACGCATCTTCTTATTAAAATCGGATGACTTTTTTATAAATCTGAAAGATTTAGTTTTTAGATAGCATATAAAATTCGACAAGTTTCTGCACACGAACATAACTTTATCTGTCTAACGAATATCCCGAGATTTCCTGAAGTTTTACCATTATTTGACCAAAACTTCACCTCTGGATTTACTGTATAAATGTTTCCCCAGCCCAGCTTGTTACTGATTGACATCAATTATTTTCATCTTATGACCTGGTGCAGCAGGCCCATTTATTTTAATAGCTAGAATCCTGAACACCCTAATTAATGTTACATTGCTTTATTTTCCAAGCAGAGAGACAAAAGAAGAAATGCTTTTAGAGGGAATTTTCTTCTTTTGCAGAATTATTTTCCTTAACCCATTCCCACACATTAACTTTTTGACTCCCAACAACATAATTGCTTTGGAAAATTTTGGAAAACACTATGGAAAATGAAGAAATTGCTTGTGACAAGCAATTTCTTCACTTTCCAAATTTTTTTTAACCCAAAATGGCAAGATTTTCAAAATTTCATCAATTTGAAAATGTTGTCTGCAACATCTTTCTAATTGGAACAATCCAAGAATTAACCATTTGGTTAAGGTTAAATATTTAATTTGAAAATTGTACACAATACAAATGCAATCATTATCAACAACTATTTTATCGCCTGTATCAGGTGTCTTAATGAGACCAGTCTAAAATTGTGTCGTGTGGTATGATTTTCAGAAAAGACTAGACAGCCCTGGCGGTCTGGAAGCGCTCAATAGGCCTGATTGTTTGTCTTGTTGAATGCAATTTCAAAGGTTCAGGCTGCACAAACAAGCAAATGCATGACCAAGTTGAAAATTACAAGCAAGATCGTATGGTCAGTAAGATTCTGTGAAAATTCTGTAATGATGGTTGTAAAAGTGAAAATAAAGCCGAAAATGGCAATTTTGCCAATTTCAAGAGCAAATAACTCATGGTGTAAAATTCAGATCAAGCTGAAAATTATACCAAGGCAAGATCTTATAGTCACCAACATTCTGTCCTAGTTTTGTCTTGATTTGTCTGTATTTATAGTTGCTAGAGTGAAAACAAAGTCAAAATAGAGCCGAAAATGACAATTTTGTCAATTTCAAGGGCACATACCGTAACTCATGATATGAAATTGAGATCAAGCTGAAAATTACACCAAGGCAGGATCTTATAGCCACCAACATTCTGTCTTAGTTTTGTCTAGATTTATCAATATTTGTAGTTGCTACAGTGAAAAAAAAGTCAAAATAGAGCCGAAAATGGCAATTTTGTCAATTTCAAGGGCATATAACTCTAGATGTAAAATTAAGATTAAGCTGAAAATTACACCATGGCAAGAACTTATGGTCACCAATATTCCGTCAAAGTTTAGTCTTGATTAGGCAATATTTGTAAATGCTAGAATGAAATCAATGTAAAAATAGAGTCGAAAATGGCAATTTTGTCAATTGCAAGGGCACATAACTCATGAAAGAAAATTCAGAACAAGCTGAAAATAATACCGAGGCAAGATCTTATAGACACCATCATTCTGTCAAAGTTTACTTTTGATTGTTCAATATTTGTAGATTTTGGAGTAAAACTAAAGTCAAAACCAGCTAATTTTCACATTCAAGGACAGATAACTCAGGTTTTTAGCTCCACTGGCCTTCAGGCCAGCAGGCTATTGTCATGGCGCTGTGTCCGTCGTGCGTGCGTCCGTCCGTCCGTGCGTCCGGTCGTCAACTTTTTTTTTCAAAATCTTCTCCTCAGAAACTATTGGATGGATTTCAATGAAACTTCACAGGAATGATCCTTGGGTGGTCCTCCATTAGATTCCTTCAATTAATGCTGATTGAACCAGAAAGTCTGGAGTTATCTGCCCTTGAATTAAAAAATGGCTGTTTTGACTTTGTTTTCACTCTAGCACTTACAAATATGGACCAATCAAGACAAAACTTGGTCAAAATGTTGGTGACAATAAAATATTGACTGAGTGCAATTTTCAATTAGATCTGATTGTTATATCATGAGTTATGTGCCCTCGAAATTGACAAAATTGTCATTTTCGGCTTAATTTTTACTTTGTTTCACTCTAGCAATTACAAATATTTACCAATCAAGACAAAAGTTTAATACAATTTTATGACAATAAGATCTTGCCTCTGTATAATTTTCAGCTTGATCTGAATTTTATATCATGAGTTATGTGCCCTTGAAATTGACAAAATTGTTATTTTCGGCTTTATTTTGACTTTGTTTTCACTCTAGCAACTACAAATATTGACCTATCAAGACAGGACATTGACACAATATTTGTAAACATAAGTTCTTGCAAGAGTGTGATTTTCAGCTTAATCTGAATTTTACATCATGAGTTATTTCCCCTTGAAATTGACAAAATTACCATTTTTGACCTTATTTTTACTCAAACAGCCATAAATATCTCCCAATCAATATGAAACTTTCACATAATCTTACCGGCCAAAATATCTTGCATGGATATAATTTTCAGCATAATCTGAATCTTAAATCCTGTTTTATGTGCCCTAGAATTTGACAAAATTGCTATTTTTGACTTTGTTTTTTCTCTCTCTATATCTACAAATATTGAACAAGCACTTCAAAACTTAAATATGATGTAAACTAAGTTAAGATCTTGCATTAGTGTGATTCTTAGATTGATAGGAAGATAAATCCTCAGTTATATGCCTTTCAATTTGAAAACAATGCTAATTGTGAATTTGTTTTCACTATCTATGAAATGTTTATATAAATTAGAAAGAGAATCGAAAAGACAATCCAGTGAGTGAACGCGCAAGAAATACGTAAATGAATTTCGACGTTCGTCAACGACGTCGTATAGAAAATCCGTCGCTACATGTATATGAGAGAATGCATTATAAATTGATTCGGCTTTTTATACGATAAATCAAATTCTATGTTAATATGAGGAGCTTCATGGGTGATTTTAATGTATTTGTTCTCTACGTAGGTTAGGGCGGATGAGGAACACCAATAGTCAAATATTAGAAACCGATCTTTAATTCGGATTCTTGCGAATGCAATTATTATTCTTCGTTATTCATTTACTTTCAATAATTCATATCATTTTTATATGAATTTCATCTTGTACATATTAATTCTGTTGTAAGTCTGTGCAATTTGGAATGGAAAATGGTATGGCTTAAGAAAGTTTTTACACAATAATACGCCTTTCGGATAAATTTACGATTTAGAGAGAAAAGCATCTAAACACCTTTCTTTCACTGAATAGATCTGGTACAAGGACAATTTAATATCTACATATTGATCAGTTAAAAGGCGAATATTTTTAACAGTCCATTTGTTTTCGAAAAATAAACAAAACAATTGCACAAACCAAAGGAACAGTAACGGTGTGCTATAAAGAATTCTATCATGAAGCGTAAAACGACGTTGCTGAAATGACGTTAACGTCAGGGAGTGCTCCGGGTACCCGATTCCTCCTATTTTGAAAGAGCCATAACAACATCATTTTTCAATCAATCTCATTGAAACTTTCAACAAATATTTGAAATAAATGAATCTGGAACATATCAAAAAATGAAAGGCTTTGCTTTATCAATTAAAATTTAATGAACAAATTATACGAACTTTTTGATCAGCCCTCGTAATCAACACTTGGATTAAATATTAAAAGAATCTCAGGTCTGTGGAGCGATTCAAGACCTTCAGGTCTTCTAGTTCTGATTCGATCCAAATGCTTTGAAGGAATCTAAGAGAGGGTCACCCAAGGATAATTCCTGGGAAGTTTGATTGAAATCCATCTGGTAGTTTCTGAGAAGAAGATTTTTAAAGAAAAAGTTTATGGACGGACTGACGCACGGACGGACGCATGCACGACGGACTCACCGCCATGACAATAGCCCGCTGCCTGAAGGCCAGTGGAGCTAAAAACCACTCCGAATTCTAACCTGTCTTTTTAGCTCACCTGAGCACGAAGTGCTCAAGGTGAGCTATTGTGGTCGCTTTTTGTCCGTCGTCCGTCTGTCCGTCCGTCCGTCTGTCCACAATTTGTTGTTACCACTCTAGCATCCACAAATATTGACCAATCTTGACCAAACTTGGTCAAAACATGTATGACTCTAAGTTCTCCGATGAGTTCGTTTTGAGTCAGATCGGACCAGGAAGTCCAGAGTTATGCGCCCTTGAACATCAAAAATGGCTAGTTTTGACTTTGTTACCACTCTAGTATCTACAAATATTGACCAATCTTAACCAAACTTGGTCAAAACATGTTTGACCATAGGTTCTCGGATGAGTTCGATTTTGAGTCAGATCTGATTAGGAAGTCTAGAGTTATGTGCCCTTGAACGTCAAAAATTGCTAGTTTTGACTTTGTTACCACTCTAGTATCTACAAATATTGACCAATCTTAATCAAATTTGGTCAAAATATGTATGACCATAGGTTCTCGCATGAGTTCGATTTTTAGTCAGATTGGACCAGGAAGTCTGGAGTTATGTGCCCTTGAACGTCAAAAATGGCTAGTTTTGACTTTGTTACCACTCTAGCATCTACAAATATTGACCAATCATGACAAAACTTTGCCACAATGTTGGTAACTATAAGATCTTGGATGAGTTCGATTTTCAGTGTGATAGGAGTAGGAAGTCTGGAGTAATGTGCCCATGAATTTCACAAAATTACTGTTTTCGACTTTGTTTAGTCTGTAGCATCTACATTTATTGACTAATCAAGACAAAACTTGGCCACAATGTTGTTGACCATAAGATCCTTGATGAGTTAAATTTTCAGCTTGATTTGGCTAGAAAAACAAGAGTTATTGGCCCTTTAATTTCATAAAATTACTGTTTTCGACTTTATTTTCTCTCTAACAAACAAATATGGACCAATCAAGACACACCAATAAAAAAAACTTGGACATAATGTTGATGAGAATTTCTTTATCAGAACAGAGTTATGTGCCCTTTACTGTGACAAAATTGTTGTTTTCTTCCACTTTGTTTTTACTGTAACAGCTACAAATATTGATAATTCAAGATTATGAAAGCAGTTATCATCTGGATCATAATCTCACATCTTAAATTATATGCTCTTGAACTTGACAACATTGGGACTTTCATTCTATCTAGGTGCAGGTGAGCGATTAAGGACCATCATGGTCCTCTTGTTAATTTTGTCATTTAGTCAACCAATGAGCCAATGTAGACCAGTTTTCGCAGTATTGTTCTTTGGGTAACCCTTTACTAAAATTGTTTGTGAAATTTTGATTGGTTTGTTAATGTGGGCGTGGCATTGGGGCTTATCAGAATGGGAAAAATCACGAAACAATTCTTTAAAAACAACCAATGTTTTAGTTTAGGACACATTTGGCAGAAATGTTCCTTGGGTGGTCCTTTACTTACATTGTTAGTGAAATTTTGATTGGTCTATAAATGTGGGTGTGACAGGGCAGGGCTTATCAGAATGGACAAACCATGAAATAATTCTTAAAAAAAAACCAATGGGCCAATTCAGACCAAACTTGGTAGAAATCTTTCTTGGGTGACCCTTTTCAAGATATGGCAGTGCGAGACTTAAATGAAAATATGAGATATTTCTCTACTTTAGCCAGTGGAGCGATTCAGGCCCTCTTGGGCCTCTTGTTGTTTTACTTTGCGAAATGGAAAATAATCAGTATATGGCTTATCCAAGGATAAAAGCATTGAAAGTAAAGATAAGAATTTAACCCTTTCCCAAAAGGCAAATTTAAGGGTGGTTAAATTTGACAACTGCTGGTCATATCAAAACTGGTATTTATAAAGAAAGTATTTGTGTAAAATATAGCATTGAAACATTGAGGCAAAAAGAGAACATGCTGGTTATCAGCATTTTCCTTCTTGCCTCAATGTTTTCCCAGGAATATTCTTATAATTATGTCAAACCTGGTGTTGTTTTGGAATGGGTTTCCACAAGACCAGTCTACAATTTATTTCTCATTTAAACTAAAACTTATATTAGATTGAAGTCATGCATCTCGAAGTGGGACAAGTTTGCAACTAGTGTCTTAAATATTGAACCCATTTCCAAACAAGACCTTGTTTGACCCCTATAAGGAATATATTGAGACAAATGAAGAAAATGCTTATAGAAATTATTTTTTTCTTTTGTGTTTATATTTTATGTGTTATATTGTACACCTATTCTATTTTCATCAATATCTATTATCTATTTGCCATCTGCATCAGCAGTAAGATTTTAACAGTCCAAATTTCTGTCTTTTGGGAAAGGTTTAAAGAAAGCTGCTCAGAGAAAGAAAATACAATTTCGGGAAACCACAATTCTTGTGTCTGCAAGTTTACCATCAAATTTTAAAATAGTGAGTGATTAAAGGGTCATTGCAGCCAGTCCTGTAATAAATAGCCCCTAATGTGTAATTAATTAGATAAACCCGACAAGGTGCTGATTTACCACCATTTTACAGTTGCCCCAGATTTGGGGCTTCCATCTCGGGATTCTCTCCTCGCTGTTATTGTATGTTTGCTATCCAATGTGACCGCGTCGTACACTGAGGTAAACAAGAGCTTCGCAGAGCGGCGCATATACGCCCGAGAGTGGCTTGTCAGTAAAATTGGCCATTTTTTCGATTCAATGGCAGATAATTCAAAGTTTTTAACATGAAAAGTTGTCAAAATTTTGTTTACACAACAAGACACCACATAGATTCATTGTGGCTAGTTTGATTAAATACCAGTTGAATTTGTAGGAGTTGCACACAGGAGAAAATGGACATTTTTGAGAAAATGGGCATTTTTTCTTAAATTCAAGGGCATATAATTCAAGAACGAAAAGAGTTATCTAAATTCCGTAAGCGGTGTGCACAACTAGAAACCATGGATATTCATTGTGGCAAGTTTGATCAAATTCTGATCAAAACTGTAGGAGGAGTTGTGCACACAAGAAATGGGCATTTTTTAATTCAAGGGCAGATAATTCAAGAATGAAAAGAGTTAATTGAATTCCGTAAGTGGTGTGCACAACTAGACACCATGGAGATTCATTGTGGCAAGTTTGATCGAATTCCGATCAAAACTGTAGGAGAAGTTGCGCACACAAGAATTTTTTTTCACGCCTTTATTTATATCTATTTATATACATGTATACAGGCATATATTAAATAATGGCATAATTCAAATTACATAAATATAATGGTTGCATGCACAATGTATATGGATTCGATGATTTCAAAAGAAAGTATTTAGAGAGAGAAATAACTACTAGATCGGGAGAAAGAAAAAGAAACATTGGTGATGCACAGCAGTGTTTCTCCTTTCTTTTTCTCTAATTTGCATTTTTTCATTTGTTGTGAAAATAAATAAAAAATGGCGCATGACGCTTTTTTCTTTTCTGCATATGCTTTTAGAATGAAACCAGTCACAACTCTTTTCCGTAGATATTTGAATGTGTATCATGCAAAAGAAGGAATCTTGTTTCATTTAAACAGATTATCGAACAGCATAGTTAAATAAAGGGTGTGAGAAAGAAAGAGTGTAATAAATTCACAAAAGGTGTGAATACCAAAAAAACAACAAAAAACATATGAAACAGTGTGCTACCACCTTAAATATGGGTATATTCACTATCGATATATTTATTTTTATTACAGTTATGTTTGGTTATGACTCTGCACCAGCCTATTTACAATTGCCCAATTTTCTCTATCGCGTTCTTTGTATTTTCGTTCTACATTAATTTTTAGAATTAAAGATAGATGTCTGATAAAACCCTTAACCGAAGGTTTAGCTATTTTGTTTTTGCAGTTGTATACATACCTTTTAAATTCTAGACAAATAATATCGATTTTCGGTTTATTTACGCATCCCAAAAGAACGTCAAAGCTTTGAAAATTAAAATCTCTGTAAAATTCTTGTATAGTCAATTCGATGCTTCGTAGAATCGGTTTTATTTTGTTACAATCAAAGAAAATATGAACCAAAGTTTCATCTGTAAGCTGGCAAAAATCACAGGAGGCGTTATCTGTTAAATTCATTTTTACTAAAAGAGAGTTTGTTGGTAATATTCTGTGAATGATTCGGGTTTGTAACCATTGAATGTATGTATCTTTTGTCAGAGTGAATACGGATGGGTAAATTTTACTCCATTCTCTATTAATATCAGGATAAACTAGGGACCACTTCCTTTGGCAAGTGGGAAATTCTTCATTTTTAATCAGTAAGGAATAGAGATATTTGTTGAAATTTTGTTTAGCAAGCATCGGTAATATACAATAGTTTACGGATGGGTTGTGGTTCGTGAGTAAAGAAGTATAGTCTATTCTGATATTTAACGTTTGAATAAATGATTTGACTGCACTTCTAATACTAAAATATTCTAGGAAGTTTATTCCTCCATTTGTTAATTCATTGAAAAAATAAAATGTCTTAAATTCACCATTTTCCTGCAAGATGTCTTTAATTAGAGTAATTCCTCTTTTATAAAGTTTATCATTATAGATATATTTTGATCCAACTGTAATAGATTGATTGTAAAATAGAGGTGTATTTAAGATCTGTTCCCCATTTTCCAGCTTAATGTTTTCCACATATGATATGTAAGATTTAAGAACATCTTTCCAAAAACAATTATTCAAGTTTTTTATCACATTTTCACAGTACAGTTTTCCACATTGCATTATCTTTTTTATATCGAACAACATATTTGGAATTTTGTAACAAGTGGTATTATTGTCTATTAACATGTTTTTCAACCATTTAATTTTCATACTTTTGATAAAGATTTTGATATCCGGTACTTTTAAACCACCCTCTTTGTAATCTTTAGCCGATACGGAAGCTTTAATTTTTGTTTTACCATCCCAGATAAAGTTAGTGAAAAGATAATTAATTTGATTCAAGTACTCATTGGATGGTGTAGGAAGGCGTATAAATAAATGGTTTAACATAGGTATTAGCAAACTTTTTACAACTGCAATTCTACCAATTGGAGTTAATTTACGTCGTTTCCAAAAGGAAATGGTTTTACTAATACTTATCCATTTGTCATCGAAATTCAAGTCTATCATAGTTTGCAGGTTGACGTCGAAGTGAATGCGTAATAATTTGAATTGATGTTCATCCCAGGAAAGTTTCCAGCGTGTTTTAATTGAACGAGTGCTATATTTCATGGAACCGATCCATATCAGTTTTGTTTTATCAAAATTGACTTTTAAACCAGATATTTCAGAGAAATGATTTAGTATGTCTAACACTGAATTTAGGGATTGATCTGACCCATCTAGAAGGAGAGTTGTGTCATCTGCAAACTGTAAGAATTCTTCTCTTTGTATCTTGATACCCGTTATATTTTTGCATGACTTTATTTTTAAGTTCAAAATTTGAGTGCAAAGGATAAAAATGTATGATGAGATTGGATCACCCTGTCTACAACCTCTTTTAACTAAGAAATAAACCCATTCAACTGAATTGAGACCTGAGTATTATAGAGAAAAAGTTGTATCCATTTTATTATCTCGTCTCCAAAATTGAAAAAGGATAAAGTCTTTTCGATAAAGTTGAAAGATAATGAATCGAATGCTTTCTCGAAGTCTATCAGCATTAAGAGCCCGGGAATGTTATTTTTTTCACAATGTTGCATAATGTCATAAACGATCCTTGTATTTTCACCAATATATCTACCTTTAATGAAGCCAGTTTGATCTTTGGATATGATATGATCTAAAACGGATTTTAAGCGATTTGCGATAGTGCCGGAGGCTAGTTTATAAAGAACATTTAGTAATGTAATCGGTCTCCAATTTTTAAGAAACTGTCTTGGCTTGTTTTCCTTTGGAATGCAAATAATATTTCATAACTTAATACTGTTTGAGAATGATTCGGTAATGAAAGCATGATTAAGACATCTAACGACAAAATGACCAATTTTGGGCCAGAACATTTTGAAGAAGTTTGTAGTGAAACCGTCACATCCGGGACTTTTTTCATTTTGCATATTCCTAAGCGTTTTTAGAGAGCATGGCTCTCTTATTTTATCATGCTTTAATGTACTTTAGATGTACTTTACAAACCGCACAACGAAAATAGATCCTCCCAAACAAGACAAAAAGATCTAAATGACAAATAGAATAGTCTACGTGTCAAATGTGTCATAATATAAAATAGATGGCATGTATGATCTAAGCAAAAAATCAAGTATTAAACAAGTCTTAAATAAAAAAGAGATCTGAGTAGTAATTTGCCATTCACAATTGGGTCATGCAGGTCAGGCGGTCAAGTCATGTAGCCTAAATTTTGGACAGTGCAAATGGTCCAAAAGTAGAATCACATTCCGCAGACAGAAATTCTACTAGTGGGTGTCTATCTGAGTGTATTTATTGTAAAGCTTGTGCTGTTTGGTGATAGTATGTTGTGTCATGGATAAAGGGGGCATTAGAGTAAATTTCCTATTAACTCATCTTCTCACACATTTATGAATGAATTGATTTGAACTTATCCTTTCCCAAACAAAACTTTGTTTTAATGTATCTATAAGAGCAAGCTTTGGAAAATATTGAGGCAAAAGAAGAAAATGGTGATAGGTTTGGTGATACAATATTGCATCACAGAAAAAGAGGCTTCACTTTATTGTCAATACATTTTTAACACATTCCTCCATTTATGGTTGAATTTGTAAGAAACTATGATGGACAGTTCCTCATTATGCAGCCTTTTGAATGAAGTCATGTTTTGGTGACGTTTTGGTGGGCTTTCTTTCAACCCATTACCACACAGTGACTCTTTTTGACACCCACAGGAAAATAGCCTCAGAAAATAATGTGGAAAATGAAGAAACTGCTTATGACAAGCACATTCTTCATTTCCCACAATGTTTTCTATATAGAAAGACAGAAACATGTAAAATTTCATTCAGTTAAAATTGTCGTCTGCAACATCTTTGGATTCGGGACAGTCTAAAATTTTGCTGTTGGATTAAAATGTTTTGTTAATACAGCTCCACCTATATTCATGGATTGTTTTGCATGAATTATGTTACCATGCAATATTGTCACAAGATTTCATGTTGTGTCAAACATGCTCTCTAACAGTACTTTCAGTACTTTGATTGTTACCTCGCTATAAGTTGATAAACCTTCTAAAGACTGCGATTGTTCTACATTAAGTTTGTTGAAGTCGACATTCTGAAATTCTGAATCTAAGTTTAAATTGTTATTATTGGTACGTTCATCGTACAGTTTTTCGTAAAATAGTTTTGTTTCTTTTAAAATTTCCTGCTGAGAATAGATTTTAGATCCGTCTTTTTTTCAATAAATGGGATAGTTTTATTTGTATGATGTCGTTTTTCAAGATTACAAAAGAAATTTGTTATTTTCTCGCCTTCGTCGATCCATTTTGATCTTGACCTGATAAAAGATCCCTCTAATCGTATTTGTCTGATTCCATTAAGCACACAAGAAATTGCTAACGGACGGACAGACAGACGGACAGACGGACGGACGGATGGGCGGACAGACAGACAGACAGACAGATAGACGATCAGGGCCATAACAAGATACGACCCTTCGGGTGTATGAAAACGAGAATAAGTCGACAGAAAAAGTAGTGCATTGCACTTTTCAGTAAACCGTAAATGATATTTACATTTCGAGCGTTGTTTGATTCATTTAAGAATAAATCGACAAAAAAATCTAAAATAGTTTAGCATGATACACGGAACATACTGAATCATAATTTCGAAAATGGACGCCTAGTTTCGAAAAAAGGCAAAGTTCTGAGCCCAGTTTCAAGAATAGACATGCCGATTTTCGAAATCCGGCAAAAAACTAAAAATAGGCACTACATTTACATGTACTATACCAGTCATTTATTTCGAAAACCCTTGTGGAGGAGCAGCTGAAGGCTAGGTTAGGTTGATGTGGTAGTACTGGTATAAGAAACGACATGAATCCATGGTTAGTCGCGATATGACCAGAATAATTAAAAAATGCGTAAACCCCAATGAACTAAATTAAATCGTCAGTTTGTTCTTGACGGGCACATATTTTACAAGGGTAATCTTTCAGTCACTGTAAAAAGATTGAACGTATGTGCGATTTTCCTGTTTTATGACATAATTGATCTCATTTCAGAATTTTCGAATAAAGGGTATCATTTCAATTACCATGAAATTCCATCAGCTATGTAGTAGGGCGCATAACTCATATAATCGTTCAGTTTGTGATACAAGCATGAAATTTGGCATATATATAGTTTCAAGTGTACATTTTCAGAAAAAAGTGCTAGCCACTTGAAATTCAATATGGCGGCCATTTTCTGAGATGGCCGCCATCTGGGCATTATAGAGCTTCCCTGTGCAATAATATGACGCACTAAAACTAATAGAAACTTGCATTTTTCATTTCAAACACTCAGACATAAACGCCAAATGTAAAAATGACAATATTTGTGCGTTAGATGGCAACCAAAATCTCATATGGCAGCCATACAATATAAAGTCCTTCATTTCTATATGAAAATACCGAATATACCACTGGAAAAAATCTTTGATATGCTTTTTAGACTTATAAGCTCTACTGGCTTATTTCATTAATACAGTTTAAAAAAAGATCAACTAACTTGATAACAGATGGCAGCCAACCAAGCTCGTGTAATCATTATTTTCTTACTCTTTTAATCGATTGCCATAGATATCTGCAAATGTTATATGTAGTGTATATCAGTTTGGTGAGACAATTAATTTGGAGCAACAGAACCTACTATAATAAAGTATATATATAGTTTCAAGTGTACATTTTCAGAAATAAGTGCTAGCCACTTTAAATTCAATACGGCGGCCATTTTCTGAGATGGCCGCCATCTGGGCATTATAGAGCTTCCCTGTGCAATAATATGACGCACTAAAACTAATAGAAACTTGCATTTTTCATTTCAAACACTCAGACATAAATGTCAAATGTAAAAAAGACAATATTTGTGCGTGATATGGCAACCAAAAACTCATATGGCAGCCATACAATATAAAGTCCTTCATTTCTATATGAAAATACCAAATTTACCGCAAGAAAAAATCTTTGATTTGCTTTTTCGACTTAAAAGCTCTATTGGCTAATTTCATTGACGAATTTTATAAAATTCGACTGACTTGATAACAGATGGCAGTCAACCAAGTCCGTGTAATTATTATTTTCTTACTCTTTCAATCGATTGCCCTAGATATCTGCAAATGTAATATGTAGTGCATATCAGTTTGGTGAGACAGTTAATTTAGAGCCACAGAACCTACCGTAACAAGTAGACTACAAGATCGGGTCCCTCAACAAAGAGAAATGGTATGTAGAATACAAGTGAGATATAGTGTTTGTGGACCCGAGATGGTAATCACCTGGAACAAGTACCCAGTGATATAGTTTAGATCCCCATGAGAGATGGCAGCCAACCGGCGTTTTTCAAAGAAGGTCTCTGAAAAAGGTAGCAGACGATTTTCAATTTTGACAATATGCCTACAAGAGATGGCAGCCAAACCACTGTGACTAATTATTGTTTTAACGCCGTCTCAGTTGATTCCTATTTTCAACATCCATGTGTCCGGTGTATTCGTTTTTTTTGCCAGAATAGTTCTGTAAATCAACAGCCTTTACAAGGAAATTAGCCCTCACCCCATATGGGGTCCCTCGACAACAAAAAATGGTATGTCGAATACAAGCTAGGTTTAGTGCTTGTGAACATAGTCATATCAACACTGAAGAAGCTATAACATAGATGGCCACTACTGCTTATATATGATTTTAACTTTTATGTGATATTTCACAGACGCAGATAAAGAGTGAAATGCAGAAAAGCCCGGCTTTCTTGAACTTACACCGTCCACTTCAAGTTTTTGCACCCATTCGTAGCCATCTCTCTGCAGCATTACGAAACTGGGTCCAAACAACTCTCCAACATGCATTTTCTTTTGACAATCCCCATTTTGACCGGCATTAATAATTCGGTTGCTGAAAATTACACAGTCTCTAAATATGGCCAGCTTTGTATGCAGCCTGTTTTGCGCATTGATATGGTGCTTATACAATAGGACTAAGTCATGAAGTTTGAAAACTGGACTTTCTCAGAAGCCACGAATTCCATGATATACCGGTATATAACAAGTTAAAAAAACCACATGATACTTGTAAATCTTTTACAAAACTATTTTTGTATCATATTTTGTTACGACCTCGTCGAGTTATACAACTCTACTAAGCTGTTTGGGTGATACTTTAAGTATTGAACGACAACACGTACAACTGCGCTGAGTTTTACAAGCAACTTCCCATTGTCCATTGTTTAAACGCATTGCTTAAGCTTGTCTCAAATTTTGCGAATAGTGCTACGAATGCATAAGAAACGTGGCATCTTTTGCAAATCAGATTCTATAGACCTTTTACAGCTGTCTCCATCTGTAATGGAACCTTGTTTCTGTGCCCGTTTGAGCTTTATATTGTAGATAAAAGACGGTATCTATTATGATACTTGGCTTATGCAGTGTCAAAGTTTTCTCTTTGCCCTCATTATCATCTAATAGAGCTGGATTGAACGAAGTTGGTATATCATTGAACGTATATCATACAAGGTATAAAGGAATATCTGTTGCAGTATTATTGTACATTTGTATCCACTAAGATTTTGCTCTTTCTGTAAATTACTCAGAAGAGAAATAAGCAAATCATTAGATTTGTCCCTTTGGCAGGGATAACATTTACTTTACATATTTTTGTTGATTTGTTTTACTATTATCCATTATTAATGTGAGAAAGACTTCCTTTTACACTATCTGGTTTAGAATGCATGAGTTTTCTGATATTTAGTGTGGACGATTCCAAGGATGATTTGAACACTAGGTTTTGACTTACTTAGCGCAAAGCGACTAATCACACGATAGTGCTTTAAACCATGTTAATGAAGCTGCATTTTTTTTAAAGTAATCGACGATAATCGGTAGGCCTATTTCATTATGGAGGCAAATAAGACAGTTAAGATAATACAAAAATGGTCGCCATTTCAATAGCAAAATATGTTTTCTCTTAGAGCAATTTTGTTTGTATCTCATTCATTTTATTAGCTGATACTTAAAGAGAGGGATTGATATTTTTTTTGTTAAAAGTAATAAGATTTCCTTGAAGAAACTATGAACATTTGAAAATTTGGCGGCCATCTTTGAAAAAGGCAGCCATGTTATAAAGACATCAAGTTGGTTTATATTGGTTACAAAAAAGACTATGCAGGAATGGTATATAAAAATCCCGACGAAATATATCACTTGGGATTCATTTCTATTTGATATTTTCATATATAGGCCTAATTAATACATGGGAATGGCAGCTATTTTGAAAGATGGCCACCGGATGCGATTTTCATGTGGCTAAATCGGTTTGCGTTTCATTCCATTATGCTCGTTGAAATTTTATGACAAGGATTGATAATATCTTATTAAAAAACAATATCTTATTGAAGAAACGGTCATTTTTGGAGTATTTTGGCGGCCATCTCGGATAAACGACCGCAATGTTGTAAAAAAGCCATGCTAGTTTATTAATTCATTACAAAATTGACTATATTGGGACGATTTATTAGAAAAATCTCGACGGATTTCAGCATTTGGAATGTCTTTCTATCTGATATATAGAATACATTTGAAGAAACGGCCATTTTTGGAGTATTTTGGCGGCCATCTCGGATAAATGACCGCAATGTTGTAAAAAAGCCATGCTAGTTTATTAATTTATTACAAAATTGACTATATTGGGACGATTTATTAGAAAAATCTCGGCGGATTTCAGCATTTGGAATGTCTTTCTATCTGATATATAGACTACATTTATCCGAATGGCGGCCATCTTGGAAAATGGCCACCGGATGCGAATTTCAAGTGGCTAGCACTTTTTTCTGATTCAGGGGCCCTCAAAGACTTACCATACCAAAATTCATGCTTGTATCACAAAGTGAACGATTAGGCCAAATTTTCGGAGTTGTGCGCCCCACTAATGCAACAAATGGTAGATGTCGATATGTGAAAGTATTAATGTATTATGGTGATTCGTTCAAGAAAACAATACAAAGAACTAGATCTTCGATCTTCATTTTTAATAGAAAAGGGATGACACATGCCTCCTGGTTCGGATCTGCAAGCTTTTACAAAAAAATGCACGTTTAGAATTTGCTACATTTACAAGATATAGAATAGTAATCAAATTATATATCGAGGGCTCTGCGATGAACTGTTTTAAGGGGGAATGCTTCAGTTTCCTAAAATTTTTCCCAATAAAAGAATTTATATATATTTTGTATGTTGAAATTACATGTTATCACCAATTGAAAAATAAAATAAAAATGGATGGTCAGCGATCTCGTTTGAATTTTATAGGCATTCGTATCACATACCCCTACATTGAAACAAGTATCTGGTGTTGTATGCAACACATAAAGTCCCCTACCGGCTTCACATTGACTCAACATGGTAATCAATAATAGATTAAGTTGCAGGATCCATTTTTTGCCATATTTTCACTATTTCCGTTACCATAGCAACCGCACTTTTCGTCAAAGAACAAAGATAAAATGATGTGCATAATCTACACATTGCCATCTAGTCATATACCAAGTCTCATCAAATTAGCTTGCTTACTTATTAACTTATCGCAGGATCCAATATTTTTTGCCATATTTTCACTATTTCCGTAACCATAGCAACAACAATTTTAGTCTAAAAACAAAAATAAAATGATGAGCATAATCTACACATTGCCATATAGTCATATACCAAGTCTCATCAAACTAGCTTGCTTAGTTATTATCTTATCGCAGGATCCCATTTTTGGCCATATTTTCACTATTTCTGTAACCATAGCAACATCAATTTAAGTCGAAAAACAAAAATAAAATGATGTGCATAATCTACACATTGCCATCTAGTCATATACCAACTTTCATCAAAAACGCTTGCTTAGTTATTAAGTTATCGCGGGATCCAGATTTGAGCGGACAGACGGACGGACAGACTGACGGACAGACTGACGGACGGACGGACAGACGGAGGGCAAACCTATAGTCCCCTCCGGTGTGAACACCGGTAGGGGACTAAAAAGGCATAATTTCTTGCACCTATCCAAGGTCACTGAAATGCTAATAAAATGCTGTATATTCATCTTTTAGTCCGGAAAATGGATTTAAAGTAACGTCTTACATTTCATAAGAACAGAAAACCCAAAATATGTGCTTCTATAAACGCATAAATGTATAAAACAGCATGCTCACGTGTTCGGCTAGATCAACGAAGCTGGAGTATTTTATGTCAAAATTTGCATATTTTTGGAAATATTTCAGGTTCTACATAATAGAATTTGATGAAACTCCCTCATTGTATTAAGCAACATGTCCCGGTAATAATTCAAAAAGAAAATGTATAGGTCAGCGCACTAATTAGTGAATTACAGGATTTTTTATCACTTACACATGATTAGAATGACGCAAAACTGTGGTAACTGCATACACACTTACGACTGTCTTGCTCTAAATAATCGATTTCCATCTTGAGGAAATCAGTTTCGCATAATGAATACATTTTTACCGTCGAAAATGGTAAATTGTAATGATGTATAATATTATTGAAAATATGGTAGCGAAACATATTGGTACGAAACATTTAATTTACTACCATAATGACCGAGTGTTCCGAAAAACTGGAGCATTCCCACTTAAGTGGATGTGAACCCATATGCACTTACAATGTTTTGGCGCTGAGCAATCTATTTTTATCCAATTTAGCTTCTCTTCCAAATATTTTCCATACAGAAATGAAAAAAACTATTTTGCATCTCGTGAATCAAATTAATTGAAAATTGATTATAAGTAAAATAAAATGATTTGTTAGTATTTGTAAATTGTATATATGTGACAAGAATCTGTAAAGATTACGTCAATAAAATATTGTCTATTGTTGTCTATTCGATACATGCTTTTGTTTGGAATAATAATTATTATGATTCATCCTCTACTGACAAAAATGTTCGGACAAAGATAGTTTTCATTTGACGTTTGGTAAATTTATCGTTCGAGACTCCATTAACAGAAATCGGATCTCAATACGGGACCGATTTGAATTTGGTTTTAAGCAGAGAAGGCGGACAGACGTCACGCATTAGATGAAATTGTTGGATTCGTGAAAAATCAACTGATGAAAAAGTTATTGAAGATTAGCCAAAATTTTGGTTTATCTTCAATAACTTTTTAATCAGTCGATTGTTATAAAATTCACCACGTCCAGGTTATTCTTGACATTTTTCCACCTTCTCTGCTTCAAACCGAATTCAAATTGGTCAAGTATTTAAAAAGATATTGAAGATTATCGGAAATTATGAGTCACGTGATTATAGACCGTGATATAAATCAAGTTTATAGTAACAACGTGTTTGAAGAAAGGCGACAAGCTGTTATTACAAGGTTTTGGACGATTCGCATTTTACAACTAGCAACCATTGTCCAGCAAAATAGTTTTACTGTTAAATTTTTTTTATCAGTCTCTTGGAATATTTCATGGGGTAAAATAAACCCAAAATAAACGAATCACATGATGATTGTTATCAAAGTTAACTTTACACATGTATGATCGCCCTTACAACTATTGTTCTGACAATAAATCCCCACTTGAATAGGACTTACAAAGCTCTGTGACAGCTTTGTGCCAATAAAGTAGTGGATTAGTCTAGAAACTTGTGTTTTCATCCCACTGATAACAGGCAAGATGACATCTAAATATGATATATAATGACTCTCGAGGGAGTCGAAACAATTGCACTTTAGTTAAGGGGGAATGCTCCTGTTTTTCGGAACACTCGAACATTACGGTTGTAAATTAAATGTTTCGTACCAATATGTTTCGCTACAATATTTTCAATGATATAACACATTATTACAATTTACCATTTTCGACGGTAAAAGTGTATTTATTATGCGAAGCTGATTTCCTCAAGATGGAAATCGATTATTTAGAGCAAGGCTGTCGTAAGTGTGTATGCAGTTACCACTGTTTTGCGTCATTTTATTCATTTGTCGCTGATAAAAATTGCTGTAATTCTCTAATAAGTGCGCTGACCTATACAATTTCTTTTTGAATTATTTCCAGGACATGTTGCTTTATACAATGAGGGAGTTTTATCAAATTCTATTATGTAGAACTTGAAATATTTCCGAAAATATGCAAATTTTGACATAAAACACTCCAGCTTCGTTGATCAAACCGAACACGTTAAAGGGGAATGCTCCAGTTTCCTAAATTTTTCCCAATAATAGAATTTATTTATATTTTGTATGTTGAAATTACAAGTTATTACCAATTGAAAAATAAAATAAAAATGGATGGTCAGCGATCTTGTTTGAATTTTACAGGCATTCGTATCACATATCCCTACATGGAAAAAATGCACAATTTCTTGCACCTGTCCAATGTCACTAAAATGCTAATAGAATGATGTAAATTCATCGTTTAGTCCCGAAAACGGATTTAAAGTAACGTCTTACATTTAATAAGAACAGAAAACCAAAAATATATGCTATTATAAACGCGTAAATGTATAAAACAGCATGCTCACGTGTTCGGTTAGATCAACGCAGCTGGAGTGTTTTATGTCAAAATTTGCATATTTATGGAAATATTTCAAGTTCTACATAATAGAATACGAACAAAATTCCTCATTGTATTAAGCAACATGTCCTGGAAATAATTCAAAAAGGAAATGTATAGGTCAGCGCACTTATTAGTAAATTATATCAATTTTTATCAGCTACACATGAATAAAATGGCACAAAACAGCGGTAACTGCATACATACTTACGACTGTCTTGCTCTAAATAATTGATTTCCATCTTGAGGAAATCAGTTTCGCATAATAAATACACTTATACCGTCGAAAATGGTAAATTGTAATGATGTGTTATATTATCGAAAATATGGTAGCGAAACATATTGGTACGAAACATTTAATTTACAACAGTAATGACCGAGTGTTCCGAAAAAACTGGAGCATTTCCCTTTAGGTCGATATTTTTGCACATGTTTTTCCTAAATCCACCTTAGGGTGAAAGGTATATTCCAGCCAGATTTATCCGAAACATTTGCATACTTATGTAATTACCCCAATTCGGCAAAGTTTTGTTAAGCCTCTCAATAAACGAACCTTGTGCACGAACATTAAGTTGCCCCGGATTAATTTTGGTGGACAATATAACGAAGAAAAAAACCAGATGCGTTACTTTATTTATTAAAATCGTCTTCAATTTAATTTGAGAGCATGTGTTGCGCTCTGCAGTTCAAGAAACGGGACATATCAAATACAACACAATTATGTATTGGATCTTGTTGCATTTTGCGGCCTTTGTCTGCTAGAATCCATTAACAATTTCTCAAAATTTGGTTTGGGAACTTGTTTTGAGGTCCCTAAGAAATAAAAGGCTATAGAAAACATTAAGGCAAAAGGAGAAAATGCTGATAATCAGCATTTTCTCCTTTTGTCTGAATATTTTCTTGACAGTATTGTGCACTAATCCAGTTTTTTTTTATTAATATCCGTTTTGTCAGCTGAAGCAGATTTCAAATTGGACCACCCTCACCGGAAATACTTCCATTTGGGTAAGGGTTAATAACTCTGTACATACAGGGTGTCCCAGAATTAATGTAACACTTAAAAAGTGTACTAGCTCTGTTATTTCGTAGCCGATTTCTTTCTATCATTATCTGCAAAATTCATTGAAATTATGTTTGCCATATACTTTAACAGAATGCACATATCAAAATGGCATCCTTTTTAGCTCAACTGGCCGTCAGGCCAGCGGGCTATTGTCATGGCGGTGTGTCTGTCGTGCATGCGTCCGTCCGTCCGTGCGTGCGTCCGTCCGTCTGTAAACTTTTTCTTTAAAAATCTTCTTCTCAGAAACCACACGATGGAATTCAATCAAACTTCACAGGAATGATCCTTGGGTGACGCTCTCTCTGATTCCTCCAAAGAATTTGGATTTAATCAGAATAATCTGAGTTATCTGCCCTTGAAAGTCAAAAATAGCTGGTTTTGACTTTATTTTTACTCTAAAATCTACAAATATGGTACAATCAAGACATGTGTATCTTTTACAGAATGATGGTGACTAGAAGATCTTGCCTGGGTGTAGTTTTCACTTTGATCTGAATTTTATATCATGAGGTATGTGCCCTTGAAATTGACAAAATTGCCATTTTTGGCTCTCTTTTGACTTTGTTTTCACTCTAGCAACTACAAATATTGAGCCAATTAAGGAAAATTATTACAGAATGATGGTGATTATAAGATCTTGCTGTGACATAATTGTCAGCTTGATCTGAAGTTTACATCATGAGTTATATGCCCTTGAAATCGACAAAATTGCCATTTTCGGCTCTGTTTTGACTTTGTTTTTACTATAGCAACTACTCATATTGACTAATCACAACAAAACTTGTTCCGAATAATGGTGACTATAAGATTTTGCCTTCATAAATTTTCAGCTTGATCTGAATTTTATATCACGAGTTATCTGCCCTTGAAATTGACAAAATTGCCATTTTCGGCTCTTTTCTGACATGGTTTTCACTCTAGCAACTACAAATATTGACCAATCAAGACAAAACTAGAACAGAACGTTTGCGATTATGCGATCTTGCCTTGGTTTACTTTTCAGCTTGAACTGAATATTACATCATGAGTTATGGGCCCTTGAAATTGACAATATTGCCATTTTCGGCTTTATTTTGAATTGTAATTGTCAGCTTGGTCATGCATTTGCTTGTTTGCGCAGCCTGAACCTTCGAAATTTAATTCAACAAGACAAACAATCAGGCCTGTGGAGCGCTTCCAGACCGCCAGGGCTGTCTAGTTTATGTCATCTGTACCACTATCAAAATGACGTCACTGCCTAGGTTTTCGTTAAAAAACAGC
Organism: Fragum sueziense; assembly: GCA_963680895.1. Taxonomy (NCBI): domain Eukaryota; kingdom Metazoa; phylum Mollusca; class Bivalvia; order Cardiida; family Cardiidae; genus Fragum; species Fragum sueziense. The sequence continues at coordinate 55,909,456 of OY804598.1, read as the reverse complement.
GATGTATTTATTTTCATTTTGAATTATGATGCAAAGTTTGCTAGGCCAGCAAAGAAATATGTCTGTGTTGAAGGGGGTCTGTTTTGAAATAGATGTTACAATTAGGGAATTGGGCCGGGATCTGGAAAAGGCCCTTCTATGCACTTATAGATCGTTTTATTCCGACCTTAAATACATGTACATTCCCTTGAATACTTTCAATAAACTGATTTTTTTGTATCCCAATTTTGTTGTGACGCGCAGCATCTTCAACTGAAGAGTTTCGATTAACGGAATCATCTGTATTTAATTAAAAACCTGTTTCTTATACACGTGGTTTTCGTCTACCTGTTGTTTTTAGGTGATTTATTGCGTAAAAAATACCACCCACTTTAAACTGGTGAGATTGATAGGAAGTAATTAACAAATCAAGACCAACCCTTTGTCAAATGGCAAAACAGTGTACTCTTCTAATTTGAAAGTTGTTTACTATCACGATCATGATCTGGCAGAGCATCTGTTGCCATTAACTAGAGATGCTATACCAGGTCATTTATTGTGAGCTATACTTACAAGAAAATCAATGATAAAAATGATACAAATTGTGTAAGATAGGTCTATAGCATTAGAAAATATTGAGACAAAAGAAGAAAATGATGATTAACAGCATTTGCTTTTTTTTGTCTCAATCTTTTTGAATGCTGATTATCAGACATTTTCTTCATTTGCGTCAATGTTGTTTTTTCCCAATTTTCCCTCTAAGGGACGCCCAAACCATGTCTTGTTTCGAAAAGAACTATTTTGTAATTTACACCAGCTTTGCTCTGGTGTATTACATGGGACCACCGTCACGCTGCAATCGGAGAAAATCTTTAATAATTCTGCTAATAAATGACCGATTTCAGAACGGTTCGCATCATCATCATCATCATCATCATCTTCAACAACAACAACAACAACAACAACAACAACAACAACAACAACAACAACAACAACAACAACAACAACAACAACAACACAGAAAAGAAACTGAATGCAACAAAATTTGACAAGAATCTTAAAGCATAAAAAACGATGTCGGCTAAGACAATCGTGTTTCAGTATTCATAAGTAATACCAATGAGTCCTTTACCATGCACTGTCAGGAAAAAGCAAAATGTAAAAGCGAAAGAGCACTCTAAATAAAATTGCAATGTGAATGGTTCTTTGGAACCAAGATTGGTTCCATTTGACATGGTAATGATTCTGTTTAGCTTATAGAATCCTCGGAAACCACGAAACCACGCGCTGTCTATTTTCATGATATGTAACAAACAAGAACGTACAGCTGATCCGTTATGCTTGGTTGTTGTGGTCAGATTGTTCAAATCGATGCTCTTCAACAAAAAAACTCGTAACCACGAAATGTGGTATATAGATATCGTAAATTGAAGGCTAAAACCTCATTCCTATTGGCAAACAGCTTTAGAAATACCAAATGTTTTACTAGAAGACAAAAAGAAATGTTTCAATTTGACATGGATATGATTCTGTTCTGCTTATAAAATCCTCGAATACTATACGTTGTATATTTTCATTATAGGTAAAGCATCTCTTACAACCGGTCGTACATGCTACTGCGTGCGGTCTGAGTGCGGTCTGCGTCTAAAACGTACGTTTAGTCGTGCGACGCACGCACGCGCAACCTACGATTTTGATGGACGCAACCACGACGCAGACTGCACGCAGCAAAAGCCTCTAGCCTCTCTTACAACCCGTCGTGCGTCTTTTTAAATCGTACGTTTTTAAACGCTGCAAAATCGCACGATTTATAAAGACGCACGACGGGTTGTAAGAGCGCCTCATAAGAATTGCAGTTTCTCCTTTTGTCTCAATATTTTCTGAGCTATAATGTGCATAAATTCTTTATTCATTGCGGAGGATGTATGGGCAAGAGCGTTTGGCTCTAAAACAATTGATTGATTGATTTCAAGATTGATCTATTGATTGATTGAATGGGGTTTTACATCCTTTGTAGCAGTTGATATCACATTGATTAAAGAAAGGATTAGCACGATTCAGATGCAGCAGCCATAACTTGAATATTGAAGTTGGGCGTCATCTAGGTATTGCACGAGAAGATAGAATTTGCACTTTTTGTTTCGATAACTATAAAATAACCTGTATAGAAGATGAATTCCATGCATTATTCCATTGTTACCGTTTTAATGAAATCAGAACTAAATACCTATATAGTTGGTATAATGGAAACCCTACGAGGCAAGATCTATACTTTATTATGTCAAGTACAAACGCATTTGTAATAAGGAAAATTGCAATTTTCATATATAAAATCCTACTGTTGGACGAGTCTGAAAATTTGCCAATATAACGCATTATAAAATCCAAGCTAGAGATAGATATTTTCATTTAAAATTTGATGATGTATACTTTTTTTCAAAACCAGTCTAAAGCTTATGTAATAACTTAATAGTAAGCAATACTTTTAAATATGTTTTATATTTTTGGTTGTAACAGTGTGAACATTAGCGACAGTAATATATCGTCGCTTTTCGGCAGAAGCCTGGTAGCTGCAGCTTAAAAAAAGCTGCGGATGCGAGGTTTTCGCTGCAAGCATCGATGTATTAGTGATTCTGCATAAACGCTAAATCTAGACCAGTGTATAAAATGTTTCTGTATATATGTTGTGAACCGTTTTAGAACATGAGCAGTTTTAAAACTGCGTATACGGAACTTTACTCTGTTTCAAAACTGGATGAGCAGTTTCGAAACTGCTCATCCAGTTTTAAAACTGCTTATGCATGAGTTCTGTATGTTATGCAGAACCATTCAGACTGTTTATTTTCACTGAATTATTGATATTCAAATCAAACAACGACCTGAAAGGACTTTTTACGGGTAAATTTTGATTTTTGATCGATTCACTTCTGACAAAGACATAATAATAACAACAGAGATTGAAAACTCCGCGAAATAACGTTGAGTCTCGTAAGCCGAGTTTTTATAGCGCACCTGCCATGCGTTCAGTTCGACAAAACGTTGGCTCACAGTTAGCCGTTTCATTCGGAATACTCGGTCAATTCTGTCAAATTTGGATCAAAGAAGTTGTTAATGTTGGTAACGTTCGCTAACAGTTTGTCTACTGAACGCATGGCTGATTATCTATCTACCTGGCGTTACGTTGCTAGGCAATAATCCCCAAGTCAGGATTCTGTCCCAAAAGACAATATTTTTGTTCACTTAAAATTGTCGGTACAAAAAATTGTTACAAACTTTTGATAGATCTAGATCTACGTTAGCCAACATTGACAAGATTCAATATTAGTGGGATCGGGGAACAAAAATTCAGACGATTTTTGTAGGCCCCAGTAATGGATCCGAAGTGGTGGGGGGGGCGAACATTTTATTTCAATTTCATATAGAAATTCAGTAAAATTTGTGTGATATTAGGAAAACGAACATCCCTTCCTATTTGTAGGCCTACGTTCGAACCCCGTCCACAGAAACCCTGGATCCGCAGCTGGGCCCAGATCTACCTAGGCCTATTTGTTCGCGTATACTGACCAACATTATAGGGTGAATAAATCAGTCCACCGAGTTGTCTGCATAAACTGACTGACATTATAAGATGAATGATTTAGCTCCACCGAGTGATTCGCGTATACTGACCGACATTATAGGATGAATGATTTAGCTCCACCGAGTGGTTCACGTATAGGCTACTGACCGACATTATAGGATGAATGATTTAGCTCCACCGAGTGGTTCACGTATAGGCTACTGACCAACATTATAGGATGAATGATTTAGCTCCACCGAGTGATTTGCGTATACTGACCGACATTATAGGATGAATGATTTAGCTCCACCGGGTAGTTCGCGTATACTGACCGACATTATAGGATGAATGATTTAGCACCACTGAGTGATTCGTGTATACTGACCGACATTATAGAATGAATGATTTAGCTCCACGGGGTAGTTCATGTATACTGACTGACATGATAGGATGAATGATTTAGCTCCACTGAGTGGTTCGTGTATACTGACAGACATTATAGGATGAATGATTTTGCTCCACCGAGTGGTTCACGTATAGGCTGCTGACCGACATTTACTTATGATTGATTTAGCTCCACTGAGTGATTCGCGTATACTGACCGACATTATAGGATGAATGATTTAGCTCCACCGAGTGGTTTGCATATACTGACCGACATTATAGGATGAATGATTTAGCTCCACCGAGCGGTTTACGTATACTGACCGACATTATAGGATGAATGATTTAGCTCCACTGAGTGGTTCGCGTATAGGCTACTGACCGACATCATAGGATGAATGATTTAGCTCCACCGAGTGGTTCGCATATGCTGACCGACATTATAGGATGAATGATTTAGCTCCACCTAGTGGTTCGGGTATACTGACCGACATTATAGGATGAATGATTTAGCTCCACCTAGTGGTTCGGGTATACTGACCGACATTATAGGATGAATGATTTAGCTCCACAGGGTAGATCGCGTACACTGACCGACATTATAGAATGAATGATTTAGCCCCACCGAGTGGTTCGCGTACACTGTGCGACATAATAGGATGAATGATTTAGCTCCACCGAGTGGTCCGCGTATACTGACCGACATAATAGGATGAATGATTTAGCTCCACCGAGTGGTTCTCGTATGCTGACCGACATTATATGATGAATGATTTAGCTCCACCGAGTGGTCCGCGTATACTGACCGACATAATAGGATGAATGATTTAGCTCCACCGAGTGGTTCTCGTATGCTGACCGACATTATATGATGAATGATTTAGCTCCACTGAGTGGTCCGCGTATACTGACCGACATTATAGGATGAATGATTTAGCTCCACCGAGTGGTTCTCGTATGCTGACCGACATTATATGATGAATGATTTAGCTCCACTGAGTGATTCGCGTATACTGACCGACATTATAGCATGAAAGATGTAGCTCCACCTGGTGGTTCTCGTATGCTGACCGACATTATATGATGAATGATTTAGCTCCACTGAGTGATTCGCGTATACTGACCGACATTATAGGATGAATGATTTAGCTCCACCGAGTGATTCGTGTATACTGACCGACATTATAGGATGAATGATTTAGCTCCACCGAGTGGTTCTCGTATGCTGACCGACATTATAGCATGAAAGATGTAGCTCCAACGAGTAGTTCGCATATACTGACCGACATTATAGGATGAATGATTTAGCTCCACCGAGAGGTTCGTGTACACTGACCAACATTATAGGATGAATGATTTAGCTCCATCGAGTGGTCCACGTATACCGACCGACATTATAGGATGAATGATTTAGCTCCACAGGGTAGTTCGCGTACACTGACCGACATTATAGGATGAATGATTTAGCTCCACCGAGTGGTTCATGTATACTGACCGACATTATAGGATGAATGATTTAGCTCCACCGAGTGGTTCGCGTATACTGACCAATTTTATAGGATGAATGATTTTTTTTTCAATTGGTAATAACATGTTATTTCAACACACAAAATATAAATAAATTCTATTATTGGGAAAAGATTTAGGAATCTGGAGCATTCCCCCTTAAAGGGTAAAAAGTTCCGTAATAAAACTTGCTTACTTTCAAGGATTTTTTTTGCTCAAAATGTCAACTTTGTCAACTAACATTTCCTATTAGACCTGATTACATAAATTTCAGCTTATTTTTAAAAAAATCCTATAGATAGGTGGTCAGGATGTTCATAATAATACATACAATCGTAGTTCACAAACAGAATAGGCCTACAGACATTTACAATCTGTAAATAATGTTACGAAATGGAATAGTACGAATTACTGCATCATTTTCCAAAATAATTAATCAGAATCGAGAAACCATATCACCATTATGACAATATTGTCTACAAATTGGACGATATGCATTGTTTTGTAAATGTAGACGAACGGGTAAAATTAAGGTACGAAATTTCTAGGGTACGAATCATTTTCGGTAAACCGGAAGCTGTTTTTCGGTTCGGTGCAGAACTTCGGCTGTTCGGTACCGAACATGTTTACAAATAAAAAACAGCCTAATATGGTTTGTTTTGTGGTCTGTTAAGTTTCCTTCTCAAAAGGAATATGTTTAAGATGAGTTCTGCATCGAGAGAACGCCGTTATACGTCAAAATAACAATATGATCGCTATATTACGCGGTTTCGAAACTGCTCAAAATGAGTTCCGTAACATCTGCGCAGTCTTAAGACTGCATAGTTTCAAGATCGCTTCCGACATATATACAATAATGAAGATGTATACAAATATCGTATTTTGTGTAATATGCAACTCTGTAAAAAACTGTTTGTAAAATATTATGTATAATGGGCCGGTGGCCTGTATGTATTTTCTGAATAAACTGTAAACTATGATAACATATCACATATCACATTAATAAGTTTTTGATGAAAAATTGGAACTCGCATGACTGTGTGCAAAATATAAAGCGGTGATGGGTTCAAGATGCAAGTCATCATAAAAAATACTATTTGCACTCCCCTCTCTGGCACAGGATAAGAAATACATTCCCGCAATAACACGTTCCTATCTAAAATGGATAGCCGAACTTATACACGTATCAGTTTTCGTTGTCTTGAAGCTGCTCTCAAATCAGAGCTCTCAAAAACTTTGGTATTTCGGAAAGGTTTAAGCTGGTTTGTTTGTTGCAGTCAGATAGGTTAAATACGGGTTACAGATTATCGTTAGTTTGAGACAAAAAACCTTGTAACTAATCATGAAAAAAACTTGTCAATAGTTTATTAGAAGACAGGAGATTGTTCCGATTTGACATGGTTATGATTCTAGTAAGCGTTAAGAATCCCCGGACACTACTCATGTTGTTCGTTTTGATGATAAGCAACAAATAAAATCATTTTCTGTATAATATAACACAGAAAATAGTTAAGCAAAAGGAGGAAATAATGATAATCAGTATTTTCTTCTTTTGCTTGAATGTTTTGCCCAGTGTTGTCTAATTAGTGACGTGATAATCAGATTTTGTTTTGAAAAGTGCCGATTCAATTTAGTAATGGACTATCAATTTGAAATTCAAAAAGAGAAAAAATAACAAAAAACAAAGAAGACAAGAACACGTTGAAATGAAATAACACATATCGATTTAAAAGTTAATTAAAGTTAAGATTAAATTCCCTAGCATTGGTTCGTATTACCAAGTAACGGAAATGTAATTTTATGGAATAACTGCGCCAAGTCTGAATTTCTACGAATAAAACAGACATTTTAAGCGGAAGAATCACAATGCACTCGATCTTTTAAAATCCCATTACCACACATTGACACTTTTGACTTCCCATGGAAAACATCGTGGAAAATGAAGAAATTAATTGTGACAAGCAATGTCTTCATTTCCCACAATGTCTTCTACACAGAAAGACCTAAAAATAGAAATTTCATTCAATTGAAATTGTCGTCTGCAGGATCTTTCAATTTGGACCGCCCTAAAAAATTGTCGTTTGGTAATGGGTAAAAGAAAGAGACGAATTGATGAACGAATATTCCCAAACAGTGGTTCCCTTTTTCATATCATAGCAAAGCTCCAAACAGAGGTTATGCAAGGGCAGTTACTACTGACTCCGAGGAAATCACGTGATGATGGTTAAATCACGTGACTGTGTCAAGATGGCGGATTGTTTGACAAACTCGGCTGTTGTCTTGCTCACGAACATACGACAGTTTTGACGAATAGGTGCGACAATAACACTTTCCCAAACGACAAAATCTTAAGGTAGTCCAATTTGAAAGATGCTGCAGACGACAAAATGGGTGTTAAAATTATTGGATCTTTGTACAAAATAACAAAAAATATTGAGGCAAGAGGAGAAAATGCTGTTTATCAGCATTTTTTTCCGCTTGACTTAGTGTTTTACCAGGTCTCATCTATCAAAGACGTCAAAAGCAGGTCTTGTTTGGAAAAATGGTTAAAAACTATTTTCATGATATTTATTGTTTCTAAATGTTTTTGCCTTACTTCGCATACGACGCTTAGCTCAGTCAGTCCTATGATTCAATAATGGCAGTCGAGGTGCGAAACTTGGATGGTGCGAAACACTGAACTTGGTCCTTCTGCGCTAAATGTCTTGTTTACACCATTTCTAGCACCACAGAACACTTCCATTCACATTTATAACATCTTTCGCCGAATATCAGCCCTGAAATCGTCTTAAATGCTTCCCAAACACATTTTCAATTTTGAAAATAGCAAACCGTGATTACTTAAAGGCTATTGACTCCAGCACCCAATTGTATAAAGTTTGGTTAGCGCTAACCAAATGGTTAAATCGCCGTTTTGGTTAAATATTCCGATAACTCACCTAAACTCGATTGTATAAAAGTTTGGTTATTTTTTTAACCCAACAAATTCTAGTTAAATTTAACCCACCTCCGGTAGCTTGGTTAGCGATTTAACCAGACTATTTTTTGTTTTGGCCGCCATATTGGATTACCGCTTCAAAATTGAAAATGTGTTTGGGAAGCATTTAAGACGATTTCAGGGCTGATATTCGGCGAAAGATGTTATAAATGTGAATGGAAGTGTTCTGTGGTGCTAGAAATGGTGTAAACAAGACATTTAGCGCAGAAGGACCAAGTTCAGTGTTTCGCACCATCCAAGTTTCGCACCTCGACTGCCATTATTGAATCATAGGACTGACTGAGCTAAGCGTCGTATGCGAAGTAAGGCAAAAACATTTAGAAACAATAAATATCATGAAAATAGTTTTTAACCATTTTTCCAAACAAGACCTGCTTTTGACGTCTTTGATAGATGAGACCTGGTAAAACACTAAGTCAAGCGGAAAAAAATGCTGATAAACAGCATTTTCTCCTCTTGCCTCAATATTTTTTGTTATTTTGTACAAAGATCCAATAATTTTAACACCCATTTTGTCGTCTGCAGCATCTTTCAAATTGGACTACCTTAAGATTTTGTCGTTTGGGAAAGTGTTATTGTCGCACCTATTCGTCAAAACTGTCGTATGTTCGTGAGCAAGACAACAGCCGAGTTTGTCAAACAATCCGCCATCTTGACACAGTCACGTGATTTAACCATCATCACGTGATTTCCTCGGAGTCAGTAGTAACTGCCCTTGCATAACCTCTGTTTGGAGCTTTGCTATGATATGAAAAAGGGAACCACTGTTTGGGAATATTCGTTCATCAATTCGTCTCTTTCTTTTACCCATTACTAAACGACAATTTTTTAGGGCGGTCCAAATTGAAAGATCCTGCAGACGACAATTTCAATTGAATGAAATTTCTATTTTTAGGTCTTTCTGTGTAGAAGACATTGTGGGAAATGAAGATATTTTTAGAACAAATTCATTGTTATTAGAAAAAATATCCAATCAGATCTTTAAACTCACATTTAAACGCAAAACATCTGTACCTTGTTGTAGCGAAAAACGTACCTCACTTTGGCCGAGTTCACCACCAGTGATAAAAGCCACTACAAGTCTGATGAAGCCAGAATTTAAACACAAAAATAAAAGGACAGTTTTATTCTATAGTTATTTTGAAAGATGTTCACTTCAAAAAGTGGACGAAAATATACTGTTATGACTTTTTAATTAACACTTTCCCAAACAAGACCTAATATTGACGTCCCTAATAGAAAAGGCGAAGGAAAACATTGAAACAAAAGAAGAAACTGCTGATAACCAGCAGTTTCTCCTTTTGTCTCAATATTTTCTATGCAATATTTTACACAAATCTCATCTTTGATAACATCAATTTTGTCATTTGTTTTAGTTCCTAAATGTTGTCGTTTGTGAAAGGGTTAAGGAGCTAATTTAGAAATAATTGAGTAAGAAACGAAATGCTGATGATTGTTTTCTTTTTTTGTTGTTGTTGTAATTCAAATTCTGTAAGTAGCCCATTTACTGTTTAAATGACATTTGATTTAATTTTAGTTAAACTCTTAAAAATGGACCGGTCAAAAATTGTGGAACTTCGGAAAGGGTTGGGAAAATAATGACATAATAGAAGAAAATAATAGAAATCGGCACTTCCTGTTATTTTTGTCGCAATTTTTTATGTGTTGTATTGCGTGCAAGTCCTATTTTTTGTAACATAATCTTTGTAATTCATAACAAACATCACAATGAACAGTATTAATTTGTGTCTTTTTTGGAAGCGCCAAAATGTGAAAGCTAATTAATTTAGAATGTACATGGGGTTTCTAAAGGATTGGCATGTTTAGGCTATTTATTAATTTTCTATTTTGGCAAATAATTAATTTAGTCACAGTAATCTGAACTTTTGATATTCCACCCATGTCAAATCACATTATTATCAAGTATTGCAAAGTCACTTGACCCTTTAAATACGGGGTTGCCAGACACATGTTCCATAAGTTCACCGGATTCATCAAAGCAACTGTGAAATATAATTATAATCAGAAACATTTTTTTCTGTATGATAATATTCATTTTATCGGTGAACAATTTATTCTACTTTTTACCAAAAGCAAAAATGATAGGACAAAACATAAATATAAAATGCAACTGTGGGGATTTTAATGGATAACTGAATAAGTTTGAATGAACAATTAAAATTACATCCACGATGGAAGCGCTGGTTGTGTCTATTAACGATTCTACAAGTGAGGTTTTGAATATAAGTGATGTTGTTGCCAATGAAACTTCAGGACAGGACCTGCCGTTAAATTTGAGGGTCCCGTCATGGTGTGTTATGTTGTCACAAATCTTCGTCGCTGTCGTCGTTATCGTTGGATTGGCGGGCAATAGTTTACTTCTAGTTGTGTTCAAGAGGGACAAGAAAAGATCGTCAATAAAGATCTACATGACCTGGCTGGCAGTAGCTCACTTGGCAGCTCTCTTAATCAACGGTCCGATCGACGTCCTCGGATTTACTTCTCTTTGGAGCTCGATTGGTTCCATCTGGCTTTGTTATCTTCATGCCTATGTGGTGTATAGTGTCTTTACCATTTCGGCCATTCTGATATTCTGTATTGGACTAGATAGATTTCTGAAAGTTTACAGGCCACACTCTTCACACAAACTATTGAAGGTTTCTAAAGTAATCTGCCCGCTGACATTCGTAGTGTCGGGGATATTTTTTACTTTTACTTTCACAACGGTATATCAGGATCAGTGGGGACAATGCCAGGAAGATCTTGATTCAAACATAGTCATAAACATAGCTTACATGATTATAAGTATTGCGATTTCCGCATTATTTTTTCCGCTCTGTTTCTTTTACTTCAAGATAGCACAATTTATTCGTAAGAAATCCAAGGTGCATGCCAGCGGATATTCTACACGAAGGTCACCACGACAAACAAGAGAAGAGCAAAAATCTGCATTGCTTAATATTGCTGCTCCTGCCAGAAGAGTGTCTATTCCTCTAGGTAATCAAGGTAAACAAGAACATTTTGAATTAGTATCAATTACCGGAAACAAGCAAAAACATCCCAAAATGCAACCAAGTGGTTTAACACGGGTGATAAATGTAGCGCCATTAGAAGAACCAACTATATGTCTCAGTCAACGGTCTAGAGAAGAACCATTTCCTGGTGGTGTACAAGAAAACACAATACCAACAATAAATTCTGCTGAACCTTCGTGCAGTATGACAGCGACACATGGTACCGGAAGTAAACACACAATGACGTCACAACATGGTGCGCCTGCAGGGAAAGGGGACAAAAGGATAACCTTAAGCGTACCCAATAGCGGAAAACATGTATCTCCTTCAAGTGACCAAAGACGCACAAACACGCCATATGCTGGTGGCAGTCACGGCTTGACTTTCGTGTCACCTTCTACAAGCGAACAACAGGACAGAATATTAGCGCGTAATAGACGTGAACAAGAACTAAGAAGACAAATTACCTCTATTAGACAAACAACTTTCACCATGGCTTTGATAACTATTGTTTTCTTTTTTACAAGTGTATTCCCTTTAATGATGTTTTACTTCATTGGTGAAAATGTCGGAAATTCTTTGGGCGAAGATATTTTGGTGTTTCTTGGTTATAGACTGCTGCCCCTAAACTATGCTACAAATGCAATTTTGTATACCGTCAGCAGCTCAGAGTTTAGACAGAACGTCAAACAACTTTTCGAAGATATCAGGTCAAATATAAGGCAGCGCTTTTAATCGTTTCTTTAACGGCAAAGTTGCGAGACGTTACATATCTAATGGTGCCCCAGACTACATGTGGTGGTCTCACTCTGTCGTTATCCATTCATGAAATAGGTATATTCTGTTTTTATTCGGGAGACAGGGCGGAGCTTAGTAAACGGTTCATTCCATTTAAGCTTGGGGAGAAACAGCCTTCTCGATTAGCGGTAATTCGTCGGTATTGTTGCAAAACATTATAACTACAGCGTGAATCAATCTGTAGCTACGAGGTTTTATGACAACACATTTTACAATCGCGCATTGTTTCAATGTGAAATATATGTTCATGCTCGTGCCGCACGTTTTTTCTCTTCTATCAACCAAGGTATCGAGAAGTAAACTCGTCGAATAACCTCTTTACTTAGCCACACCCTGTCAGGTGAATAAAAACGGAATATAATTCATGGCTAGCGATATAAACTTTACTCAACACTACATGTGTTATGGTCTAATGCGTTCCTTGGTAAAAACCACTCCATTTAATATGATACTGCCTACTCTCTTATGAACAGAGCTTATTATCTCTACATTCCATTTCGATAGAATGAGCTCTGTTCTCGCGGGGTCATTTCACGTCTAATCTCCGGGCCTTGGTGGGATTTCAGTATCCAATTGTTGGCGATACACAACAAAACAATTTAAAAATCTGATACAAACTTTCATCGGCTGACGCTTCAAATTACCGGCTCCAGCCAAAAATAGAAGCGACGTAATGTATACGTAATCAAACAAGATCAAACTGAATGATTTTGATTCGATAATTCAAATGTTACCGGCTTCAGCCAAAAATAGAAGCGACGTAATGTATACGTAATGCTCATGCAAGATAAAACTGAATGATTTTGATTCGATAATTCAAATGATGTGCTATAATTAGATTATGACGACCAAATAGGCTGTTGGCGTACCGAAAACTGCAGAGGTCATATTTGATGGTTTAATCAATATAGACTTCGGCAATGGAGAGTAGATACTGTCATGAGTGAAAAAGTTCACAATATTGGGTTTTGATTTTGATTACAATGACTAAAGGTTTGGAATGATACAGCTAGGTCATTTGCGCATGTATATCAGGTTAATCAATTGATATCAAAATCGTATTTAGAGATAAATTACTGATAAAAGACAATATATCTCATTGCAATAGTTACAGTAGACTGTGTTTATAACCCTCTTGCACGGGATGTCTGCAAATAAAATGTATCTAAACACCATTTTTTTTACTATATGTACCCAAAAATTCCGCGAATGTACTGTAATCACGGAAACTTGAGCTGTAGTTTTTAAAATAGACTGGATTCAAAGAGACTCCTTCGATAAAATCGACTAGGATACACAATTGAAGATATGACAATCTAGTTTACACTTTTACGTAGAAGTAAATCGATCAAAAATCGAATTTACCTGTAAAATTTATTATTTCGGGCATTGCTTGGTTCATTTATCGATAAATCAGAAAATATCTACAGAAATAGTTCTGCATGAGATATGGAACATACTGAATAATAATTTCAGAAAATGGAATCCTGAGCCGCGTAATTTAGAGCGAGATTTCTTAAGATATCTTGAGATTTCTTAAGATATTTTAGGATAAAGCGTTCTTTAGAGTAAGATTTTTAAGACGCTCAATGGGAGGCGCCACTACCTTATACTTCGTGCGGAACCACTCGGTCAACTCTATAGAAACAATATAAAAGAGATTTGACGGAGTTGTTCAGAACACTCATAATTCATAAACCGCGGTGTTCCGAATGCTCCATTTTTATACAAATGACGTCATGATGACGTCATTTGTATTCATATGGAGCATTCGGAACAGCTCGGTCAAAGTCTCGGTATTAAAAACGCTCTATCCAAAACACCTTAAGAAATCTTAAAAAATCTTGCTCTAAAGAACGCGCCTCTGCTTTCGAAATAAGTCAAAGTTCCGTGCCCAAATTCGAAATGGGCACGACATATTTCAAAATCGGTCAAAAAACAAAACAAGAATCACAATAACTATTCTTATTGACGCCAATTTAAGGATTTTAAAATATCTTTTCCCAAGTTTAATATGAAGTTGTTTTTTAATGATCATTTGTGTCAAAGGGGTAAACAATTTCCTGTGACTTTGTAGAATATTTGGCGCGGAGATGTACGTCTTGAGTAAAAGCGCAGTTAGGGTAAAACGATGGTAAACTGCAGTGCTCGATCTTCTGAGACAATCCCATTTACTACATGTCTTGATAGATGACCTCGTAGAACATATCTAGCTTTTAGCTGGGGGTACTCTGCCAGGTCATTTATATAGGGCTTTACCACCAACGTATAAATAACAAAAAAAAAAAACGAATCACTGTTGTAAATAAAATTTTGCTCACATCGTTGCTTTTCAACGAAAACCTTGTAACTGCAGCTTGTCTTAAGCTGCTGTTACGATGTTTTCGTTGAAAAGTGGGGATATGTTTGTTATGTAAAATTATGTTCTGTAAATACTTTCTATTGTTAGAGATGGGTGTTTTAGTCATTGACCTGTTTATTTATCATTTGAAAACTAGAAAGTTCAAGAATGATGTATATTGTCACATAACGCTGCTTTTACGAGGTTTTCTTTGAAAAGCGACGATAAGATCATCATGCTATTGTTTTCTCACTGATTCTACGATAAAGTGCCTATTTTAATAAAATAGCTGTCCTTGTGCATGCATGTTAATGTTCAGGCACTGAGGTGAACATTAATTGCTTTTTTGATGACCCTGACATCGTGTCTAACTATTGGACCTGAAACACTTTGCTGAATATGAAAGTTGAATGTTGGGCTCAGCACAAAGCATGCCGGATTATGCAACAATTTGCTTGTCCTCACACCATATGTCTTATTTCAAAGCCGATTTTCAATTTTGTTAGTGAACATTTGGCACTCTGAGAGGTCTGTTTTCAACAGGAATGAACTCGAGACTTAAAATCATTCAAATAGTAAGCGATTAAAACAATTATTTGAGCAAAATACTCAAAAGAGTGTTGTCCTCATTTTATACATCAGATACGTTAGACAGATTTAAATGATACTGGAAAGTGTAATAGCAACGAAACAGTAACATATTATTGACAGAAACATAGTCGTAAATGCAGAAAGGCTGAAGAAAAAATGTTATTCTGCTTAAGCTGAACAAGTTTTGAAAAAATTGTGTCTGAAATCATAACTTTAAGAAATATAAAAAATATCGTCAAATACGTTAAGATGTTTTTCGTCGCTGTGCAGCAAAAGCTTCATCCCGAAGACGAAATTCCATTATAATTTCATCATGGATATGCCAGTGGTGTAAAAACACTCTCTTACAAACAAAAGTGGATAACATGTTGAATTTTATTGCCATTGTTACAGTTCGACCATCAAATACGTTAAAATCAGATACGTTAGTTAAATTGTTTCATTCGATGTTCAACCCCGTCTGAATCCCACAAATTGAAAAATATCTTCGTGTCATGACGTCATGTTGTTTTGTAATTGTTCTATGAGAACTTCAAACCATATGATCAGCATAGCCTGGTAGTTGCAGCGTGTTTGCGTACGTGTGAAGTGTGCAAGTAGTTAAATAATATCTAGAGGCTAAAAGTGTATCAATTCTCTTTGATTTTGTTGTTATTACCTCCTGCTTAAGTTAATACTATACAATATAACATATATTCACATGATGATGATCGTGGCGAAAGGTGTAGTGCTTAACTTTGACACTATCTGATATCTAACGTATCTGATGAAAAAATCTAACGTATTTGATGAAAAGAACATTTGTGATTTAAGTTATATTTAGCAAAACATATGACATTTCGTCTTTTATAATGTCAAAATAAATACAAAAAAAAAAATTTCAATGATTAGCAATACATATACATCCGGCAATACGAGTTTATTTAAAGTCATCAAATACGTTAAATGATCAAAAATATTTTATAAAAACATATTTTTGATATACTGTGTTATAATATCTACCTACCAAAATGTAATATGACTAAACTATTCAAATTGCATTCATTTAATAGAAGATGACAAACATTTTGAAGATCTACCTTTAATTGGAAAAAAGTGTTTTTGCTTCAAAATACAATACAACAGTTCCTGCTTTGAAAAATGCTTGATAGTTTTATTATTACTTATTATGCTATAATCTATTTTGCTAATGTCTGAGAAAAAAGTATGACCGTTCATAATTTGTTAAAGTTAAGTCGTTTTTTCTCACAAAGAAAGGCATAATACATGTGTATAAGCAGATGGTATACCCTAACGTATCTGACGTATGAAAAATAAGGGCCTTTGATATGCGTGATTTTTCCTGGAAATTGATGTACATTTGAGGCCCCTTTTAATTGATTAATGAACTAGACATAATAGACTATTCATTTACGAAAAAATATATGACTTCGAGTCTGGTTGATATTTTTCATTTTTGAACCTCTACTTTGTACATTTAACGTAGAATCAGACTTCTACGGCTTCTTAGTATATTCTATGGTATAAAATACAAAGACGAACAAATCATTCATTGTACACTAATTTCAACAAAATTATCCGACTAAAAGAGAGTCAGTTTAATTCTAAAAGTGGATATATTGTGAATCTCTTCATTGTGGATTAGGAACTGGACTTTAACTTTAGGACTTTTACATTGTGCTTAATGTACTGCATTTTTGTCATCGTAATTAAATAATTATTTTATTGCATAAAATGTGTGCTTTTGGGACGTTATCGACACTGAATAACGAGAAGAAACCGGTCCGATATATTGAAAAAAAAAACCGGTTGTTATTCAGTGCGATATCGGATCGGCTTTGCACTCAAATATCCTAGATTTGACCCTTCAAAATAAACAATTGTCTCTTTTCCAGCAAATTTCTCAACGTCTTACGTTAAATAAGCGAAGTTCGTCTTTTGGCGCAAAATTATGATGTTACGTCGTTTTACCGACGTAACGCATAACAAAAAGTTCTCGGAAGATTTATCAGAACAAAACAACAATGGCGGACCTTTTTCCTATCTCACCTCGGTTTATTTTTCGCATATATCAAGGGGTTTGGGGTAAATAATCATTGGAATATTATGCTTTTTAGCTCACCTGAGCACGAAGTGCTCGAGGTGAGTTATTGTGGTCACTTTTTGTCCGGCGTCCGTCCGTCCGTCCGTCCGTCCGTCCGTCAACATTTGGGGTGTTTACACTCTAGCATCCACAAAAGTTACTCAATCTTGATCAAACTTGGCCAAAACAAGTACGGTCATAAGTTCTCGAACAAGTTTGATTATGGGCCTGATCGGACCAGAAAGTGCGGAGTTATCTGCCCTTGAATGTCAAAAAATGCTGTTTTTAAGTTTGTTTACACTCTAGCATCTACAATTATTGATCAATCAAGACAAAACTTGGACATAATGTTGGAGACCATAAGATCTTGGATGAGGTCAATTTTCAGTCTGATCTGACTAAAGATGAGAGTTATGTGTCCTTGAATTGGGCAAAATTGCCACTTTTTTGCTGTATTCAAAAAAAGAGTTAATCTAAGGGAAGGAACTCTGACACTACTTTACTTCAGTATAAGTAGAGTTATCTAGTTTGATAGAGGATATAAATAGATTTACACTCTTATTAACCCATTACCAAACAACAAAATTTTAGCCTAGTCCAAAATCATAGGTGTTGCAGACGACAAGTTCCATTGAACAAAATTTAACATTTTTTGGTCTTTCTTGGTAGAAAACATTGTGGGTAATGAAGAAATTGTTTGTCACAATGTTTTCCAAAGCCTTTATTTTGTGGGGCATCCAAAAGCGCCAATGTGTGGGAAAGGGTCAATCAAGACAAAACTTGGACACAATGTTGGGGACTTTAAGATCTCAGATGAGTTTGATTTTCAGTCTGATCTGATCTGAAAGTCAAGAGTTACGTGCCCTTGAATTTGACAAAATAGCCATTTTCGGCTGTTTTCAACGTTTTTTACGCTCTAGAATCTACAATTATTATTCAATCAAGACAAAACTTGGACACAATGTTTTGGACTATAAGATCTGGGATTAGTTTGATTTTCAGTCTGATCTAATCAGAAAGTCAGGAGTTATGTGCCCTTGAATTTGACAAAATTGCTGTTTTTTACTGTTTTCGACTTTGTTTACACACTAGAATCTACAATTATTGACCAATCAAGACAAATCTTGGACACAATGTTGGAGACTATAAGATCTCAGGTAACTTCGATTTTCAGTTTGATCTGATCAGAAAGTCAAGAGTAATGTGCCCTTGAATTTGATAAAATTGCTGTTTTTGGCTGTTTTCGACCTTGTTTATACTCTAGAATCTACAATTATTTATCAATCAAGACAAAACTTGAACACAATGTTTGGGACTATAAGATCTTGGATGAGTTTGATTTTCAGTCTGATCTGACGAGAATGTTGAGAGTTATGTGCCCTTGAATTTGACAAAATTGCCATTTTTCGGCTGGTTTCGACCTTGTTTACATTCTAGAATCTACAATTATTGATCAATCTATACAAAACTTGGACACAATGTTGGGAACCATAAGATCTCATATGAGATTGATTTTCAGTCTGATCTGATCAGAAAGTCGAGCGTTTTGTGCCCTTGAAATTGACAAAATTGTTGTTTTCGGCTGTTTTCGACCTTGTTTATACTCTAGAATCTACAATTATTTATCAATCAAGACAAAACTTGGATACAATCAGGGCTACAGATAAGTGGAGGTGAAGACATACTAACATTGTTTTTTCGAATTCAAATCCTATGTTGTGGGTACTCATTTGAATTATCTCGACGAGACGATACAAATGAGTACCTACAACATAGGGTTGGATGATCACTGACAGCATTATTGCAGTTTGAAAAGTCACCACCCCCTCTTATCTGGAGCCCTGTACAATGTTTGGCACCATAATTTAGATCTTGGATGAGTTAGATTTTCACAACCTTATTGACCATAAGTTCTTTTTCAGTCTTAAAGTAATAAATATTAATTGAATTGAACAAAAGTGTTGCTCATATCATTTAGGTTCAGGTGAGCGATATAGGACCATCATGGTCCTCTTGTTATGTAATAATAGCGTCAACTCACGTACTTTTCGGTCGTTAACATTGGCAGAGGCCCGCAAAATACGAAAATGACCCTCGTGCTTCGCACTGGGGCGTTAACGTATTTCTTTGGCCTCTGCGAATGTTAACGACCTCAAAAACGTGAATTAACCCTTTAATAATTACATGTTTTGTCAATAAATATTGTTCATAGTATAGTTTATTGTTGGTTTCTTTATTTTTGTTACCCTTGGGTAGTAATAGGTTTTAGAAGCAACAAAGATCAAAATCGACATGGTGTGTATGTAAAGTTGATCCGACTTTCTTACTCTTTCCTAGCACAGGCAATATCAATGCAAAAGAAGAATCTTTTATCTCAATATTTTTAAACGTTTTCATGCAAGGACATCAAGAACATGATTTTTAAATGGCTTGAAACCAACTTAGTCATGGACTATTATAATTGGGGATTATGAAAGAAAAACAAAAGCCACGAAAACACGAGTAACGATTATAAAGTTAATTAAAGTTAATATTAAATTCCCTAGCATTGTTTCGTATTACCAAGTAACGGAAATGTAATTTTATGGAATTACTGCGCCAAGTCTGAATTTCTAGGTAAAAAACAGAGTGGCATTTTGCGTGGTTAAACCTTTCACACAGACTGATCCAAATTCAAAGACGTTGCAGACAACAATATAAAGTGAATGATTTTTTAAAAAACTTTTTTGGTATTTTTAGGTAGAAACCGTTGTGGGAAATGAAGGAATTGCTTCTCAAAGGCAATTTCTTCATGTTCCACAATATTTTCAATAGCCTTGATCTTCTAAGGAGTCAGACAGAGACATTGTTTGGTTATGGGTTAACCCTTTTCCAAACAAGTCCTGGACCTGGTTTCTCGAAAACACCTATGTACATACTCATGAGTACATGCTCAAATTCAATTGAATACCAATCAACGTTGATTGGTATTCAATTGAAGTTCACGTGAATTTCACGTGATTTTAGCACTGTGCTCAGATTTGAGTCTGAGAACGTACTTAAGTTTTTTCGAGAAACCGGGGCCTAGTTTTTACGTCTATAATACGAACTACTTATTGTCAAGATTTTCTTTTTTGTCTGAGCAGTATTTTATGAGATAAAATGTAGCGCATCTGCTTCTCACTCGAAAGGTCCCGGATTCGATACCCGGCCGCGGCAAATACTCTTTCTGGCAAAAATGTCACCCATCAATGGTTTTATATCGTGATTCTATGTAAGGGAGCAGCTTGAGGTTCTGTTAGGGTATTGTGGAAGTACTGGTATGAGTAAACGACAGGAATCCATGGTTATGTTCTCAAGCCGCCGCGATATGACCATAACAGTTGAAAACTGCGTAAAACTCCAATTTACTGAATAGTCTACCTAAATTATAGATAAAAGGCTCTAGAAAACACTTTTGTAGGAACTTTTTGTTAATGCTCGACATCCATGCCTAAATGAAACTTTGATATGTAAGGAAGATAACTAGGGGGGATGTCACCCTATAGAGGTCATTTTAAGGTCACCACGAGGTCAAAGGTCAACTAGGTGCAAAAATCCATGGTAAAGCATGAACATCCGCTATAACTCACTTAGTTCTGGGTGTAGACTAACAATATTGGTATCAAAATGAAGCTGAGACATTTATCTTTATTTTGCAATATAGATATGCAAATCAGCTAATTTGCATATGCATAATTTTGAAGAATTAATTGGAAATTTTGATGAATTTTTGGGTCATTTTTTAAGAATATAGTTAGAAAATGAGCTGTAGCTCGCATAGTTGGTGCTGTACATTCACGTATTGGTACCAAAATAAAGCATGGACATGTATCCTCAAGTTGCGGTATGAATATTTGCTGAATTGCATATGTACAATTTTTGATTAATTTTCTAATTAATTGATATAGCCCACCTAAATCTGACCCAAAATATGACTTGTGTAGGAACCTTTTATTAATGCTCCACTTATATGTTTGATATGCTATTTATGGTATAAGCAATCAACCTAGGGTGGATGTATCATTTTGAAAGGCCTTTTAAGGTCGTAACGAGGTCAAAGGTCATAACGAGGTCAAAGGTCAAATGAGTGCAATTTCAGGTATATGCCTTTTACAAAGCTACTTTTATTGCATTTCGAATATAATGTTTAAGCTCAAACCACTTGTAGTTGTATTATATATGTCTGACTTTGAAATAATGCTGATTTAGACTAATTTTTGTACTTTTTGTGGTGTTTGTGTTAATAATAAACACAAAATTTGTCCTGTTTTAGTGCATTTTTTGTAAAACTATATTTTTGAAATGTAAAGAAAAGTCATTGAACCGCTCAAAGTGATGTTTTATGTTGAAACAATCAACCAAAATTACTGGCAAATACATGTATAAAATACATATTTAGCACGTCACATATAATTTGGTAATTTTATAGCGTCTTAAGAAATATAAACATTTGTGCTACTTTATGTGTATGCAACGAGTTCAATGTAATTTGTAATTCAGAGAACTCGTGAAAAAATGAAGACATCGCCAAAACACTGATGTACAAAGTGATTCAGCAACAATCCTGTGTTTCTTGTTTTCTATAATTATATCCAAACATAATTTGGTGTGACATTCAATCCATGAAATGTCACACAATGTTATGTTTCGCGACGATTATATAAGGCAGCGGAACATGTGTCTTTGTGTGTCTAAGATCTTAAACCGTGATAAAATCTGGACAAATCAGATGTTTAGATTTTTCTTTTCCTTACAGATCTAGTTTAATGTCATTACAACTAAAATTGAAAGTCCAAGCGTATTTATAATTGTTGTTAGAACCTGCTACTGATGTAATTACATGTTTTTGACGTATAGGTACATGTTCACTTATTTTCGGGGTAATTTCCTGTAAAAAATAACTGTATGTAATCAAAATATGGCCTTTAATATTTCTTTGTTCAACATTTCAGCTTTGTCTGACCTGTAATGGCTTCGATTACGACAGATATAAAACCCCATATCACATAATTTTGTAAATACTATCACATCAATGAACATATTTTACATACTTTTATGCCGCTGCATGATTATAGATTTATGTCATTTACTTTATGAATCTTGTTTTCTGTTATAACAAGTCTGTAAACGGTTAGACCATATGCTAAAATTCAACTTCTGTGGATCATTAGAGATTTATGCTTGGGAATACTAATGGCCTTTAAATGAACTGGTATTTTACCAATTCGCAAACAACGTCATAGTTTTAACATCGCTGGTAAAATGCTTTAGAAATTGAAACAAAGGAAGAAAATGCTGATGTCAACAATTTCTTCTTTTACCTCAATATTTTTCTCTATATGTATTTTGTACATGAATTCTGTCTTTGTAAATACCAACTGTGTCGTTTTGAGCAGCTTTCAAATTGGCCCACCTTTGAATTTCTCCGTTTTGCAAAGGATAAAACCATATCGTCTAGGTCAAAGTCCTGTACACTGACCTTTTATCCAACGGAATGGGTACAGTATGTGGCTTCATAAACACATTCAAACATAAAAACTTGTCCTGAACGGTATCATTTGCAACGAGATGAGCTATACTTTGTTTTGCATCCACATGACATGAGCTGTGTACAAGTTGAAGGAACGGCTGCTTCAAACCTTCACCATTGTCTTTCCAGCCTCCACACCTTTCAGTATCCTCTGCAGTAAAACTTGGGTTATCTGCTGATATCCCTATCGCTGCCTGTTCGTTACATCTCGCTATGTGTAATTGCAAAGTATCTGTCGTCGGAGGTAGTAGTTCAAGTGCTTTCTTAGCTTTCATAAAGAGTCGATATCTGCAGACAAGAACATGAAGTATGCAAAGATACAGTTCTATGTTCTCAGGATTCCAATCACGGCCTGCAGCTTCTAAGAGTTCTGGACATTCAACATACACTTTGCAACAGGACTTCCTAACTTATTACACTCAAAGACGTTGTATTACAACCTGTCAGCGAAAGGAACCCAACCAGGTTGTGGATGGTGTCAGTTCCTAGTTTGCTAGCAAAACTGTGTACAAGGAATTAATTCCTTGACTTCTAAAGACGTTCCTGACACCATTCATGTTTCAACATCCAGTGAACAAACATGGTATATAAAAAGCAATAGTACATCCGTGTCTTAACATATCATAAAAATCCTACCAAACCCTGAATTTGTTTGCACGCTTTGCATGCATAAGGATACGAGTGTCTACATCCTCATGGTCAACACACAAGTGTTTTGTGTCAAAATTGTTAGCATTGCATTTTCAGGGTCCTGAAATCCACCAACAGCTACCAAATTAGAGTCATCAAGAAAACATGCAAATCTCGATAAAATTTCATGCCAAGTTTGCCTTGTTCTCATCTAGGGCCATGAATTGTTCCCAGGATTATGATAGTGGGACATCAGGACTGTCAATAGCCTTGCGTATAGGACGTCGGTTCCCTGTTTTTTTATCTTGTGGAAGCCTCTATAGATTTGCTCCCAAAGTAATGACAGAGAACAGCATCTCATTAATCGGTTGCAAGAAACCAAACTGCAAAATACTTTGGTATGTTACATGTGCTATCTGCAATACCAGGCGAATTTATGTTTTTGCACCTAGTTGACTGTTGACCTTGCGGGGACTGTTATACATTGTAATTCAATCTGATTTTTGAGAAATACATGTACAACATAATGCTTAATTCTGTTTTCAACATGTATTGTGTACAACGTCATTAAATTCTTCCTTGAAGCTTCAAAGCACTGTGGGTACCACATATTCACAAAATTGGTGCTAACAGTCAATTATTAAAAATAATGAATAAAGTTGTGTATATGCAATATTACGCTTATTACAATATTACGCTTATTATTTTGTATTAGCAAAACTAAACTTATGGATAGATGTCTAGATGTCTTTGGTACCCATTTGGTAAATGTACACCACCAACCCATTGAGCTAAAGCTTATGTTCCACCGATATTTGAAACTCTGTACAGATAATCGGTGTTCTGAAACATGAACTGCCACCTGTGTCCGGGTCATCGGCAGATTCGACAAGAAGAATGTGCAGCACTGTTAAATCCCAAATAATGCATGTTTTGGCAGCCGATCTGCAAAAACTAACAATTTTGACAAAAACGACATGTGTGTTGACCATGAGGACAGACACCCGTATCGTTATACACGCGCAGAGTGCGAACATGGTATGGTAGGCTTTTTGTGATATGTAAAGACACAGATGTACTATTGCTCTTTATATACCATGTTGGTTCACTGGATGTTGAAACATAGATGGTGTCAGGAACGTCTAATTCTTGGAAATACTTGTATGTACACAGTTTTCATTTTGGAAACTTGGAAATGCCGTTATTCACAACCTGCGTGGGTTCCATTCGCTGACAGGTTGTGATACAACGTCGTCATTGGGTGGAATAAGTTAAGAAATCCAGCTGGAAATTGTATGGTGAATGTCCGGATCTGTTAAAAGCTGTTGGTCGGGAAACCTGGGAATATAGAACAGTTTCTTTGCAGACTTTGTGGGTGTTCCGAGGAAGCTCATGATTCAGACATTGCTGACTGCAGGTATCAACTCTTTATGAAAGCCAAGATAGCACTTGATCTACCGGCTCCGACTACACATAGCGAGATGTAACAAACATGCAATGATATAGATATCAGCAGATAACCCAACTGGAAAGACGATGGCGAATGTTTGAAGCCTGTATGGATGAGATTGGCCTCTGGCCCCCCCCCCCACACACACACACCCGCGCGCGCTTGTACACAGCTCATATCACGCGGATGCAAAGCAAAGTGCAGCTCATCTCGTTGCAAATGCTACCATTCAGGACAAGTTTGCATGTTTGAGTCTACTTGTGAAGCCACAGACTGTACCAATCCCGCTGGATTAAAGTGACATTTCACAATTATTTTTACATAAATTTTAATTTTATTCTATCTGAAAGAGCATCTTTTCTTGTGGAAAGTCTGAAACTTTCAAGTCAAAATATTGAACTGACTACGAGAAATATATATTTTTGTGCTACAATTTGACAAATTGTTGTGGACAACAGTTCAGATTTATATAGAATTTATAATTTCTGTCTCAACTTTAAGGGCGCAGTTTTCGCTTATGAATAACAACTTCAAAAAACTGATAGCATTTCTACGCATTAGAATAAACAAGCTTTGCATCAAGACATACTTTTAAAAAATAAAATAAATGTGAAATGTCACTTTAAAGGTCATTGTACTGGACATTGACCAAGAAGATAATCATGGTTTAATCCTTTGCCAAACGGAGAGATTGAAAGGTTGGCCAATTTGAAAGCTGCTACAGACAAAACAGTTGGTGTTAACAAAGATAGGAATCATGTATGATATAGTAGAAAAATATTGAGGCAAAAGAGGACAATGCTGACATAAGCATTTACTTTTTTTGGTTTCGATGATTCCTAAAATCATTTTACCCGCAATGTCTAAATCATATCTTGTTTTCGAATGGGTTAAATACCAGTCTACTTAAGCCAATAATTGCATCAGCTGCAGGTTATTATGACCGTTGTATGCTTGAACTTTACATAATAGTTGTAATGACATTGAACTAGATCTTTTAGGAAATGGAAAATCCAAAAATCTGATTTGTCCAGATTTTATCACAGTTTAAGATCTTAGACACAGAAAGACACATGTTCCGCTGCCATATATAATCGTTGCAAAACATATCATTGTGTGACATTTCATGGATTGAATGTCACACCAGATTATGTTTGGATATAATTATAGTACAAACAAGGAACGCAGGATTGTTGCTGAATCGTTTTGTACATCAGTGTTTTGGTGATATCTTCATTTTTTTTCACGTGTTCTCTGAATTACAAATTACATTGAACTCGTTGCATACACATAAAGTAGCACAAATGTTTATATTTCTTAAGACGCTATAAAATTACCAAATTATATGTGATGTGCTAAATATGTATTTTATACATGTATTTGCCAGTAATTTTGGTTGATTGTTTCAACATAAAACATCATTTTGAGCGGTTCAATGACTTTTCTTTACATTTCAAAAATATAGTTTTACAAAAAATGCACTAAAACAGGACAAATTTTGTGTTTATTATTAACACAAACACCACAAAAAGTACAGAAATTAGTCTAAATCAGCATTATTTCTAACTCAGACATATATAATACAACTACAAGTAGTTTGAGCTTAAACATTATATTCGAAATGCAATAAAAGTAGCTTTGTAAAAGGCATATACCTGAAATTGCACTCATTTGACCTTTGACCTCGTTATGACCTTTGGCCTCGTTACGACCTTAAACGACCATTCAAAATGATATATCCACCCTAGGTTGATTGCTTTGGTACCAATACGTGAATGTAGAGCACCAACTACGCGAGCTACAGCTCATTTTCTAACTATATTCTTAAAAAATGACCCCAAAAATCATCAAAATTTCCAATTAATTCTTCAAAATTTGCATATCGATATTGTAAAATGAAGATAAATGCCTCAGCTTCATTTTGATACCAATATTGTTAGTCTACACCAAGAACTAAGTGAGTTATAGCGGATTTTCATGCCTAACCATGGATTTTTGCACCTAGTTGACCTTTGACCTCGTGGTGACCTTAAAATGACCTCTATAGGGTGACATCCCCCCTAGTTATCTTCCTTACATATCAAAGTTTCATTTAGGCATGGATGTCAAGCATTAACAAAAAGTTCCTACACAAGTCACATTTTGGGTAAGATTTAGGTAGACTAGAAACTAAATCCGAAAACCATAAATATGGCACCAACTGTTTGTCGAACACATCTTTCAAACAACGCGGAAGTGAATAATGTGACATGAAAATATACGCGGTGTTGAAGCATCGAGAAAATATCGCGTTTTTTTTTTCGAAGAAAGGCGACGCTATATTTTAACCCTTTCCCAAACGACAAAATTTCAGGGTGTTCCACTTCAAAAACTGCTACAAATGACAAAATGGAAGTTATTGAAGATATGATTTCTGTAAAATATGGCACAGAAAATATTGAGACAAAAGGAGAAACTGCTGGTTATCAGCAGTTTCTTCTTTTGTTTCAATGTTTTCCCAAGACATTTCTATTAGAGACGTCAAAACCAGGTCTTGTTTGGGAAAGGGTTAATTTCCTTTGTATATCTGCTCTCAGTTCACTGGTTCTCTCACATTAGTATGCGGGAAAAGTAAATTAATATTAACGCTTATCTGATTTGACCATTGGATATGGCGTTTCGTATGAATTTTCGTTAGCTTATACAAAGCTTTACTGGCTATTTTGGAACTAGCATAAGTTACATGGGTATCTGAGGATTGTTCGAATCTTGCAGGTGTTTCAAACTTGCAAGATTCTAGCCAACTCTTGGGTAATTATTTTGAATATTAAGAACGATTTTGTCTTCGTTGACATAGATAACATTTGTATTTTTTTTCCATAATATCACAATTCGACTTTTGATAATATGTCGAGGGCTTGGTGCAAAACTATTGTAACTACATTTTGTAAAAATATACAGCAGGAGAGGGAAAAAATGAATGACTTTCTCAAGAAAACGAGATAAAACATTTATAAAATTCTAAATATCTTTTTAATTATATAGAATTGAAACCCAATATAAGAACAGGCATGCGCCTTTACTCTTGTTACGACGCCTGGAGCAATGATGTATTCCTTCCTAAATATTCGGGAAATACGAAAAAATGAATCTCTGAAAAATACGAAGTTACAATAGTTTTGCGCTACCAATACCAGTCTACTTAAGCCAATAATTGCATCAGCTGCAGGTTATTATGACCGTTGTATGCTTGAACTTTACATAATAGTTGTAATGACATTGAACTAGATCTTTTAGGAAATGGAAAATCCAAAAATCTGATTTGTCCAGATTTTATCACAGTTTAAGATCTTAGACACAGAAAGACACATGTTCCGCTGCCATATATAATCGTTGCAAAACATATCATTGTGTGACATTTCATGGATTGAATGTCACACCAGATTATGTTTGGATATAATTATAGTACAAACAAGGAACGCAGGATTGTTGCTGAATCGTTTTGTACATCAGTGTTTTGGTGATATCTTCATTTTTTTTCACGTGTTCTCTGAATTACAAATTACATTGAACTCGTTGCATACACATAAAGTAGCACAAATGTTTATATTTCTTAAGACGCTATAAAATTACCAAATTATATGTGATGTGCTAAATATGTATTTTATACATGTATTTGCCAGTAATTTTGGTTGATTGTTTCAACATAAAACATCATTTTGAGCGGTTCAATGACTTTTCTTTACATTTCAAAAATATAGTTTTACAAAAAATGCACTAAAACAGGACAAATTTTGTGTTTATTATTAACACAAACACCACAAAAAGTACAGAAATTAGTCTAAATCAGCATTATTTCTAACTCAGACATATATAATACAACTACAAGTAGTTTGAGCTTAAACATTATATTCGAAATGCAATAAAAGTAGCTTTGTAAAAGGCATATACCTGAAATTGCACTCATTTGACCTTTGACCTCGTTATGACCTTTGGCCTCGTTACGACCTTAAACGACCATTCAAAATGATATATCCACCCTAGGTTGATTGCTTTGGTACCAATACGTGAATGTAGAGCACCAACTACGCGAGCTACAGCTCATTTTCTAACTATATTCTTAAAAAATGACCCCAAAAATCATCAAAATTTCCAATTAATTCTTCAAAATTTGCATATCGATATTGTAAAATGAAGATAAATGCCTCAGCTTCATTTTGATACCAATATTGTTAGTCTACACCAAGAACTAAGTGAGTTATAGCGGATTTTCATGCCTAACCATGGATTTTTGCACCTAGTTGACCTTTGACCTCGTGGTGACCTTAAAATGACCTCTATAGGGTGACATCCCCCCTAGTTATCTTCCTTACATATCAAAGTTTCATTTAGGCATGGATGTCAAGCATTAACAAAAAGTTCCTACACAAGTCACATTTTGGGTAAGATTTAGGTAGACTAGAAACTAAATCCGAAAACCATAAATATGGCACCAACTGTTTGTCGAACACATCTTTCAAACAACGCGGAAGTGAATAATGTGACATGAAAATATACGCGGTGTTGAAGCATCGAGAAAATATCGCGTTTTTTTTTTTCGAAGAAAGGCGACGCTATATTTTAACCCTTTCCCAAACGACAAAATTTCAGGGTGTTCCACTTCAAAAACTGCTACAAATGACAAAATGGAAGTTATTGAAGATATGATTTCTGTAAAATATGGCACAGAAAATATTGAGACAAAAGGAGAAACTGCTGGTTATCAGCAGTTTCTTCTTTTGTTTCAATGTTTTCCCAAGACATTTCTATTAGAGACGTCAAAACCAGGTCTTGTTTGGGAAAGGGTTAATTTCCTTTGTATATCTGCTCTCAGTTCACTGGTTCTCTCACATTAGTATGCGGGAAAAGTAAATTAATATTAACGCTTATCTGATTTGACCATTGGATATGGCGTTTCGTATGAATTTTCGTTAGCTTATACAAAGCTTTACTGGCTATTTTGGAACTAGCATAAGTTACATGGGTATCTGAGGATTGTTCGAATCTTGCAGGTGTTTCAAACTTGCAAGATTCTAGCCAACTCTTGGGTAATTATTTTGAATATTAAGAACGATTTTGTCTTCGTTGACATAGATAACATTTGTATTTTTGTTCCATAATATCACAATTCGACTTTTGATAATATGTCGAGGGCTTGGTGCAAAACTATTGTAACTACATTTTGTAAAAATATACAGCAGGAGAGGGAAAAAATGAATGACTTTCTCAAGAAAACGAGATAAAACATTTATAAAATTCTAAATATCTTTTTAATTATATAGAATTGAAACCCAATATAAGAACAGGC
This sequence comes from Fragum sueziense, assembly GCA_963680895.1. Classification (NCBI taxonomy): domain Eukaryota; kingdom Metazoa; phylum Mollusca; class Bivalvia; order Cardiida; family Cardiidae; genus Fragum; species Fragum sueziense. The sequence continues at coordinate 55,879,246 of OY804598.1, read as the reverse complement.
ATGCGCCTTTACTCTTGTTACGACGCCTGGAGCAATGATGTATTCCTTCCTAAATATTCGGGAAATACGAAAAAATGAATCTCTGAAAAATACGAAGTTACAATAGTTTTGCGCTGAGCCCTCATAAACACGTTTCCCCCGCAGTTCCATTTGTTTTCTCTGAAATTAGTCGATTGTTGAGAGGCAACAATTGTACACCAGTTTGTCTGTCTGTACGCCGTTGTTCTTGTTTTCGCCGTCTGTGTACTGCAAAAAAAAGTGAGAATATCGCCGCTTTTCAACAAAACCCTCGTAAATGAAGCTTGTTTTAAGCTGCAGTTACGTGTAGTTTGTTGAAAAGACGCGATATAGCTAGAGATTGTTTAGAAAGCATTTTTAGAACTGTATATGTTGTACATGAAGAACTGTTGGGTTTCACCTTCATCTTTGTGCACTTTAACTTGGTATGTAAAATAAAGATTTGAAACTTTTTTGGACGTTGTTGAAAACTTTTCTTTGACGTGGTTGTATCTCCTTGGGGCACATGACTTATCTTTTCTTCTGCAACGTCCTTAATGTGGGTCAAATCCAATATGTAATCTTTTTTGAAAGGATAATTTGCACCGGCCGGATTATTTTTTTCTTATGTAACTGATTATGTTGTCTTTTGGCAATAGGTTAAATGGCAGCCGCAGAACTAATTTTTCTGCTGCAACTTCTTTCATTTTGGACGAGTCTAAAATTTGTCTTTAGTGGGAGATTTTATTGCAAACGGCCGGTAACTTACCATAAACAAGAGCCGTCAGAGAAGGACAATGCTCCCCGATTAAGGCATTGTCACAATGAATGTATGCCATGCAGAGCTAAGATTAAGCTAACAAACGTTAAGCCCCCTTTTTCCATGACATACTTTTTATACGCAAATTTAAAGTAGTTTATTGTCAAGGGCATCTGATTTGCTACTCAAATATGAAATTTCATCACATTCTGACCATTAGACTATGAGAAATTAGAGAAAAAGTGTATTTGACCTTAAGTCCCGTTTTCCCATGACGAGGCCTCAAATCCAAAAACTGGGAAAAGTACATCGGCATTATGTCATAGGGAGTTCACATGGTAAGTTTCATTTGATTTGGCCCAAGGGTTATAGAGAAATCGCTTCGGACGGACGGACGGACGGACGGACGGACGGACGGACGGAATGACGGACGGACGGACGGACAGTCGAAGCGGCGACTATATGCTCTCCCTTCGGGGAGCATAAAAAGAACGACAAAAGTAACAACAGTATCAGTACAAATGCTCCAACAGTCGCACCAATCTGCATATCGTTAGTGGGGAGTCAGCTTGACAAAGCTGGAGTTACGAGGTTTTGCCTCGCCACCAGCGATATGTATTGTAAGTGATGTTACTTGAATAAATGGTAAATTGACAGCGGCCGTTATAGCTCACGACAAATGACCTGTCAGAGCACCCCTAGCTAGTAGCTAGGGATGCTCTGCTAGGTCAATTATCGAGACCTCTACTTCAAGTTCGCCTTACTGTTTATCATGGCCAAAACAAATTTAGCATGCAAAGGAACTATAGGTCCCGACAAATGACCTGTCAGAGCACCCCTAGCTAATAGCTAGGGATGCTCTGCTAGGTCAATTGTCGAGAGTTTTAACTTACCAAAATAAAGAATTGTTAAAATAACAACAGCTACCAGTATAAGTGCTCCAACGGTCGTACCAATTTGCATGTGTATTGTAAGTGATGTTACTTGAATAACTGTGGTCGGGGCTGTCATGGAGGTCGGGAGGGTGTCTATAGAACATCAAAGAAAGAAAATTAAATTGATTTATGTTGTCATTAACTCGGCGTGGAATCACGTGCAACAACAACAACGACGACGACGACGACGACGACAACAACAACAACAACAACAACAACAACAACGATAACAACAAGAACAACGATTGCAGTTATTGACAACAAAATCAAATGTTATTTTACGAACAGGTGCTGTTTTAAAGATGCACCGCAACCAGAAAAATCTGTATTTTTAATTTCTCTGTTTCAAACCAAATTCTATTTTGTCTTATATCCTTTTTGTACCATTATACATGTATTCTATTCTATTTGTAACGAGTATTAACGAAGTGGTACAAAAAATCCGACATGTGCTTGAATTTCATTAGTTATGGACTACCTTTATTCCATTTACGAAAATACTTGAGATCTTGAGCATTTTATGCCTTGCCACGCTAAAAGGTAGACTGGGTTACTTCCCCTAGATCCATCGATTCTAGTCTATCAGAGAGACGGCGGGATACCAGCCTAATTCTTATTATTTGAAATCATTTATATGTATCTAAAGCGATCTAGATTCACCATATTCCGTGTTTTCTCTGATGAAATTCGCTCTTTGAAATGCTAATGTCGCTCATTTGAGCAACATCAACATATCAAAGAGCGAATTTCATCAGAGAAAACTCGGACTAGACTCACCACAGTTTATGTATATTTTCTGGCTATGTTTACAATCATGGCTCTGTGGAATAACCTGAACTCGTGTCTGAAAAATTACAATATATATATATAAAGAGATCGCTCAAGAATATTTCAGATATTCAATAAAATGTCGATTTTATCATGCAAATTTTTTTAACATTGACGTAGATTGTGACAAATACAATGATGAAAACTTATTATTGACATAGTTGTAAAGCGATCTATTTTAACAAATTATACTAACAATTTCTATTCCTATTATATCTCACCAATAGACGAAAATAAACTAAACATCCCCTTTTTGAGATGGGTAGCTGATTGAGGCTGCATTTTATATGTGCAACTAATGCCAGGAACAAATGGTTACTTGCATATACCTCACGATAAATGACTGGCAGGGCAGCCCATGCTAATCGAATGGAATTGCTCTGCCAGGTCAATTCTCGTCCGCTATACGTGATTGCAACTTGCACGAAAAAAATACAAAAAAAATCCTATTATTTTGGGCATGCTTTAAGCGATATGTGTGGCAATCTTCATCCTTTATTTCGCGAATAAGGTTTGAGTTTATTGGGGTATTGCGCCGTTTTCAACTGCTAATATCATATCGCGGCGGCTGGAGCACCTAGTCATAGATTCCTGTCGTTTCTCATACCAGTACTACCACAACACCCTAACCGAGCCTACAGCTGCTCGCCCATATAGGTTCACAAAATCAAATCATTGATGGGTGACATTTTTGTCAGAAAGGGTATTTTCCGCGGACGGGTATCGAACCCGGGACCTCTCGAGTGAGAGACAGATGCGCTACCTTTCGTGAAAAGGGAAAGACATGCCACTAGTCAAGCCGTTTCTAAAACGCATGAAGGGGAAATACCAAATTCGGTTCCATCTAGATTCATATGAGTTGTCTCCCTTAGAGAAAGAGATCTCTATATAGTGTGCTGTTTTTACGATAACAATCAACCAACATGAATGACTTTAGGTAGCGTTTCATAAGGGGGAATGCTCCAGTTTCCTATTTTTTCCCAATAATAGAATGTATTTATATTTTGTATGTTGAAATTACATGTTATTACCAATTGAAAAATGAAATAAAAATGGATGGTCAGCGATATTGTTTGAATTTTATAGGCTTTCGTATCACATACCCCTACATCGAAAAAATGCACAATTTCTTGCACCTGTCCAAGGTCACTAAATGCTAATAAAATGTTGTACATTCATCGCTTAGTCCCGAAAACGGATTTAAAGTAACGTCTTACATTTAATAAGAACAGAAAACCCAAAATATGTGCTATTATACACGCGTACATGTATAAAACAGCATGCTCACGTTTCGGTTAGATCAACGAAGCTGGATTGTTTTATGTCAAAATTTGCATATTTTTGGAAATATTTCAAGTTCTACATAATAGAATTTGATATAACTCCCTCATTGTATTAAGCAACATGTCCTGGTAATAATTCAAGAAGAAAATGTATAGGTCAGCGCACTTATTAGTGAATTACGGAATTTTTTATCAGCTTCACCTGAATAAAATGACGCAAAACTGTGGTAACTGCATACACACTTACGACTGTCTTGCTGTAAATAATCCTTTTCGATCTTGAGGAAATCAGTTTCGCATAATGAATACACTTTTACTGTCGAAAATGGTAAATTGTAATGATGTGTTACATGTATATTATTGAAAATATAGTAGCGAAACATATTGGTACATGTACGAAACATAAAATTTACTTCAGTAATGACCGAGTGTTCCGAAAAACTGGAGCATTCCCCCTTAACCCTTTCCCAAACAAGACCTGGTTTTGACGTCCCGAAGAGAAAAGGCTTAAGAAAACATTGAAACAAAAGGAGAAACTGCTGATAACCAGCAGTTTCTCCTTTTGTCTCAATATTTTCTGTGACATATTTTACACAAATCCTATTTGAAATATTATCCATTTTGTCATTTGTGGCAGTTTTTGAAGTGGATCACCCTAAAATTTTGTTGTTTGGGAAAGGGTTAAAACACGAAAGCCTATAGTCCAGTCACGATATTATGGCACATGTTTGCAAAATTAATTTATGTAAACAAAAGAAAAAAACTTTCACAATCTCAGTACAACTTTGCATGAGTTGTTTCGAATCTTGCAGGTGTCAGACACCTGCAAGATTCGGACCATCACATGCAAAATTACATAAGGCTGGAGTTTGACAATGTGTTGTTTACATACTTAGGTAAATTTTGTAAACATGTGCCAAAATATCGTGATCAAACTATACTTACCAAGATTTCTAGATTGTAAAACCCTTCCACGATGTCTCTATCCACATAGATTACAGTTGTCTCATTATCCTGTACAATAAAGAAATCAAATATAATGCCACCAGAACGCGGTGTTTCTCGGAAACCAATGTGCCTTTACTCTGCGAAGGATCTCTCGGACAAATAGCAAGAAGAGCTATGCATAAGCAGGCGAAAATCCATACCAATCGAAAACAAGACGAAATGTTGGCACGGCGCCAAATTGATTGATCAAAATGTATCCTATCGATCAGTTTATTGGGGTTTTACGCCGTTTTCAACTACCAGGGTCATATCGCGGCGGCTGGAGCACCTAACAGTGGGTTCCTGGTATTTCTCGCACCAGTACAACCACAGTATCCAAACCGAGCCTCCAGCTGCTCTCTCACATAGATGATTCACACCCATTGGTGAGAGACAAATGACTTCTGTCAAATGTCAGAATGGATACTGGCCGAGCCGGGGTTCGAACTCGAGACCCCTGGATTGACAGGCTCCGACGTAACCGACTGAGCTATCCGGGCTCGGCTCCTATCGATCAGGTCGGAAATGAAATGAGCCCAAAATATTTTTATGCAGTAAGAATATTTGAGTTGTTTTCCATCGATGTTTAATTTTGGGAAACCCCTTACACGTTTGAAATATCCCATGTTTTCAACCGGCAACATGACGAACTCTTGTGGTAAAGGAATCGACGCATTTAGCCCGAATGAAAACATAGAAAACACACAGTGTTGAGATAAACAAAGAACTACATGTATCGTCGGTGGGGAGTCAAAACCTCGTAACTCCAGCTTATTCAAGCTGTAGTTACGAGGTTTTGACTCCCCACCAGCGATGTATGTTGAGTAAGATAGACGGAACAACAACACTTTATATAGCCCGAACTATCGCGTTGGTGGGGAGTCAAATCCTCGTAACTACAGCTTGAATAAGCTGGAGTTACGAGGTTTTGACTCCCCACCGACGATCGCCAATCGAACTCGGCCAAAATGTAGTAATGAACAGTCGCGGAACTGTTCGTTACTCCATGTCCTTGTACAATTTATACCTCCAGTGATACACTCTCTTGCACACGGTTCATTCATTACATTCACCTCTGTAGTTGCCTCAGAGAGTATTGCGTCATCATCTGCTAGATTACGTCACTTCCTATCACATCAAAACGGCAATAACAAATAATTTTTCTTTTCCAAAGTCCAAAATATGTCATACTTCACGTTGCTTAAAATTTAATATCATTTTCCAACGAAAATAATTTATTTTTTTTTAGATTGATGTCATTCATTCAAATTTTCTGTACGTTTCATTCTGATAGGGAACGATTTTATCCAGCTAACCGTGACGTATTTCGGACAAACAATAGTATTTCGTAAGTGTTGTTATAAAATCTCGCAACTACGACTTGATTCAAGCCGTAGATACGATAATATATAACAACACCGATGATTTATCAAAACAAAACATTAAACCTAGTCTATTTTTAGCACAAAATTCCTGCCATTGGTAAGGAGGCTTGAGAAAATAGTTCAATTGTATATGGGTTATTTCATCAGTTATAGCGCCTTTCAAATGTAACCAGAATCATCATTTCTTTGTCTACTTTATTATGTTACACATGAAACAGTTAAACAGTAATAATACACGTTTTCCTCGGTTTGACAAGATTCTTGTCATTCATACGCCCAGGCCATTGCAGAGATGTATGTGAGAGTAACGAACGACAACTCTGCTCGGAGATTGCCAGTGATAAAGCTCCTATAGCATACCATATTGTGCGGCGCTTGCAGAGCGCCGTACAATTAAAATTTTTTCAAAGGGCGCCTTTCCCTAAGTTATGACATTTAGGTTTGCGAGGATGATGAATACAAAAGCAGGTGTTGCACTCCTAATATGCAAATATAAATCACTTTCGTGTTAACCCATTACCAAACAAAGACTCTTTTCGACTCCCTTTAAGATAATGACTTTGAAAACATTGTAGAAAATGATGAAATTGCTTGTGACAAGCAATTTCTTCATTTTCCACAATATATTCTACTCAAAATGACCAAAATACTTTAAAATTCGTTGACTTTGAATTGTCGTCTGCAACGTTTTTGAATTTGGACCAGTCTAAAATTTTGTTGTTTGGTAATGGGTTAAGGTTGAGTTTCCGTAATGTGGCCATTTTACGATCCTAATGACGTCGAACTTTTTCGGGCGTCTTCGTAAACGTTTGGCAGCATACGTACTGGTGGTGAACTAAAACAATTTTCGCTACAACAAGGTATAGATATTTTGCGTTTATATGTGAGTTTATAGATTTTTTTTCTAATGACAATGAACTTGTTCTAAAAGCAGACCGGGTTTACCGTTTTGTATTGACAAACTGTCGGTGTTGTTATAAAATCTCGTAACTACGGCTTCGATAAAGCCGTAGTTACGATATCTTTATAACAACACCGACGGAATACATTGATCGCTAAAAAACATCCCTCGCTTTGGCCGAGTTCACCACCAGCATACGGTCATCTATAAGAAACAAATTCACGAGGTTAAAACACTTTTTCTACTTTTGAAAGTTTATGACATCGGAAAACAAGAGCCGACATCGCACGATTCTCTATTGCGGGTGTTATACATAAATACTGATTAAATAATACAAGCGATGAAAGTAACATAACAATACAGTTGTTACTGTGTTTTGTTTTATCTTAAAATACTTTTGTAAAACATAAAGGTTTATGAAACGAATGTACCTATAATGCAGATACACATAATTATATAAGAACCAGTGGATCACAAAAAAACTAAAGCCCAGCTAAATTTACCTGTGAAAATGCAACATCATGCCGTTTCCTTTTCCCACACTTTTTACACACTAGTTGTACTCTAATAACTCTAACACCATCAGATAGACCCAGGCTAGTTGGCACACCACATGTTACCACTGGTTTATCCAACACAGGCGTTGCTTTTTTACATACATCTTCGCATGTACCTGTGAATCGTAATTTTGTCGGTGTTATTGCAAAAACTCGTAACTCCAGCTTGATTAAACCGACGATTTATTTATCGCCAATTGGAGATTGAATTTGAGGTAACAGTTAATAAATTATATGTTGATTCTGGTTATACCGCATTGTGCATGCAACATAACAGAGTTTTGGCTGCATTTCTCAATGTGTTGTTATGGCGTTAAAGTGACATTTCACAATAGTCTTTACATAAATTTTACTTTTATCCTATCTGAAAGACCATGTTTTCTTATGAAAATTCTGAAAATTCCAAGCCAAAATATTGAACCATTTACGAGAAATATATATTTTTGTGCTAAAATTAAACAAATTGTTGTGGACAACAGTTCAGATTTATATAGAATTGGTCATTTCTGTCTCAACTATAAAGGCGTATTTTTCGCTTATAAATAACAACTTCATAACACAGATAGCATTTCTACGCATTAGAATAAACAATCTTTGCATCAAGACACACTTTTAAAAATGAAATAAATGTGAAATGTCACTTTAAAGGTAATGTTTTAAGGTTGTCCACTCCAAATGAGTTTCACGCTACGTGGAATGTTTTCCTGTGACGTCGTAAATACACGATGATTGAAAGTGATTGATTTTTTTTCTAACCCACAACGAGTCCGAATAGATCGGATACAACACGAATGATTTCGACGTCGAACGAAAATTCAGTCGTCGCGTGAATCTCATTAGGGATGGACAACTGAGTTTAACACTCGTATAATTCCACCATAGCTTATTAATATCTCAGCTGATCTAAATGACAACGGCATGCATAAATTTGTTTATGAAAAAAGGAATTCAACCCCAAGCGACAGCTCCGTGCAGTTAAACTGTGCAAAATGAATTTGTGCACAGAACTGGGATAACCAATTTTGTTGAAACTTCATTCGTTTAGTAAATGGTCTAACTTTAAAAGTATTAACTCATTACTCACCAATGACTCTTTTTAACTCCCTACAAGTTAAAAACATTGGAAACCATAATGAGAAATGAAGAAACTGCTTGTGACAAGCAATTTCTTCATTTCACACAATATATTCTACCCCTAATGTAATAAAATTTCCAAATTTCATCATATTGAAAATTTCGTCTGCAACATTTTTTTTATTTGGACCAGTCCAAATATGTTGCTGTTTGGTTATGGGTTAATGATTACCTGAAAAGTAGGTCTCTCCGAACTGTACAGTGGTGTCATGACTTTGAATTTTAGCACCGATCACGGATGGTGCGATCAAATCGTCCACTTGGAACCAGCATTTCTGCAAAGAAATAAACAAATGAGCCGGGATCTAGAAAAGGTCCTTTTTAGCATTTGAGGCAGTCGAGACAGTCATGTTTCCAGATCAGCTTATGTCTCAATGCAATATAACCGGGGATTCATGCTACACGCACACAGACGATGGGTAGCAGTGAGATACTTGTAAACAAGGTTCCTATTGCCTCTCTTCTCGAAAGTGTTACTGTAGATGCATTTGTAAATATGGTGGTGGGTTGATGTATTTGCAATAACGTTGATAGGATTTATATTCGGTGTAGGGTCTTATATAATATGTACATATTATGTACATGTGGTGTAGGGTATGATAATGTTGTACCTAGATATTTCTAGAGTTCGCCATTGCTGGCGGTTAAGAATAGAATGGGAATGAGAAACATGGTTCCTGTACGCAGGCTGACCTTGAACCATGTTGGGCTCAAAAGTCTAAAGGGATACTTTTTTCAGATCCGGGCTCAGATATAAACATTACGTAATGCGCAGATCTAGATATTTTCCCTAGAAGGGCCCGTGCATTTAATGGTGGGTGGGGCGGCTTCATTGCCGTATGAAAAATCTCTGTCAAAAACAAAGTTATCATTGTTATGCATAATCAGAGTTTACTTGCCATTTTTCCCCGAGTCTTCATGTAACTGTTTAATCTGTAGCACTTGGTTAAATTCACCAAAATTGTCTCAATTCGTAAACACAATATGGTAGAAACATCTCTATCTGAAGAGAGGAATAAAAAGAAAGAACCAATACACGTGTACAAGTAGCATATTAAGTAACAAGAGTTGTCCGCGGACAACGTAGGTCGCCTATACGAGAGCTTGTTGCAAAAAAGGAGTCAATGGTCAAAGTTCAAGGTCACTAGGTCAAGGTCATTGTATCAAGGTCAAGGTCATGGCATGAGGTATCAATATGTGAAATATCAAGGCTCTATCTATAATAATGCATGTGATATAGGCCAGGTTAATGTTTTTTAAAAGTAGGTCAACCTCCAAGGTCATGGTCACTAGGTCAGAGGTCATGGGCCTGTTTCATCAAAACATTTAAGTCGTATTTTTGACTTACCAATGTCTTAAATATCGCTTAAAACAACAATCGCATAACCCAGGTTTTGATAGAATGGCGATACGTGTTTCTTACCCTAAACTTGTCGTAAGTCGTCGGTAAGTCAAAAATACGTCTTAAATGTTTTGATGAAACAGGCCCCATAGTCCCAAATGAAAGGCCTTGTCGAGAAGTATCCATGTGTGAAATATCACGGCTGTATCTCTAAAAGTGCCTGAGATATAGGCCAAGTTAAAGTTTTTGAAGACGTGACGCGACGCCGACGCGACACTAGGGCTGTGACATCAGCTCCCTGGACATAAAGTGCCGGATCGCTAAAAATGTTTTAAAACTTAGACAGTGGCACTTGGTAAAAACTAGCAAACACAAAGTGTTTGCTTTAAAAATATGATAGTCAATGTCGTATCTTTAAGAATCTAGCACATCTGCTTTATAAAATACTACTGATCCTTTAAAATGAACTAGTAATACTTTGACTTAAAGGGGGACCTGCTAGGCTGTCGAAAATTCTAATGGCACAATACTTACAAACCAGAAATAACGTATGCAATTACCAACCTGATGGGGTAGATCATAAATGTCCATTGTTAGTACTCATCGAGCTTCATTAAGTATTAAAATCCAAGTCAATGAATAACGCGTGGGTTCGTTTCATATTGTCCTTGTTTTTTGTTTTGTAACGGTTACATATGTCCAACCTTCAAAAATCAATTACGTCAGAGATACGTCATCTGTGCTCAGCGAGATTAAACACGTACACCGTACAACCGGCTGCGTCGAAAGTCAGCGAAGACAGATTCGGCATCTGATGTCATGTGCATGGCAGGTCAAATGAATTTACTTTTATAAATAAAAGGAAGGATCTTTGGTAATCTATAGTTGATAAATACGCGTATTAATAAATGTTCAGTACTTGTACAAAATAAATCTTTCAATGCATCCCTCGCAAATAAGGTCACAGTCATCGACGCAGTCGGTTGTACGGTGTTTTAGTCCGCGTGGGTGTGTCTCGTTGACCTTGACCTTGTTAGTTTTGAAGTAAAAATAGAATCTGTAAACACGCTTGTAAAGGATTGATCTATAGCACAGGAAAGGTGGCTATTCTCCGTGATTGAGGTTTTCATGCATTGCAAATTGTTTTTCCATGCACAAATATGAGTTCCCGAACAGTTCGGAAGCAAAAAAAAACCTAGCATGGGTTCCTTTAGATAATACCTCGATTGGTGACATTCCGTTTCCACGATATTTCTACTATAGAGGAATTCCGATCTATACACGGATCAATTGATACCGTGCAATAAGAAATGGCTGGTGTCCGTAAAATGTCTGGAACTGAAATATAAGTACATAGATATAATCGTCGCTTTTCATGGAAAACCTCGTAACTAAAGCTTAAAACAAGCTGCAGTTACGAGGTTTTGGAAGAAACGCAACAGTATACAGACTTGGGTGTATAGAATGCCATAATGGGCCTTTTATAAAACATTCCGATCATAGGTCACATATAATTACATAAGCAACCATTCTGTTTCTTTATAGAAATACATAGATGTATTCCCGGTAGTTTTGAATCGTTGTAGCTCACGATAAAAGATCTGACAGAGCATTTCTAGATAATAGCTAGAGATGCTCTGCCAAGTATATTATCGGGACCTATACTTATCAATATACCAACAAGAGAGGACATTGAAAGTAAGAAAATACCGATGAACAATATTTTTCTCTTTCGCCCAATGCTTTCAATCCTATTTTCCGTTACATTGACCTTGTCGTCTGCAACAGTTAAGGTAAAACCTTGGTAATGCACTTCGTGTATAATCGTTATATTTCAACTTATTCCTTGATGTCCGTACGTCCGAGCATTTTTAATAAAATTAATAGAATATAAAATTATAGAGTCGCGAGTGATTTTATAGTGCTTTTTTAATAGTCTACGGACTGTAAATCCTATGATGATTCCTGGTGGCATTCTTTGTTAATGCTCGGCATCCATGCTAGAATTGTTCCGTAGACTAATACATTATATACAGTACTGTTAGATGCAATATCGCCAGTTTCCGTAACAACGGGAATAATTGAGCGTGCTGAGATTTCCAAGGAATATTGTGAACAATTTTTGTCAAAATACTACTAAATTGTAAGAGTAAGCAAAAAAACCCAACAAATATCAAAATTTCAAAGTTTTAGAGCAATGAAAATCGTGTCCATCGGAATCGTCTATTCACGCCACACAGATTTCGTTCCATAACTGTTCACATAGCCCATTACCCAAGCCTTATCTTAATTTCGTACATGTCTAACATTTTGTCGTTTGGTAGAGGAATATACTGACCTAATAATTCTCTAACATGGACAGGCGATGGATTTCTTTTGCCCTGAAATGCATAATCATATGTGACCCGTCACGCTAAAAGGGACCTTATCCGAACTCCAAAAATCTAAATTTTGACAAACTTGTCAGACTCGGTACAGGTCAACCAGATACTGTATGTGATAAATGAAGTTACAGAAAGATAGGAAAAACATTCCGTATTCAGAAAATTACATAAAAGTGAAAAGTGTCGGCCCTAGTCTGGCTGCGCGGACTGCGCAGACTGACTACGGTCGATATTTTTCACTCTTCCTATAAGGTCCCTTTTAGCGTGAGGGGTCACATATGCATGTATATTTTTCCTAAATCTACTTGAACTCCTTCCATGTAGCTGTGATGTTAAAATTATCTAGGAAACTCGTGTCCCTTAAATAGAAATCAAACATAATTTTGAAGACGAATGTACTAATGATTGAAAAAGACTTTTTAGTGTCCACCAACGTTTTCTTCATTTTGAACACGGCATTCCCTACAATTAGGCAATTACTGGTCTATTTTCGATTTGTTCTTTTTCTGAACCGCCACATGTACTGTTACTTTAATGTGGCTAGCATGAAAACTCTTCATTTCCTTCCATTTTCTCTCTCTCTTTTTTGCAATCGTAGCTGCATCATTAAAATAAGTATCTTGTCTATATTTCATTTTCAATGTGAAATTCGGTGAATTCGGTAGGTATGACGAATTGAAATCTTTATTAATTTTGACCCTCAAGAAGAAAACAAATCAGCCATCTCTCCTTTTATCTAAATATTTTCTGTGCTTCATCTTACACAAATTAATTTTTATTTATACAACAGCTGTCAAAGCAGACGAATTAGTTTTATGGTAGTCTACCCCTAATGAGATTCTCGCAACGTTGGAATTATTCGGAATTCGGACGACGTCGAAAATATTCGGCGGTGGAAAATTCCGAATAAGTTCGGATACGTAACGACGACGTTCGAAAAAAAATACGATGTTTTATGAATCTCAAAACAACCACATTACTTTAAGTCTTTGTTTGGGAAAGGGTTAAATGATAATGACGATTTGACAAAACTTACCATGAAGCAAGAACGGACCGAGAAATCTAGCCCGAGAATTAATTCCAAGTATAAAAGACATAAAAGTAGCAATACAAACGCCATGATATTTCGAACATTCAACAGAACCGGTCCTATTTTTAAATACAGATTTGATTTCGATAAAGGCTGCATTGTATTTGACGAATTACACAATGTAACCCCTTTTCAAACAAGAAAATGTAAAACTCTTCAAAATATTGTAAGAGTTTTGTACATTTTAGCAGAGACCTTATACAGGGAAAAATGGGAAAATAATGCTTTTCATTAATTTCTTGTTACCGGTTTCTTTTTTTTGCCAGAACCTGTATTATGGAAATCAAATCAATTCCTTGTTTTGGAAAGGGTTAAACATTGACGAATCAACCTATTGAATAACGTTGATCATCTTAGATGATAATTAAGGATTGTTTTACATTACAAAACCGTTTGGGACTTTTTGTAATTTGAACCCTGTTCATCGATCCCCTTACTGAATTAGACTTTACTTTGCATTTTGTAACATTTCGGTTCAGATCTGATCCCAGCACTGCTCGGAATTTATGGGCATGTGATTCAGCCGGAAAAGCAGTGGAAAGAGTTGTTCAATCCCATTCAATCAATTAGTTCTGAAAAAGGACCACTAACTTTACCGAATTGAGGCGCGGTTTTGTTGTCCCTGATATATACAAAGTCATGTATTTCTCAACGAAAATCTCGTAACTTCAGTTTGTTTCAAGGTGCAGTTACGTGGTTTTCGTTGGAAAGGAGCGACGTGTAGTTTGGGAATTATCAAGATAAAAGAAGAAAAAAATATTGAAGGTAAATGAGAAATTGCTAGTCATCAGCATCTTTTTTATTTTCCTTCCATATTCTTTAGACTAAATTACGTACATTTTTTTATTTGAATTTTGTTGTCTGCAGCCTTTTTTTCAAGTTGGACAAGTCAGTTTTTTGTCGTTTATAAAAGGAATAAAACATTTAGTTCATCACTGATCGGGACAGTCTATACCACCGTGTCCAATCGTTACTGATGGATGTGGTTGGCGTAACGCTTAAAGTGTGGTGTATAACGCCGATTTGTGGCGCAAAATAGACCTCAAGGTAAAAAAATTGTATAATTGAATCGATGAAGTTTTTTCTTTGGGAATGAGACTAGGCCGAGGCTCATCTCAAATGATTTCTTGACCCATAGCAATGTCTGCTTTCTTCAAGAAAGTTGCCGTTTTCTTTACCATTCCTTGATTGTAAGGCGTTTTAGGCGAAATTAACTCAGCTTTCCCCTAAAATATGAATTATATATGTTAGCGGCAATAAGTAAAATCAGGCAATAAGCTAAATGCCTAGGCAATAAGCTATTGCCTAGTCAGTTAGTCATTGCCTAAAAATTTCAGGCATTAAGCTTATTGCCTGAAATGTTTCATCCAAAATTGAGTCTATTGCCTAACATATGTTAGCGGCAATAAGTAAAATCACGCAATAAGCTTAATGCCTAGGCAATAAGCTATTTTCTAGTAAAACAATTGCCGAAAGATTTCAAGCATTAGGTTTATTGAATGAAATGTTTCATCCTTAATTGATGTTTAGGCATTGACAGACTGTGTTCATGGGTATTTCTGTGAATTTAAGTAATTTAGTTAATCATCACATTCATGATTGAAGGTAATACATAGCTATGGGCTACCTTGTGTAAGCATCAGTTGTGTCCAGAACAAACTTTGAACTTTGGTTGGAAGAGACGATGTGTGAAATATCAAGGCTGTATGTGTAAAATGACATGAAATATAGGCCCAGTTAAAGTATCATAAAAGTAGGTCAAACTCCAAGGTCAAGGTCACAAGGTCCAAGGTCATGGTCAAATGTGAAAGGTCTTGGTCGTAGGTGACCATGCGTCAAATATCAAGGCTGTATGTGTAAAAGGACATGATATATCAGCTAGGTAAAAGTTTTTTTTAAAAAAAGTAGGTCAAAGTCCAAGGTCAATGTCACAAGGTCCAAGGTCATGGTCAAATGTGAAAGGTCTTGGTAAGATGTGTCCATGTGTGAAATACCAAGGCTGTATGTGTAATAGCACATGAGATATAGGCCCAAATTATTTTTTAAAGTAGGTCAAACTCCAAGGTCAAGGTCACCCGGTCCAAGGTCATAGTCGTATGTGATAGGTCTTGGTCGAAGGTTTCCATGTGTCAAATATCAAGGCTGTATGTGTAAAAGGACATGATATATCGGCCAGGTTAAAGTTTTTTAAACGTAGGTCAAACTCCAAGGTCAAGGTCACAAAGTCCAAGGTCATGGTCAATTGTGAAATGTCTTGGTAAGATGTGTCCATGTGTGAAATATCAAAGCTGTATTTGTAAAAGGTCATAAGATATATGCCAGGTTTAATTTTTTTCAAGTTTTTTAAAAGTAAGTCAAACTCCAAGATGAAGGTCCAAGGGCATGGTCAAAACTGAAATGTCTTGGTTGGAAGAGACGATGTGTGAAATATCAAGGCTGTATGTGTAAAATGACATGAAATATAGGCCCAGTTAAAGTATTATAAAAGTAGGTCAAACACAAAGGTCAAGGTCACAAGGTCCAAGGTCATGGTCAAATGTGAAAGATCTTGGTCGTAGGTGTCCATGTGTCAAATATCAAGGCTGTATGTGTAAAAGGACATGATATATCAGCTAGGTAAAAGTTTTTTTTTAAATTAGGTCAAACTCCAAGGTCAAGGTCACAAGGTCCACGGTCATGGTTAAATGTTAACGATGTTGATAGGAGGTATCTATGTGTGAGATATCAAGGCTGTATGTGTAGAAAGACATGAGATATAGGCAAGGTTAAGAATTAAGTGTAAAAATCAACAAAGGGCAATATATGATTGGCAGAGTTACGGTTCTTGTGCACTGCACCTCTCCATAGTAAAATCTATTCACCTGTAAAGTTTCATGAATCTACCTTACATACTTTTTGAGTTGTGCTCCGGACAAGAATCAACTTATAAAATCAACAAAGGGCAATAACTCAGAAAATTTGATCGGCAGAGTTACGGTTTTTGTGCACTGCACCTCTCCATAATAAGATCTATTCACCTGTAAAGTTTCATGATTCTACCTAACATACTTTTTGAGTTGTGCTCCGGACAAGAATCAACTTATAAAATCAACAAAGGGCAATAACTCAGACAATTTGATCGGCAGAGTTACGGTTTTTGTGCACTGCACCTCTCCATAATGAGATCTATTCACCTGTAATGTTTCATGATTCTACCTAACATAGTTTTTGAGTTATGCTCCGGAAAGAATCAAGTTTGAAAATCAACAAAGGGCAATAGCTAAAAAAAATTGATCGACAGAGTTATGGTTCTTGTGCACTGCACCTCTCCATAATAAGATCTATCCACCTATGAAGTTTTATGATTCTACCTTTAATACTTTACGAGTTATGCTCCGGACAAGGTTTGGTCTACGGACAGACCGACCTTCCGACCGACCGACCGACCGACCGACCTACCGACCGACCGACCTTCCGACCGACCGACCGACCGACACTTGCAAAACAATATACCCCCATTTTCTTCGAAAGGGGGCATAATCAGTCATGTTTTAACAGGATAGTTTTCAATTTTCTTCAATTGTTCTTCTTGTTGTTGTATTATGTGATTTCCCACCGTAGAGTTACTGAAAAATTGTTTGTGTTCAATCTCTATAAAGTCGATGGATGGGCAGTTACACCAGTAGGCTTCGAGTCACAGCTGTTTCCAAGCGAAGGAAATGTTTATTAACAACGTATATACTTGCATCCATAACATGCTGTACGACTAAAATTTTTGGGCGTTCCATGGCCGTGGTTTGGACGTGGACTCGTATTTATGTATCCAACCTTATGTTTCAAGTTATTCATTGGACGGAAAACGTACACCGTAAATGCTAAAGTCCCGTTAATATAAATCTGTATTTTAAACGCCTTTTGATGTTTTATAACTGCATTTGACAAATCAGATAGCGAGAAATGTCATTGCAGGGTAAAAAAAGATGAGAATAAAGATTTGTGTAAACAGATACATTTTAAAGTCCGATTGATTATTTAAAGAACATAGATATATCTCGTTTATTTGCACGAAACCTTAAATTACTTTGTCAGTATATCTAATACAAACTGTTTACGGAACAATATTGTTTCACATGAATATTAGGATTAATTTTTAAAACTAATTATTCAGTGATGGCTTGAGGTTCGCTTGTACACCTCCTTCTGTTTGTCTGGATTCACAAGCATAGGCTGCATGTACAATGTTTTGGCTGCAGTTTTACCGCGCCCTGCTTCCGGGTCACGTGTGGTCATGACGCCATCTCCAGAAATACAAAATGCTATCAAGTCCGGATAGAAAGTGTTTCGTTTTTCCTGTATAAGCCTCCCATCTCTTTGATTTACCCAGATAATCTTTTCCGTGCATACGACTGTCATATTTCGTTTTGTGTTATCTACTTCCATAGCCAAAGGTTTGAATTGCACGGAATCTGTCGATGATTGTAAACGCCATTTTACCGTATTTGTTTTACAATCATACCGCTGTACCATATGTGCCTCTTTGTCAAGGATGTACAAGGCATCCCCTTGGAAATCATAGACCATCTTCGCTTGATCGTTGCTACCAACGAGCTTTGCATCAAGGATGTGTTGTACAGGTTTACCCTTGTGAACTTTGATTATCCTGTCCTTTAAAACAAGGGCATATGTAGAGGATTGGTCGTCAAAGCTCAATGACTTTACATCTTGTCCATTTTTTTCTATCGGTACGACCAGCTTCATTTTATCTTTACTCTGAATGGTATCTCTGGATAAAATTTTGATTTGAATCAGGAGCGGTTCTTCACCCTCGAACCCCAAAATGGCTAGTTTATCTTTCTTGATTATGCACCAGCGAGCAATGTTTAGTTTAGGTTCGTCTTTTCCGGGCCAGGAGTTCATCACCTTACCACTGCCATCTATGACCAAAATCTCATTGTTTGCGGAATCTAGGACGAGAAAACGACCCTCCTTCAAAACATATACGCCGTCCAGTTTTCGGCCGACATCACCAGTACTTTCAATTTCAATTCTCTTCACGTTTGGTGGGCTTTCGTATATATCCGAGCTGTCTTGTTCTGGTGTTTCTTCTGGTTGTCGATGATCTTCCTCTTCATGGACGACTGTGTATATATCGTCATCAAAATCGAATGCCCCTAAAGCCTTCTGTTTGTATGCCGTGTTTTCATCAAATGGTGTGAACTGTCCATCTTCCAGTCCTAGAATATTAACAGGTATGTCTTCTATCTTTACTCGCAGCTTTTCGAGTTCTGGGCGAACAGCATCGTAGCTTTTGGTCTTCTGTTGTTCAGTACATTTCGTAACATCAGAAGAGAGGCGCTTTAGATTGTCTGACTGTAATTTATTTCTCGACATCTTTTTCTCAATACTCATCTTCAAGGCGACAATGGTTTCCTTTTTCTTTTCGTCTAACCCCTTAACCAGTTTCTTGTAATGATCTTCTACCTGCGCCCCCAGTGAAGTCTGTAGATCTTCCAACGCATCTTTTTCTTTTGTCAGCTCTGTAGTTTTCTTACGAATTACTTCCTCAACATTTTGCGCATTTAGATATATCTTATCTTTATCGGATATATCTTTGATTTCACAAACTTCGCAGTCTGTTTCCTTATGGGTATTTTCTATGAAGCATTTTGTACACAAAGTAAGTTTGTGGACAGTACAAAAAGCTGAAGCTGATTGTTGGTGGATGACGCAGTTATAATCCATCTCGGGGTCTCTGAAATGAGGATAAGATGTGTATAATTAAATGTTGAACAAGATGAGTCAGGATATAATTTGATAAAAAAAATGGAGCTGAAATAAACTAAGAATGAGAATAGCAGTAAAAAACAGACTTGTTTCATCTGTGAAGTGTAAATTAGCCTAACACACTGACTAGAGCAAGCAGTTTCGTTCTAGATTGAACTTCTGAATCTAGTCTACAATTCTTTTTTCCTACATACGATATGTTTTGAATATATTCGTTTTTTAAACTTTTCGAATGGCCCCTTTTCTAATGATGGGTGACAGTTGATAATTTGTTCACAAAACCCCCAAATTTTTTGACGGAAATTTAAAGACAAGTGCAGAATTAGATGCGTTGCAGTCGAGCAAATAAAGACTTATTTAACCTACTAACACAACTTTAGAAGTATTCGAATTGGTAGAAGACCTAGTAAATATGATTTCAAATTTTAAACACCCTGATCCTGGTATATAACATCATACTGTATTTGTAAAGATGTACGTTATTCTGATGTAAGACGTACGAAAATCAAAACTAACAAAGAAATTGCTTTGATAGCCTTGACAGGAATACACATCCCGGTAATACAAAATCAGCATAACAAGAGATAAATAAGTTTTCGGACTTACATAGTCAAATCTGTAGTTCAAATACTTTCCTTCCGATTGTTTTCAATGTGCAAGTTGTTCAAACCCAATGCACTAGATTCGTTTGATAAGGTGTGCAACGAAATTGAATTTATATATGTTTTTATTAAACTTCCTTATTCGATTGATCGTAGAAACCGGTTTTGTTCGTTCACATTGATCGTATTAAACCCTATTTAAACAAGACCCGTTTAGATGCTCCCAAAAAAAGACCCAAAAACGCGTTGAAAGAAAACAAGGCAACACTGGTAACATGCACATTGTCACCTTTCAATAATTTCGGTTCTTTGACTTACAACATTATAACCACACATTTCGTCGTAATCAGCACTTTCCAATTTGAACACTAAAGAATTTCGTGATTTTGAAAAGGGTTACCTTTACCCCCACCCACCCCCCAAAAAAACTAGCCACGACGACGTAAAAATAAGAATTATTTGCAAAGTGACACGTGTTAACAGTACGGTCCGTACAAAACTTTATATTAAGGAAAGTTTGGAGAGCGGCAATGTGACTTACACAATTTTTGTTTATTCAGCGGTACCCAATGCCACAATTTTCATCAAATTTTAAAGCGAAACATTCCCCTTTTTGTGATGGTGAATGTCAAATGAAGTATTTTATTGTTCTAAATGTATACATATGCCAGAAAATTGCAGATTTTTTTTTTTTTGGTGAAAATATAAATATTTTTGTCATAATTAGGCTAAAACAGGGTTGGTTGGGGGTAAGATAAAGTCAAATATCTTTTTTGTATTTGCGTGAAAAGGTGTGCTGATTTTTTGTGAAAAAATAGCTCTTGATATTATCTTCAAAATATCCAAAAGCCAAAAATATTCATTGTGTAACTTTTTGGCAAATTCAAAAAAGTTGCAAAATAACCTAAAAAAGTGATTTTTCAACTTTTCTCATATTTTTGTCCAGAAAATGGGTTTAAACTATTTCTTTCGATCATTTCATCACATTTGTGCGTATGTTAAGTCTCTAAATTGATATAACATTTGAAGTTATCCATTCAAAATAACTTGCTATATGACTTTAAAACACACATGTAAGGGTAATTTTGCGAAAATTGTCATTACTATTTAAGGGCAGATAACTCTGACACAAAAACGAGTCAGGAAACTTGCCCTGATTTTGTTTATATTTTGTTCAGGAAATGTTACCTTACAACATATGTACAAATAAAAAAAATCATTGGGCGGATAAAAAGTAACCCCCGAGTCCAAACTTACCTTAAGTTGTATTTGGTTGTTAGGGGTGGCACGTAGAAGGAAGTAAGTATATATGTTTTAAAAGCAGACATATATACTTTTTCTTTTTAGCCATAAATGGTTGATATGTAATCATAATCCAATTTAAGTTGGCTCCAGTTTCAGCTAATATCATTTTGCCATTTCTGCTTCCTGGGTATAATGAATAACCCAACAGTAGCACGTTCTTTAGAGCAATATTTCTCAATATATCTTAGGATTTCTTAAGATATTTTAGGGTAAAGCGTTCTTTAATGTAAGATTTTTAAGACGCCTCAAGGGAGGCGCCAATACTCTTTAGTTCATGCGGAACCAATCTAATCGGTCAATTCTGCATAAACAATATGAGAGAGAATTGACCGATCCGTTCCGAATCCTCCATAATTTAAATGATAAACAGCGGTGTTGCGAATGCTTCATACAAATTACATCATAATGACGTCATTTGTATGAAGTAATGAGCATTTGTAACACCTCGGTCAGAATCTATTTATGACTTTGTCTTAAAAACGCTTTATTAGATGATCTTAAAAATCTTTAAAAGATCTCGCTCTAAAGAACGAGCGCCAGGACTTGTGCTATCAAATTGCATCTAAAATTTGTAGTCAATAATAATGTGTCATTATATTTGATTCCTCGAAACAGCGATAAGAAGATCAATTAACCCTTTTTTCATACGAAAACTTTTTAGACTGTCCCTATTTGAAAGCCGCTGCAAACGACGAAATGGATGCAAATGAGGAATGAAAGTATGTGCAATATAGCTAGGGAAATATAGAGATAAAAGAAGAAAATGCTGATTATCAGCATTTTAGTCTTTAGCCTCAATGTTTTCATAAGCATTTCTACTAGGAACGCCAAAAACCTTGTGTTATTTGGGAAAGGGTTAAATCAATATTTGGCATTGAAGATATAATTTATCATGCATTTACATTTTTATTTTTAACACGTTTGTGACCCTTTATAGAATGAAACAACTAAATGGTATTATATGCTTTGTACAGTGTTTGTGTATACTAGACTAAAGAAACCATTGACAGAAAAGAAGAAACGGTATACTGGGTCCAAAAACGTTCGTGTTGATACCGAAATTGTTAATCTATACCCAGAACTAAGTGAGCTGTTTTTCCCGTTGTAATATATGTGGAAACTTTCATCAAGTATTTCAATGGCAATTAATTATGTGCTAAAAATAGAGTGCGTTTACCATTATGTTTTGATAAACCGTCGGTGTCGTTATAACATCTCGTAACTACGGCTTGATTCAAGCCGTAGTCACGAGATTTTATAACAACACATACAAAATTAATTTAATAATATTGTTTGTCCGAAATTACGTCACGATCAACTGGATATATTCTGATTTTTTTCGGGAGAAAGGGCGGAGCCTAGTAAACGGTTATTACATTGAAGATTGAGGAGAAACAGCGTTTTCAATTAGCGGTAAATTGTCGGTGTTATTGCAAATTATTGTAACTGCAGCTTGAATCAAGCTGTATTTACGAGGTTTTTAAATATCACGTTTTACAATCGCACAGTCTTTCAATTTCGAAATGTTTTCATGCTCGTGCCGCACGTTTTTCCCTTATGTTAACCAAGGTATCGAGAAGTAAACTCGTCGAATAACCTTTTGGCTTAGCCACACCCTTTCAGGTGAATAAAAACGCAATATACAATCGTTCCCTATTAATTCTTCAAAGTCATGCATACAAATACAAGGAATAGAATACCCGTGATGTGACCGTCACAAAACATCGGATTTATTTTGCGAGCAGTGTCGTTACATGTTAACTTTGTATCCGAACCTATTCACCAAATGTTTTCGCCGCCCACGAATCTCATTAGGGATAGACTACCCAAACCCATTTCCGAGTTAGAATTCTGTACTGTCCAAATCAGAAAATAAGTAAACATAGACGACAAAATCTGTGTATCTTTTATGTTTCTGCACAGTATGTATTAAAGAAAAGTCATATCATCGGTGTGAATGCAAAACCTCGGATGTTGATTATTGCGATTTTAAAAGTACAACCTTATGTGCCCAGTTAAGACCATTCTTGCAGATTTTGAGATATTTCTATTGATCAGTATAAATGGCACATTATTTGTGAGCAATATGTTTTAATTTCAAGTAAAACCTTTCAGTTTTGGAAAAGTTATTACACATCTTCCCTTTCCTTTTAAAATCTTCCAAAAACGAGATACGAGGTTTTGCACTTACAACGACGATAATGCTGGTTATCAGTATTTTCTTTTTTCTCTATCATTCTATCATTCGCAGTGACTTTAAAGGGCGACGGTAACAGATGGTCTAATTGCAAAAAATGAATTTTTTTGAAAAAATATGCAAAACTTTTATGTTGACCACCTCGGGATGGTTAATAATATGCGATTCAGACAGAGAATGAGCCGAAATTACAAGACAGATAGCTGAATTTAGGGAGAATCCAAACCTAAATTCAACCCCGTCTCAGATGGGGTTAGAATTATTTTTAAATTGTTGCACATGCGCATACAGCGCGGACCATGATTCAAACGAGATTCATACTTGAATTTCAATATGACGTCATCATGCATGTTGTGACGTCATTTAAGAAAGTCGCATGTCCTAGTGTTTTGACCTACTTTCGATATCGCTTCATGAATTTGGTATCAAATTGCGAAAAAAAATGAGTCGTTGCTTCAATAGTTTGTCGTAATCATTTAATCAGGTCATATAAAGCTTAAAAAGTGTACATTTCGTTTGTATTTGACAATTTTTGGGTCCAAATCTGGGAAATAGTAGCTTTACAAACAGGTTCTGTTTCGAAAACAGTTACATGTATTATGGTCATTTATAATATATTGTCGCTTTTCAGCGGAAATCTCGTAACTACAGCTTTAAACAAGCTGTAGTTACGAGGTTTTCCTTGAAAAGCAGTGACATTTTAACCACTTTATTCGTCCAATCGAAGTCCAAAAGGAAGTTTAATAAAACATAAACATTTTTATTACTTCATTTTAATTGTACACCTTAACGAATTAAGTGTATTGGATTGAACAATATATATTAATTTATCAAAATCAAACGGGTTGAACTTAAGACGAGACTATGTAAGTCAGAGCAATTATTTAATCAAGGTAGTCCATCCTTAATGAGGTTTATGCGACGCGGGAGTTATTCGTTTAACGTCGTAACGTTCTTCCGCCGAATGTTTATGGCATCGCCGGAATAGGTTCGGAAACGTAACGAATGTTAACGACGTTTCTCGAAATATTCCGAAGTCTCCTAAAAAACATAACGAGTGGACTACCTTCAATCAAAAGAAGCGATTAGTTACTCTTTTTTGAACCCTTTTCTCAAAAAGACTTGGTTTTGACGTCTATTATAGAATAGGCTTGGAAAAACATAGAGGCAAAAGAAGAAATTGCTGATAATCAGCAATTTCTTCTTTTGTCTCAATATTGTTTGTTTGTTTCTTTTTGAGCAGCAATCCTGTGTTTTTTAACTCTCATTTGTCAATTGCAGCAGTTTTCTGATTGAGACACCCTACAATTTTGCCGTTTGGTAAAGGGTTAATTCTCACATTCCATACTTTAAATAATTATATTCGTCTTGTTATATATTATTTATCCACAAACCAATCCTCATTTCAGAGATCCCGAGATGGATTATATCTGCGTCATCCACCAACAATCAGCTTCAGCTTTTTGTACCGTCCACAAACTTACTTTGTGTACGAAATGCTTCATAGAACATACACACAAGGAAACAGACTGCGAAATTTGTGAAATCACAAATATATCCGATAAGGATAAGATACATCTGGATGCACATAATGTTGAAGAAATAATTCGTAAGAAAACAAAGGAGCTGACAAAAGAAAAAGATGCGTTAGAAGATCTTCAGGATTCACTGGAGACGCGGGTGGACGACCATTACAAGAAACTCGTTAGAGACTTAGACGAAAAGAAGAAGGAAACTATTGCCGCCTTAAAGAAGAGTATTGATAAAAGGATGTCCAGAAGTAAAGCACAGTCAGACAATCTAGCGCGTCTTTCTTCTGAGGTTTCGAAATATACTCAAGACCAGAAACCCAAACACTACGATGATGTCCGACAAGACATCGGAAAGCTTCGGAGGAAGATTGAAGATATACCTGTACAGATTCTAGAACTGGAAGATGGACAGTTCACACCTTTTGATGAAAAGACGATATACAAACAAAAGACTCTAGGGTCGTTCGATTTCGATGACGATATATACACGGTTCTCACTGAAGAGCAATATTACGATACTGTAGATGAAAACTTCCAACCTGAAGCTACTCCCGAACACGATAGCTCGGATATATACGAAAGCCCACCAAACGTGACGAGGATTGAAATTAAAAGTACTGGTGATGTCGGCCGAAAACTGGACGGGGTATATGTTTTGAAGGAGGGTCGTTTTCTTGTCCTGGATTCCACAAACGATGAGGTACTGATCGTAGATGGCAGTGGTAAAGTGATGAACACATGGTCCAGAATAGTCGAACCGAAACTGAAAATCGCTGCCTGGTGCATAATCAAGAAAGATAAAATAGCCATTTTGGGATTCGAGGGTGAAGAACCGCTCCTAATACAAATCAAAATTCTACCCAAAGATACGTTTCAAAGTAAGAACAAAATGAAGCTGAGCGTACCGATAGAGGGGAACGGGCAAGATGTTAAGTCGTTAAGCTTTGACGACCAATCTTCAACATACGCCC
Source organism: Fragum sueziense (assembly GCA_963680895.1). Lineage (NCBI taxonomy): Eukaryota > Metazoa > Mollusca > Bivalvia > Cardiida > Cardiidae > Fragum > Fragum sueziense. The sequence continues at coordinate 55,853,293 of OY804598.1, read as the reverse complement.
TTGTTTTTAAGGACAGGATAATCAAAGTTCAACTTCACAAGGGAAAACCTGTACAACACATCCTTGATGCAAAACTCGTTAGTAGCACCAATCACACAAAGATTACCTATGATTTCCAGGGGGACGCTTTGTACATCCTTGACAAAGAGGCACATGTGGTAAAACGGTATGATTGCAAAACAGACACGGTTGAATGGCGTACACAATCCTCAACACATTCTGTACAATTCAAACCTCTGGCGATGGACATTGACAAAACAAAAGGAAATGCTTTTGTCCTGTGCACAGAAAAGATTATCTGGATTAATCAAGCCAATGGTAGGATTATGCAGGAGGAAATGAATACATTCTACCCAGACTTGTTGGCATTTTGTATTTGGGGAGATGATATCATGACTACACGTGATCCGGAATCAGGGGTCGGCAAAACTGTTGCTAGAACATTGTACTTGCAGCAAAGAAGTGTCCAGTCTAAAATGCCAAAGGTAGTATACAAACGAACTCAGAACCCGATTTATGACACATGCCCGTAGGAAGCAATTTCATATTGGGGGGGGGGGGGGGGCTAAATCCTCAGTGCCTGAATATTGGGGGGGGGGGGGGGCTAATTTGGATTTTCCCATTTGGATTTTTTCAGTGTGAAAAAAGGAAAATTTGACATTTTTGACCAACTTTGGGGGAGGGGCTTAGCCCCCCCTAGCCCCCCCCCCTGTTCCTACGGGCATGTAAGACAGACACCGACTTATTTAATCATACGAAATTAAAGTAGAGAACGAAACGAAAACAAGAGCTGTCCGAAGACAGCGCGCTCGACTTTCTAAATTGCTTAGTATAAAGGGGACATAACTCCAAATAGAGTGATCCCAGGGTCATGGGCCCTATTAATAAGGTAGAGGGTGTGATGGTGAATAAGTATTCCAAGTTTGGGTTGAATCCCTTTGATAGTATGGAAGTTATTGATGTTTGAAAAAACTTTAACCTTTCTTGCAACGCCGACGCCAACGCCAACGCCGACGCCCGGGTGACAGTATAATCTCTCATTTTCTTCGAAAAGTCGAGCTAAAAATGAAGAGTCTCATATCGCTGCTTTACAACAATAACCTCGTAACTGCAGCTACTGCATTTACGAGGTTTTCGTTAAAATCCGGTGTTACTTGACGGCAACATGTGACAGGTACCAGTTAAAAGTCACATTCTGTGACCTTTTCTCCTGAACAGTTAAATAACGATTTCAAAAAACGGAAACTATACCACATTTCAGTGCAGAACCACGCGTCTGCACTTCATTCTGATGGAAAAGTATATATATAACACGGTATTTGATATGTTAATTTTTCCATGGTCATACAAGATAAACCCTTACTAATGCCTTATGTTACTGTAAGTTAACATCGGTTTTGAATCAGGTTGTCCATATACATGTATTGTACAACTACAGTCGACACTCGTCAAAATACCTCGACAAATCCGGAGTTCGACTCATCCGATTTTGTTCGGCTTCGATAAAGTTGATATTTGACCGTTTTTTAGATTAATCAAGTACGATTATTATTGAGATATAGTAGGAAAAGGGACGAAATTGCTCGTTTCGAGCTATTTCTATCCTTTTCCTACTATATTTCAATGGCTATATTCAATTCGGAATAATTTTGTTTGAAAAAAATACGTCCGTTGTTGAGGTTGGGACCAGATTTGAACTTCGACTTATGCGAAAACTCGACATAACGAGTGTCGACGGTATCTAAGTTCAAATACATACAGATAATTTAAGATGAAGTTACGCCGTTTTCTTCGTTCCCAACGTCATGATATTCAATTACTTGACGTTTAAATTTTAGACTTGTCCAAATGCAAAGATGTTGAAGAAAAAAAAGTTCAAATACATGAAACTTCACATTCCTTAATCATTATGGATAGAGCACTTTATTGAAAAGTAAGAAATGCTTGTAATAAATAATTTCTTCATTTCCAAAACATTTTCCAAAGCGTCTATCTTGTGGAGCATCACGATATATGAATGGTCTGAACATTAACACGGTGTATAATCACGTGACTCAGAATTTCCGATAATCTTCAATATCTTTTTTAATACTTGACCAATTTGAATTCGGTTTAAAGCAGAGAATGTAGGAAAATACCAGGAATAAGCTGGACGTGTTGGATTTTTGAAAATTCAACTGATAAAAAAGTTAATGAAAATAAACCAAAATTTTGGTTTATCTTCAATAACTTTTTTATCAGTTGATTTTTCAAAATTCACCAAGTCCATCTAATGCGTGACGTATGTTCACATTCTCTGCTTCAAACCGAATTCAAATCGGTCCAGTATTTACAAAATTATTTAAAGGCTACCAAGCTTGGCAGTTTATTGCACCGTATATTGGAAGAAAATCATTAAATTAACGTGTTTTATAAAAGATCCGCCAAACTCGGTTGTTTTAAAAGTTTTATTTGCTTTTCTTTACATCGTTGAAAAACTGAATTTCGAGAAAATAAAGATCGGCAATTTCCGTAAAATTGCCACGGATTGACGTCATCAATGGCTTGACTCCGCCCCCAATCTAGAGCATGAGGTGTCTGACAGAGATAATGTGTTCGACTTTTCTGTCATATAGCGAAGTCTCAGTTTTTATCCATTTCTCGATCGTAAGAGTAATACAGACAAACTTAAACCGTTCCTTGGCACATTCCTTAATTCACTTACGACATATTCTTTGACTGTTTTAACATTTTTTTCTAACATTTACTGAGGACGAATTCTGTGTTTTGAGTATCGATTTGGGAAGTCGCTTTATGACAGAAAAGTCGGACATTTAACTTTTTCAGAAATTTCAGACTTTCCGGGAAATGACCCATGGCTGCCCGTTTTTCCCGCCATGACGTCATTCAGTGGCCAGTATGACGTCATAATTTCAAGTCGGAAGTTTAACGTATTTTCTTCGGCAAAGATCGGAAAAGACCAAAATATCCAATTTAAAAGACGAAATAAAAACACTTCTAATGTTGGAAAATTGTAGATACTTTGATATTTGATTAATAGTAAGGTGTTCTTTCGGCACAAGACTTTAATTTTGCCAATCATCGGACACTTTAAGATTTTCTGAAAATATTGTATCGAGTGATTATCCACCGTAATTAATCTTTATTTGGATTGGCACTGGGAGCGGTTGATTAAATTAGGAACGCAAATTAGAATTTCAACACGAAATCCTAGGTGGTCTCTTACACAATGTGAATTCATTATAAAGAGCAGCCTATTCTAAAATGTATGTATCTGGCATGCGTTGCACTTTCATAGAATTCCGATGGGTCAAAAGCCAAATTCCTATAACCATTATGTTTTTATTAGTCCCCCACCGGTTACCGGTTGGGGGACTATAGGTTTGCTTGATTCCGTCCGTCTATCTGTCCGTCCGTCCTTCTGTCTGTCCGTCCGTCCGTTTGTCCGTCTGTCCGTCACACTTTTTTGTCCGGTCTATATCTTCTAAACCATAAGTGCTAGCAACTTCAAACTTTGTACACTTATAGATCTCATTGGGGACAAGTGTCATGTTTAAGAACCACTACTCTGCCACACCCACTTTTTGAGTTATCGCCCTTTGTTGTTTTTACCCTTACATTATTGTCCGGAACATATCTTCTAAACTATATGTGCTAGCAATTTCAAACTTTGTACACTTATAGATGTCATCAAGGACAAGTGTCATGTTTAAGAACCGTTACTCTGCCACGCCCTCTTTATGAGTTATTGCCCTTTGTTGTTTTTACCCTTACATTTTTGTCCGAAACATATCTTCTAAACCATAAGTGCTAGCAACTTCAAACTTTTTACACTGGTAGAGATCTGATTGAGGAGAAGTGTAATACACAAGAATTGTTACTCTGCAACATTCACTTTTTGAGTTATTGTCCGTTGTTGTTTTTATCCTTACATTTTGTCCGGACCATATCTCCTGAACCATCAGTGCTAGCATATTAAAATTTGGTACACTTATAGATCTCATTTGGTACACTTATAGATCTCATTGAGGACAAGTGTCATGTTCAAGAATCATTACTGATCTCCGCCTACTTTTGGAGTTTTTGCCCTTGGTTGTTTTTACCCTTATATTTTTGTTTGGGACATTTTGTCCAAAACCTAATGTTTTAGCAAATTTAAATTTTGTATACAGTTATAGATCTAGAAAGTAGGAGATATATCATAACAAAGAATTTTTGTTATCCGGTGGGGGACTCCTGTTTTGCATCGCAATTCGACATGCACTTGTTCATATTTATTTGCACGTGTTTTAAGGTTTACGATGCTTATATGATTTGTCACTACAGCTTCCAATCATACTGTTGAGAACCCTGGACCAAGCTTTATGTATCCGACATGTGTAGCTTTTTATAAAATTTCGATATGACGTACCAAATGGATCAAAAGCATAGGCGTAGCTAGCCGAAAATAAAGTGTACGCAAATCGCATGTTAGCCTATTGCATCAGGGGAGGTTTGCTAGCGGGCTCCATACAGCCGGTGGTGTTTGCGGGCATATCCCAAAAATGTTTGAAACTTTAATATAGATGTTTATAAAAACATACCATATGCCCACCTTGGTCATTCGTGGCTCCTGGTGGATATTTGGTATGTATTTTATTGGCGATTCAGGTGCTTATTTCAAGGGAAACAAAAACAACAAGAGGGCCAGAATGGCCCTATATCGCTCACCTGAAAGAAGTTTAAAGACACGCCCACATTTTTGATGAATCAAAAATTTGCAAACAAATTTTGAAAAGGGTCACTCAAGGAACATTGTTGCCAAATTTGTTTCAAATTGACACAATGCTTGATTTTTTAAAGAATTTTTTTATGATTTCTCTAAGTCTGATAAGCCACGCCCTGCCACAGCCACTTTTTTGTCCAATACAAAAGGATGAGTGTCAATAAGGCCCTTTCCGTGACCCAACCCGATTTTCTTCATTTTAGCCACACATGACCACTAACATATTGACCTTCTGTAGGCAAAGTATCAACTTGAACGAAGCCTTGGTTTGGAAGATATATTAAATCAAAGTGGGTGGGGTAAGTCACCCTCTATGCCATTAGACGATAATTAACTTCTTGTGCACTTTTACTAACAATTTATAACTTGAAAATTGCTGATGCAGTGAAATATATGTGTATTGCACTTTGAATACATGTTGCTGTTTATTCCATTGGATGCCATGGACAGGAGAAAAGGTGCATTAAACATGTTTATGAATTTTTAGGATTTTTGGATGGGCCAACTTTACGAAAAACCACAACAGGCTTTTATTTCTTAGTGTATTTAATTTATCTTTTTGGAGGTGAATGAAGATATATTACCGTAATTTGTAATATGAAAATTTTTAAAATAGCTTTTTTAATTTCTGGATTACTTGCCCTTGATTCCTTGATAAAAATGTCAAAAAATATAATAAGTACTATTTCGTTTCTGAACCAAACATTTCCGTATAAATCACCATAAAAACCAATATGAGGACGATATGAGCATTATGTACACAAAAACATCAGATAAAGAGGTTGCAATTGTTATCATAGCAGAGTGGGTGGGGTATTATACTCCAAAATTAGGCGTGAAACAGACAGGAATTTTTCATAGTCAGAATTGCTTGTATAGCATCTTAAATGGATTGTAGCGTTGTTATTAGCTCATCTGAGCACAAAATGCCTAAGTTGTGCTATTTCAATTCCTTTTTATTCGTCGTCTGTCTGTCTATCTGCCCATCTGTCTATTCTAGATTTGGGTTTTACACTCTAGTATCCGCAAATAAGAGCCAATCTTGACCAAACTTTATCAAAACAAGTATGGTTATAAGTTCTCTTAGGAGTTCGAATATCGGTCGGATCGAAATAAAAACTCCAGAGTTATCTACCCTTGCACGTCAAAAATAGTTAGTTTTGACATTGTTTCCCCTCTATCATCTACATTTATCGACCAGTCAAGATGAAAATTAGAAACAATGTTGGTTACTATATGAGCTATAATGAATTTTAATTTCTGTCTGATCGAATCTGAAAATTGCGAGTTATGTGCCCTTGAATTTGAAAAAAATGCTGTTTTCAACTTTCTTTTACTCTAACAAACACAAATACAAACCAATCAAGACAACCCTTCGACACAATGTTTGTCATTACAAGATCTTGAATGAGTTCAAATTTTAGCACATTCGGACAACAATTTGCGAAGTAACTTGCCCATGAATTTGACAAAATTGCCGTTTTCGACTTTGTTTCTTCCTTAAAAACCACAAATATAGGCCAATCAAAATTAAATTTTGACACAGTGTTTGTGACTATAAGAACTTGGAGAAGTGAGAATTTCAACATAATTAAGGTAAGACTTGCTCAGTTATCTGCCCTTGTATTCGACAAAATAAGATTGAAAACAAAGTCGATAATGGTAACTTTCTCATCCGATCAGATTGAAAATCGATGTCATTCGAGCACATATGGTACACAATATTGTGACTAATTTTCATCTTGATTGGACAATAAATGTAGAGGCTATAGTAGAAACGATGTCAAAACTAGCTATCTTTAACCTGCAAAGGCAGACAACTCTGGACCTTTTGCTTGATCCGGCCCATAATCGAACTCCTAAGAGAACTTATGACTATACTTGTTTTGATACAGTTTGGTCAAGATTGGCTTATATTTGTGGATTCTAGAGTGTAAAGACCAAATTAAGAACAGACAGATGGACAGATAGACATACAGACAACAAACAAAAAGCAATTGAAATAGCCCAACTTGAGCATTTTGTGCTGAGATGAGCTACTAACAACGTTACCACACATTTAGGATACTATACAAGCAGTTCTAATTATGAAAAATTCCTGTCTGTTTCATGCGTAATTTTAGAGTATATTACCCCATCCACTCTGCTAAGGTAACAATTGCAACCTCTTTATATTGTGTTTTTGTGTAAATAAGGCTCATATCGTCCTCATATTGGTATTTTATGGTGATATGGCGAAATAGTACTTTTTTATATTTTTTGGCATTTTTATCAAGAAATCAAGGGCAAGTAATCCAGAAATTAAAAAAAAGCTATATTGAAAATTTTGATATTACAAATTATGGTAATATATCTGTATTCACCACCAAAAATATAAATCAAATGAAATGAGAAATAAAAGCCTGTTGTGGTTTTTCGTAAAGTTGGCCCATCCAAAAATCCTAAAAAATCATAAACATGTTTAATGCCCCTTTTCTCCTGTACATGGCATCCAATGGAATAAACAACAACATGTATTCAAAGGGCAATACATATGAGCCAGGATCTGGAAAAATGTCCCTTAAGGCTTTTGAGCCCAACATAGATCCAGATCAGCCTGTGCATATGCACAGTCTGATCAGGATCCATATTGTTCTCCAATAGCTTCTTCGTGGCCTGTAGTAACTTATAGAGAGCAGCATTGATGCATATTGGACTCCATTTGACAACAGGCCGATCTTGAAACTCAATTTTGAAAAATTCTATAAGGGACGTTTTTCCAGATCCCGGCTCATATATATTTCACTGCATTAGCAAGTTTCAAGTTATGAATTATTAGTAAAACTATATAAGAAATTGATTATCATCTAATGGCATAATGTGTGACTTACCCCACCCACTTTGATTTAATATATCTTCCAAACCAAGGCTCCGTTCAAGTTGATACTTTGCCTACATAAGGTCAATATGTTAGTGGTTATGTGTGGCGAAAATGAAGAAAATCGGGTTGGGTCACGGAAAGGGCCTTTTTGACACTCATCCTTTGCCAACACTGTAAGTCCGATAAGCTACGCCCACTTTTTCTGACGAATAAAAAATTTGAGAACAAATTTTGAAAAGAGTCACCCAAAGAACATATCTGCCAAGTGTGGTTCAAATTGGGCCAATGGTTGATTTTTAAAGAATTTTCTTAGAATTTTTCTAAGTTCGATAAGTCAGGCCCTACCACGCCCACTTTTTCAGACGAAACAAAAATTCACATTTTTTTTAAAGAGTCACCAAAGGAACATTTCTGCCAAGTTTGGTTCAAATTGGGCCAATGATTGATTTTTAAAGAATTTTCTTATGATTTCTCTAAGTCCGATAAGTGCTGACCTGCCACGCCCACAATTTTGGACGAATAAAAAATCCGCAAACAAATCTTAAGAAGGGTCACCTAAGGAACATTCCTGCCAAATTTGGTTCTAATTGGCCCAATGGTTAAGGAGAAGAAGATTTTTGAAGAATGTTTTAACAATTTCTCTTGGTTAGATAAGCCCTGCCCTGCCACACCCACATTTTTGACGAAACTTTAAATCTATGAACAAATGTTGAAAAGGGTCACTGAAGGAACAATTCTGCAAAGTTTGGTTCAAATTGGCTAATTGGTTGATTTTTAAAGAATTTTCTTAGGATTTCTCTAAGGCCGAAAAGCCCCTTCCTCCCTGCCACGCCCTCATTTTTTGACAAATGTAAAAATTTGTGAATCAATTTTGAAAAGAGAGACTCAAAGAACATTCCTGCAAAGTCTGCTTCAAATTGGCCCAATGGTTTAAAGAATTTTCCTATGATTTCTCTAAGTCTGATAAGCCCCTTTCTCCCTGCCACGGCCACAATTTTTTACAAATGAAAATATTTGTGAACAAATTTTAAAAAGAATGGCTTAAGGCACATCCCTACAAAGTCTGGTTCAAATTGGCACAATGGCTAATTTTTAAAGAATTTTCTTATAATTTCTCTAAGTCTGATAAGCCCCAATCTCCCTGCCACGGCCACGTTTTTTTGACGAATCAAAAATCTGCGAACAAGTTTTGAGAAGGGTCACTCAAGGAACAATTCTGCCAAGTTTGGTTCAAATTGGCCCAATGGTTGATTTTTAAAGAATTTTCTTAGGATTTCTCTAAGTCCGATAAGCCCCGCCCTGCCACGCCCACATTTTTGTCGAATCAAAAATCCGCGAACATGTTTTGAGAAGGGTCACTCAAGGAACATTCCTGCCAAGTTTGGTCAAAATTGGCCTGTTTGTTTTGGAGAAGAAGATGTTTGAAGAAATTGTTGACGGACGGACAGCCGGACAGACAGACGGACAGACGGACGACGGACGGTGAGTGACCACAATAGCTCACCTCGAGCACTTTGTGCTCAGGTGAGCTAAAAATCCACGGTTTTGTATTGCTTTTTGCGATGTGTACGCAATTTCGTTTTTTGCGTACGGGTTGCTACGCCTATGAAAAGTCTAATAAGTGCGTGCGCACGTAAAATATACTCGCACACGCGTAAATATACACGTACATGCGTATGGTATATTTTACGCTCGCACGCTCTAATAAGACTTTTGACCCATTTAGTACCTCATATTTCGATGGCTTAGAATCCAACGGTGACCACCACGCTTTCCCAAAACATTGAAATTATAAACCAGTCCATTTTGAAAGATGCAGCGGACAACAAAATTGATGTTAATGAAATAGGATTTGGTACAACGTAGCACAGAAAATATTGAGACAAAATGAGAAAATGCTGATCATCGGCATTTTCTCCTTTTGCCTTAATCTTTTCCCAAGCCTATTATATTAGGGGTGTCAAAACCAGGCCTTGGTTGCGAACAAGTTACCAAGATACGGAAGAAAAGGTCAAAAGTTTATTACCAGACACGTTTTAATGACTTCTCAGCATGTTTTGACGTTGTACAATACGTAAATAGCAACACATTTGATTCAACAAGAAATGTGTCTACGGCCAATCAGATTGGCTGTTGCTTAATAAGAGTACATTCAAATACCTTCAAATACTTCGAAATTCGTTCGTTAAAACCTCGTGCAGGTTGATATATCGATGCTTTCAACGAAAACCTCGTATCTGCAGCTTGTTTTAAGCTGAAGGTACGAGGTTTTTGTTGAAAAGCGACCATATATTTGAGTTACGCCCTTTTGGTTTTCCATCGACACATTGACAATTTTCAAGTCCTCGATATAAGGGGCTAGATGGCAGATTTATTGCAATTGCAATAAGCTGATTTTTGTAAAAGCAATGTAAATTTTATCATTTTTATGTTCACGTTTGAATTATTTTTAAGGTAGAATACCCGTTATGTGGCCATTTTGAGATTCACAAAACATCGGAGTTTTTTTCCAGAGGGGTCGTTAGGTAACCTATTCGGGCGCGGTTACCGCTGTAAAAAATCGGCGGTGGAATTTTCAACCGCCCAATGTTTACGACCGCGCCCAAATAATTCCGAAGTCGCGCGAATCTCATTAGGGAAAGACTACCTTAAGGGGCAGTCCTAGGAATGAACCGCAAATTACGTATGTTAGTGCCCACCATAAAATACGGACGTTGTTTGAACAACAGGTATACTTTATTGACAAAAAATTACAATTGATTAATAACAATAATATAAATAAACAAATTAACAAAAACAACAGTTTTTACTGATTTGATCGAAAGATTATGGAGCAAAGTTCATCGCTTTACTCCGAAAAGCAGCTTAATACAAGCTGCAGTTAAGGCATAAAGTGCCTAATGAAAAACACCACTTTCTAGCCATACGAAATGTACCAAATTACACACACTTGTAAATACACTTCACATAAGTTGATTCACCGTGCCGGATTTCAAGATTATGCTTCAAGAAGAAAATAATTTACAAATATCATTTTACTCTATATTCATATGCAAGGGAGGTAATTTTGAACATTTTTGTCAAATATTTCCATAAACATGCATTAATTCCAAATTCTAAACCGTACAAAATGCTTATCTTTGTATTTGGAATGAAAATGTAACACAGTGTAGGAATTACTGGCACTTTTTTAAATTTTGCCGCTGGCTCTTTTGTGCTAATTAGGCCCTTCTTACCTTAAACGGCTCTTGTTGAAAAGCATTAAAATACTGGTTTTTACCCTTTCCCAAACTGCAAAATTTTAGGGTTGTCCAATTTGAAATCAGTTGCAGAGTACATATTATATGCGAATAAAGATAGGATTTATGTACAATATAGCGGAGAAAATATTGAGACAAAGGGAGAAACTGCTGGCTATCAGCAGTTTCTTCTTTTGTCTCAATGTTTTCCAAAGCATTTCATTTTAGAGACGTCAAAACCAGTTATTGTTTTGGAAAGGGTAAACGGATAGCAGCAGATAACAAATTTATCAATTTTGGAGATATACAGCTGAAACTCGTTATGTCAAAGTCACAGAGAACGTCATTTTACCTCGGGATATCCGGAGTTCGACTCATCCGTGTTTTTTTTTTCGGTTTCGATCAAAACGATATTTATTCGGATTGTTTGTTTATCCAGCACCTTCATAATTGAATTTATGGTAGAAAAAAGAATGTGCTCGAGACTAGTACTTTCTCTCCTTTTCCTACTATATTTCATTAGCTGTACTTCTTTCAATTAAATAACTTTATCATTTTTTAGATATTAACACCGACTTATACGAGATTGAGATAACGAGTGTCAACTTCACGATTTGTATAGAATAAATCACAAATACAATTGAGACAAAAGGACGTATAAATATGAAATATTTATATATTCTGTTGATCATTTAACCCTTTCCGAAACAAGACCTGACTTTGATGTCCCTTACAGAAAAGGGTAGGGAAAATAATGAGTTAAAAGAAGAAAATGCTTATGACCAGCATTTTTCTCCTTTTGCCTAAATATTTTCTTTGCAATATTGAACTTTAATCCTTTATCCTGCATAATATATCAACAACCATTTTGTCACTTGCAGTAAGTAGCTTTCATATTGGGCAGCCCTAGAATTGTGTCGCCTGGTAATGGGTAAAATTGTATTGTTCCGGCCGAAAGCCTTAAAAAACTTTGACAAATTGAAAAGACCTTCTTATTAGAATTATTTAACAATTTAACAATTTAATGCTTTCTTTTAACCCTTTTCCAAGATGTGAATCAATTTTGAAAAGAGAGACTCAAAGAACATTCCTGCAAAGTCTGCTTCAAATTGGCCCAATGGTTTAAAGAATTTTCTTATGATTTCTCTAAGTCTGAATTTCTCTAAGTCTGATAAGCCCCTTTCTCCCTGCCACGGCCACGTTTTTTGACGAATCAAAAATCTGCGAACAAGTTTTGAGAAGGGTCACTCAAGGAACAATTCTGCCAAGTTTGGTTCAAATTGGCCTAATGGTTGATTTTTAAAGAATTTTCTTAGGATTTCTCTAAGTCTGATAAGCCCCAATCTCCCTGCCACGGCCACGTTTTTTGACGAATCAAAAATCTGCGAACAAGTTTTGAGAAGGGTCACTCAAGGAACAATTCTGCCAAGTTTGGTTGAAATTGGCCCAATGGTTGATTTTTAAAGAATTTTCTTAGGATTTCTCTAAGTCCGATAAACCCCGCCCTGCCACGCCCACATTTTTTGACGAATCAAAAATCCGCGAACAAGTTTTGAGAAGGGTCACTTAAGGAACATTCCTGCCAAGTTTGGTCAAAATTGGCCTGTTGGTTTTGGAGAAGAAGATGTTTGAAGAAATTGTTGACGGACGGACAGCCGACAGACAGACGGACAGACAGACGGACAGACGGACGACGGACGGTGAGTGACCACAATAGCTCACCTCGAGCACTTTGTGCTCAGGTGAGCTAAAAATCCACGGTTTTGTATTGCTTTTTGCGATGTGTACGCAATTTCGTTTTTTGCGTACGGGTTGCTACGCCTATGAAAAGTCTTATAAGTGCGTGCGCACGTAAAATATACTCGCACACGCGTAAATATACACGTACATGCGTATGGTATATTTTACGCTCGCACGCTCTAATAAGACTTTTGACCCATTTAGTACCTCATATTTCGATGGCTTAGAATCCAACGGTGACCACCACGCTTTCCCAAAACATTGAAATTATAAACCAGTCCATTTTGAAAGATGCAGCGGACAACAAAATTGATGTTAATGAAATAGGATTTGGTACAACGTAGCACAGAAAATATTGAGACAAAATGAGAAAATGCTGATCATCGGCATTTTCTCCTTTTGCCTTAATCTTTTCCCAAGCCTATTATATTAGGGGTGTCAAAACCAGGCCTTGGTTGCGAACAAGTTACCAAGATACGGAAGAAAAGGTCAAAAGTTTATTACCAGACACGTTTTAATGACTTCTCAGCATGTTTTGACGTTGTACAATACGTAAATAGCAACACATTTGATTCAACAAGAAATGTGTCTACGGCCAATCAGATTGGCTGTTGCTTAATAAGAGTACATTCAAATACCTTCAAATACTTCGAAATTCGTTCGTTAAAACCTCGTGCAGGTTGATATATCGATGCTTTCAACGAAAACCTCGTATCTGCAGCTTGTTTTAAGCTGAAGGTACGAGGTTTTTGTTGAAAAGCGACCATATATTTGAGTTACGCCCTTTTGGTTTTCCATCGACACATTGACAATTTTCAAGTCCTCGATATAAGGGGCTAGATGGCAGATTTATTGCAATTGCAATAAGCTGATTTTTGTAAAAGCAATGTAAATTTTATCATTTTTATGTTCACGTTTGAATTATTTTTAAGGTAGAATACCCGTTATGTGGCCATTTTGAGATTCACAAAACATCGGAGTTTTTTTCCAGAGGGGTCGTTAGGTAACCTATTCGGGCGCGGTTACCGCTGTAAAAAATCGGCGGTGGAATTTTCAAATGCCCAATGTTTACGACCGCGCCCAAATAATTCCGAAGTCGCGCGAATCTCATTAGGGAAAGACTACCTTAAGGGGCAGTCCTAGGAATGAACCGCAAATTACGTATGTTAGGGCCCACCATAAAATACGGACGTTGTTTTATACAACAGGTATACTTTATTGACAAAAAATTACAATTGATTAATAACAATAATATAAATAAACAAATTAACAAAAACAACAGTTTTTACTGATTTGATCGAAAGATTATGGAGCAAAGTTCATCGCTTTACTCCGAAAAGCAGCTTAATACAAGCTGCAGTTAAGGCATAAAGTGCCTAATGAAAAACACCACTTTCTAGCCATACGAAATGTACCAAATTACACACACTTGTAAATACACTTCACATAAGTTGATTCACCGTGCCGGATTTCAAGATTATGCTTCAAGAAGAAAATAATTTACAAATATCATTTTACTCTATATTCATATGCAAGGGAGGTAATTTTGAACATTTTTGTCAAATATTTCCATAAACATGCATTAATTCCAAATTCTAAACCGTACAAAATGCTTATCTTTGTATTTGGAATGAAAATGTAACACAGTGTAGGAATTACTGGCACTTTTTTAAATTTTGCCGCTGGCTCTTTTGTGCTAATTAGGCCCTTCTTACCTTAAACGGCTCTTGTTGAAAAGCATTAAAATACTGGTTTTTACCCTTTCCCAAACTGCAAAATTTTAGGGTTGTCCAATTTGAAATCAGTTGCAGAGTACATATTATATGCGAATAAAGATAGGATTTATGTACAATATAGCGGAGAAAATATTGAGACAAAGGGAGAAACTGCTGGCTATCAGCAGTTTCTTCTTTTGTCTCAATGTTTTCCAAAGCATTTCATTTTAGAGACGTCAAAACCAGTTATTGTTTTGGAAAGGGTAAACGGATAGCAGCAGATAACAAATTTATCAATTTTGGAGATATACAGCTGAAACTCGTTATGTCAAAGTCACAGAGAACGTCATTTTACCTCGGGATATCCGGAGTTCGACTCATCCGAGTTTTTTTTTCGGTTTCGATCAAAACGATATTTATTCGGATTGTTTGTTTATCCAGCACCTTCATAATTGAATTTATGGTAGAAAAAAGAATGTGCTCGAGACTAGTACTTTCTCTCCTTTTCCTACTATATTTCATTAGCTGTACTTCTTTCAATTAAATAACTTTATCATTTTTTAGATATTAACACCGACTTATACGAGATTGAGATAACGAGTGTCAACTTCACGATTTGTATAGAATAAATCACAAATACAATTGAGACAAAAGGACGTATAAATATGAAATATTTATATATTCTGTTGATCATTTAACCCTTTCCGAAACAAGACCTGACTTTGATGTCCCTTACAGAAAAGGGTAGGGAAAATAATGAGTTAAAAGAAGAAAATGCTTATGACCAGCATTTTTCTCCTTTTGCCTAAATATTTTCTTTGCAATATTGAACTTTAATCCTTTATCCTGCATAATATATCAACAACCATTTTGTCACTTGCAGTAAGTAGCTTTCATATTGGGCAGCCCTAGAATTGTGTCGCCTGGTAATGGGTAAAATTGTATTGTTCCGGCCGAAAGCCTTAAAAAACTTTGACAAATTGAAAAGACCTTCTTATTAGAATTATTTAACAATTTAACAATTTAATGCTTTCTTTTAACCCTTTTCCAAGATAAAACGCCTTTAACAGAAATGGCTTTAAAACGTTGATACAAAAGAAGAAAACGCTGATAACCAACATTTTCTCCGATTGTCTAAACATTTTCTTTGCTATAATGTACACGCATTTAAAAAAAAAGATTGTCCTTCATTTTGTAGTCTGCAGCTACTTTTACCTTGGACAACCGTAATATTTTGTCGTTTAGGAAAGGATTAAATTAATTTCCCCGCAATTGCTCGAATATACATGTATAGTGGTCACAAGATATACTGATGTTCAAAAACAAACTTTAAACTTATACGACATGTTATAATGGAGACGCACGTGTGAATCATCTCGTCAATATTACAATAAAGTACTCATTTTCGTCGATTTTTGTTTTCGTTTTGACCAGTATAACATATAATTAGTTAATGAGTATGGTCTTTATTGTTTCGTGTAAATCAGAATATCCAGGATCCACTATACATTGCAAATTTAAAGAGAATGAGATTCATATTAAATACCATTTGAGTGACATATCTGACATACTTTTTAATTTCTTTCGATTCTACTTTTTTCTTGTCTTGTTTTTACGAAACAATTTATTGTTTACATCATACACATACTTATACATATTCCTGTATCAAATCTAACGACAATTATTGCCTGTATAATGCTTATATAGATATTACTAATCGATCTAGAAAATGGACACAGCTATAACTTTTTTTGACTCCCTACACAATGTTTTCTTCTACACAAGACAAAAACTCAATACACTTGAAATTATCGCCTGCAACATCTTTGAACTTGGACTTTCCCTAAAATTTTGCATTTTTGCAATGGGTTCAGAAAATTGACACAGCTCTTACAGATTTGCTTATCAAATAAAATGCATTCTGAATAAATGCGGGTTCCAATTCATTCAGTAAAACCAAAAACCAGCCATGAACGATTGGTAGAATTCATAATCAAAAATGATACACAAATAGATCTGTTCATAAATAAAAAAATCATATAGATGTGTTCATTATCAAAAGTAGTATATATGGCACTTTGGGGGCAAACAAAGATGACGTAATCGCTGTCATATCGATACCTTATATGGTAACTCATTAACATATAAGGATATTTATATTTTTAGAACAGCGGCCATTTTGAGTGACCTACTTTTTTGTTAAAAATAGATACGGAATAATATCTATTTTTAGACATTCGATGACAAGGAAAAACTCTAAGATGGTTACAACAAAATAAATACCTTTTTATCCATTTTACGTCCTTTTCGCTGCGCGTTATCCCTTCAACGTACTTCTCCGAAATGAAATTCTACACACATAATCTCACAAAAAAGTACATGTTATCCCTTCAATATCCAAACTAGAAATGACTTTTTCAACAAAATACACATCCCAAAAATATAAAGTACATGTTATCCCTTCAACGTCCAAACTAGAAATGATTAAAAATGAATGTGCGTATGCGTCGATTCATGTCCATACACGTTCGGACACGTTCGCACAAGACACAGATGCAGTTGACGTCATAGCATTTTTGACAGGCTAGGCACTCGGTAATTGACGACTGACCTAGTACAGTTTGTATAATACGGGCGACGCAATGTCTGACAGCTGACAGGTGTACAATAATAACGCATTTTTTATGGGCGACGTACTGTCTAAAAACTGACAGGTATACTATAACGACGCATATTTTACGGGCGACGTACTGACTTTTATAAAACGACCCTTATCCACGTTTTTGACGTCATCTCTATTAATCTACAGTGCATAGGCTGGTTATACAATGTGTACAGCCTCGATTTGATATAGAACGACTACACATGTTACAGATTCTGTGATAAAATGAACCCGAAAATGGGTTTTTCGTATTTTTTGCAACCGTTTACGATATCGATTTTGATAATTTTTGTTTCGGATGATAGTCCTTCTGAAACTCTTCAAAATTAACCCTAGGTTGTCGATTCGATTTTCGACCGTTTCCGAGTTATGACGTAATAGAGATTTTTAAACTTTATTTTCAACTTCGAGTAAACCGCAAAAGTTATATACCGTTGGAAAGGTCTCGGCTCGCTGATTCTAAAAATGTATAGTTTTATATTTCTAGCTATCACCGTTTCCGAGTTATACGAGTTTATATAAAGTCACGTGACCTATAATAAAATCGAAAAAAACGCGATTTCTCGCTTATTTACCAACCGATTTACGCCATTCCGGTACCGTTGGAAAGGTATTCTTATAAGCTTTCCGATGGATGGGACGATTTTCGATTATTTTAGAGTTATGACGTAACAGAATTTTTTTAACTTTATTTTTAACTTCTAGTAAACCATATAAATTATATACCGTTGGAAAGGTCTCGACGCGCTGATTCTAAAAATGTATAGTTTTATATACCTAAGTGTTACCGTTTCCGAGCTATTAGGGTTTAAATAAATTCGAAAAAACGCGTTTTCTCGCTTATTTACGAACCGATTTACGCAATTCTGGTACCGTTGGAAAGGTTTTTTTTTATAAGCTTTCTGATGAATGTAATGACGGCACTGTTTTAACGATATCGAGTTTTAGCACGTTTCTAATAATGTTCAAATAACCAGTACAAATATCTCACAAAATGCGCATAATGTCACGAAAACGAAAAAAATATAAATACCTGTTACTCCTTCAAAGTCCAAACTAGAAATGACTTATTTGCGTCCGGAACTGAAGTATAAAACTTGCATAAAAACAGGTGACAGCCGACGCATTGACTGACAGTTGTCACCGGTACAGGTTTTGACGCGTTTCCGCATGACTGATAAGTTATTGACGGCTGACAGGTGTAGTAAACCACGGGCGTTTCCACATTTTGGGGGCGAAATTTATGGTCATTTAGGATGAATCATAAAAAACAAAGGCAGTTTTATTCTATATATCTTTATTTTTATAAAAAATCATTCATAATATTTTTTACACGCGCATCATGGTTTATTATATACATTAAAAAACGTCTTTTAAACGTCTATACTTCGACACGAGCAATTCGATTGAGACTCAGTATCATCCTCGATCTTCGGATCGAAATTGTACCCGATTTTTTTGCTTAGGGAAAAATTCGCAATGTCTTGGACCTCTTCACCCAATGTTTCCGGGTGCTCTTATACGTGTTGGTTGGCCCCCTTTTCACGCTCGATCGGCACTGTTGCCGGATACCCACTCAATATTTCTTCCGAAATGTGCATTTCAATATGTTTCAGCGTTTCTTCTGGGTCTAGTATTGAAAATCTGGATTGGCATACCTTTGTCGCTTAGGGTAGATGTTGACTGAAATGTTCTTTCGTTTTCGCTTCTGAGGCGTTTCGCTCTGTTCAGCCTTCCTACGTTCAACTTCCGATTTAGCCATTTCAACAGCTTGGGCTACGGGCGTTACCAACTTGAGTGTTGGTTGTTGTTTCATTTCCGCTAGTTTTCTGAGATGAGCTCCGCTGCCTACGATATATCGACCTTCGTGATCGGGTTTAACGTAACCGTCTCTCAAGTCCTTGAAATGTTGATACCATTTTTCCGGGTCATCTACATAAGGCACCCATTTCTGTCGTTTATAATCGTATACCTCTATGGAACCCATAGTAATTTCCGTCACAGCGTATTGCCGTTGTCCACTATACCGGGAAATGCTTCTTTGTTCCTTTGTATACTGTTGGAATCCGCCGAGATAATCGTATCTCTTCTATAGAACGCTCGTTCTTACTCATTCCTTTTCGTCGTCTTCTTCACTTTCATCATTTTCGTCAACCTTGTCAGCGTCTTTCACATTATAGTCCGGCCATATTTCGGTAAATAGATCTTTTCTGAGTTTAATCGCCTGTCTAACAGATTCGGCAAAATCCATTCCGTGCTCCTTTCTGAGAGTCTTTGCCGATTGCAAGATTTGTGGTTGTACGGATCCTTCTTCTAAGCGGTGATAATCGATAAGAAAATCCGCGTAATCTAACCTTAGTCGCTTACGTAGATTCGGTAAAAATTCATTCGCGCTTCTGGCCATAGCACCCCTACGTGTATGACCCTCATCCATGTATTCTTTGAATTTTCCGACGAACTGTTCCCAAATATCCTTTCTAAGCGGCTCTTGAAATCGCGAGTTCCATATTTCTTTACGCGTACTTCGTTCTCGCAAATCCGCTTTATATCTTTTACCAGGGGGTCCCATCGAGGGACGCCTCTTCACAGTTTCTTCGTCAATCGATTCCGTATCACTATCAGTGTTATATCGTTTTTGACCCGTTAAAGGTACTCTTTCTTCAGTATCGTCATCGGAATCGTGTTCTGACTCGGGCATTTGTTCAAATATGTCGGTACGAAAACGGTCTTTTTCTGACGTTGTCGATTTCAGATCGACTACCAAATAGCCGTGGGGTTTAGCCGTCGCTCGCTCAAATACTTTCATAAATATCCCGCTATTCGAGGGGTATATTCTCTTTGCCAAAGTAGCGACTTGTTGTCTGTCAATAGGATTATTGAATAGGACCAAGTATTGCGTGTTGAGAGCGATATCTCGGCAAGCTTTGCCCTGTGGGAATAGGTTCTGAGTTAGGTAGATGACCGATAAATTCCTATGGTGACTTCCTTTAGTAAAAAGATCGGCAATACGCTGGTCGCATTTAGCTTCCGTCATCAGATCGTCAAAAATAATGAGATTCTTTTTACTAACATCGAAATAGTCCCTACTACTTAAAAAGTCTGGGATACCGGGACTGAATTCTATCCAAGGTATCGTTCGCTGGATTTCGTCGTAAAGGGGTTGCCACTGTCCGAAACACCATACTATACGTTCGACAGGTTCTTTGATCATGTTGGAAAGTAACATTATTCTAGTCCATTCAGTTTTTCCGCTACCACTCGGTCCGCTTACTACCATCGTGAATGGGTGTTGAAACGTCATTTTTTCGGAAGCCGAAATTCGCGTCTCATCGACCCCTCCCCCGTGTTTATTACTTTGGTGTCTACGCATGTTGTCAAGCCTCGAGAATGACATATGACAAACTGGACAGTTATGCATTTTCAAGTAGCCGTTTGATTCGGCCATTCTAACGTTCGTTTGATTCGGCCATTCTTACGCACGAGGAGGAGGAGGAGGAGGAGGAGGGGGAGGAGGAGGACGAGGAGGAGGGAGGAGGAGGAGGGTAGGAGAAAGAGGAGGAGGAGGAGGAGGAGGAGGAGGAAGAAGAGGGGGAGGAGGAGGAGGAGGATGAGGAGGAGGAGGAGGAGGAGGAGGAGGAGGAAGAAAAGGAGGAGGGGGGAGAAGGAGGAGGGGGAGAAGGAGGAGGAGGAGGAGGAGGAGGGGGAGGAGGAGGAGGAGGGGGAGGAGGAGGAGGAGGGGGAGGAGGAGGAGGAGGAGGAGGAGGAGGAGGAGGAGGAGGGGGGGCAGAGGAGGAGGAGGAGGAGGAGGAGGAGGAGGACTTAAGTTCGTAAGAATGACCTAAACAAACGAACGTTAGAATGGCCGAATCAAACGGCTACTTGAAAATGCATAACTGTCCAGTTTGTCATATGTCATTCTCGAGGCTTGACAACATGCGTAGACACCAAAGTAATA